>BSBM01000667.1:3182500-3562500 GCA_027924585.1 Larix kaempferi | reverse complement strand
TGCGTAAACATCAATGCCGATACCAGCCGCCTACAACTAAAAACAACCATTCCTTTGCAAACGCAAAATTCAACCCAGATGCAGAAAATCATTTATCGTGTCTTCGAAATAAAAAAACCCTAACTAGAAGAAACCAATCAACAGGCTCTGTTACATTTAAAACCCTAAACCTTGTCTTTTCTTTTCACTTAAAAATTGCACAAAGAAATGCAAAGGCATACCTGGTCCAGCGAACCAGTAAAGAGACTTCAAACCGGCGAAAAGCAACAGCTGCAGATATTGTCCAAACCAAGTAGACAATAATAGAACCAAATACGATACAGGAGGCTGAAGCGAGAACGCTGATGAAACCACCAAAAATCCTAATTAACTTATTTGATTAAACATCAATGCCGATAGCAACCGTCTACAACTAAAGACAACCATTCCTTTGCAAACGCAAAATTCAACCCAGATGCAGCAAAATCATTTATCATGTCTTCGAAATAAAAAAAAAACCCTAACTACAAGAAACCAAAGAACAGACCCTGCTACATTTGAAACCCTAAAACCTGTCGATAAATCCCATCCTAACGCTACCTTGACACTTGGAAACATGAGGCTGAGAGGAGAATGCAAGAAGAACTTAGCATCTTGCCATCTCCATGAGATCCTAGACGAGAACTCATGTCTCATCTTGTCTCATGTTCCATGTTCTGTTGTCCCGCAAAAATTGCCCATAGCAAATTCACTAAACAGATTCTCTTATCCTCTTACCTTGAAGAAACATGGATTTGATAACTAAATTAGGCGAAAATCATTGTCATTGGCCCAAAGCATACACAACCAGGTTTCTGTTTTAGAAAATTAAATAAAGAAAATGAATCTGTGCTTCCAAAAAGGATGAAAAGCACACGATTTCCTTCCGTGATTCTCCTTCCGGACTTAAAAAACTTTTTCTTTGAACAGATATAAAATATTATTTTGTATCAATATAGAGAAGGTGCAAGGAGTTAAAGTTTAGACAATAGCAAAAGGAATAGGCATTTCTGCTTCCAGACAGACCATTGTATTTACGATATCCATATGTATAGATTGGCTATACATGTCTGACTAAAAATACATACAATCTGCTTTTTTTTGCAGCTCATCTATTTATTGAATATATGACAGCTAGAAGGAGACTGCCTTCTACTTACCAAAAAAGAACTTTCTGCAACATGCCCATACCTCTGAGCCGCTTAACCTGAGTTTCAAAATTAGAGGCATTGAAATCAGTCCCTCTACCAATCTTCATGTCTCAATCAGCATCCTGGACTATATCATAAAAACACAAAAATAATCTGTCTGTGATAATTGACTTGACCTAAAACGATTATCAAAGATTCTGTATACCTCCTTGCCTCTTTAAAGAAACTATAATAGTTCCTTTTACTGATACAATCAAAAGAAACTACTTGGAATCTAACAAGGCTATGAATATGGTCTAAATTCAGACTAAAGTTTTGACTCTTGCTTAGAAAGACCCAGGGTGCAACAAAAGATCTTTGCAAAAAATTCATAAATGATACTAGAATATGATAATTTAATGCTCTTTTGCAATGCAGCTGTCTCTTGCAAAAACCAGTCACAAATCTTTGTCTTCTACACCAACCAAGATCGCCGTCTTCTGCATAATACTTATGTTCTTACTTTCCTTCTCTGCTGGTTCTCAGTCTTTCTACTCATTGACATCACTCTCGGCTTTTAATTTTTTGTAACAACATGTTTTAGTTTCAATTATCAATTGATTTTGATGTTAATATTTTCCTTTTTTCAATGTACAGGAAACAAAGTTCAGTACGCTTGTCATTACAATGACCATGATCATTTCAACCGATACCTTGCAAAGAACATATGCAGTTTTCAAAAATATTTATGTACATTTGCAAAAAAACTTTATTGAAATTTTGTTTCTTTTGATCTAATCAATGTAATTAGACACGCACCATGATTGACTGCCATTGTTTTTTACTTATATATATAGAACAACAGTCTATGTGTCTGATATATTGACAACTTCTGTTGTCGTCATTTTGATAAAAAAACTATAAATATATATACATAGACATAACTTTATTTGAATGCTTGTTCAAGTCTACATACTTGTCTTAAGATTACAATTCTGCTCTTTCATATTATATATTTTCCAGGCATTTGATTACTGTATATTTTGCAAAAGTTTTAGAATCTGAGTTATGTTTTTTGATATTGTATAAAATTATATTCTATTAAACTCAATGTCCTTTCCTAGGCATAGATATCAATATATGTACAGACCTCTTACAAATGTGAATGATGTTCATCTTTTTTGCACTGCTTCTTGTTGAAACACAAATAAACCCAAAACACTTATATATATTCTTCATTTTTTAGATGTCATTTACTACATCCGTCACAATAGCTTCAAAGCATTTTTTGCAAATGTCACTATCTTTTTCATTTGCAATTGCAATGCCATGGTCATTGAAAGCTAAAATACATACATAGTTTTCATGCTTTGGCAACTGATGTTTCCTTTTTGAATATTTGAAAACAATCCACCTATAAGCTTTTGTAATCTTATTCATAACTTGCAAGTATTACTAGATACATGGCTTTCCAACATTTCAAATTGCAATATATCAGTCATCTGTACGGTGTCTAGCTACAGTCTTTGCAGATGATTCTGATTGGTCTGGTTTATGCTCTGTTGTTTCCTGTTTTCAAGTTCAATAACCTTGCAACACACTTCGTTTCTGTAGAATTGCTTTTCAAATCATGTTTGCTTTTTAGTGCCTTTGTTGTTTCAATAAAAGCATTGTAATTGTTTTCAGTACTTCCATATGCTAAAACATGGTTTATATTGTTTCTAACATTCAAAATGCACTCACACCACACAAACAATTGCTTTTGAATGCTTTATGTTCAAATACACAGCACCTGTTACTTAAATTGAACTTTTTTTTGAAAAAATCAATACAAATTCTCTTGCATTTTTTAAATGATACTGACATTTGCTTCTATTTTTTAGCTCAGCAGTGTATATGCCAGCGATTTTGAACTGCGTTAATGTCATTGCTTCTTTGGTCAAATATAAGTAGGTTGGAATCATTTCATTTGCAAAATGACAGTGCAATCTATGCTGAATGTCTGTTACTCCATTTTATGCGCTTTGCATTTTATTTTTCAACATGCATTAAATTGATACAGCTTCAGGCTCCCATTCCATGCAGATTGAATAACATTTAGATGTCTGAATATGAAATAAATTTTGAAACTAGTGCACACAACTATGATGCTTTCGACTTAGGTTCTAAGAACAAAGAAATTTCTATGTCTTAGTCATCGCTTTCCCTTCATATATGAAAACCAATTTTAGATGCAATGCCTCTCTCTCCCAAGAGTGTGTTACAAAGATCCATGCATAATCCTAATTCCAAGGCTGCCCACAACAATAGTATTGTTGAGGATTTAGCTATGGAACTATGACCCATGTCTGCTTTAGAGCTTTTTTATAGTTTCCCAATCAAATGCAAAGCTTTTACCTTAGTCACAAGCATGTTTGATTTAGTCTAATGCACACTTTACTAATTTCAATGTAGAGAATCATAAGCCATGACTCCCTCACGTTGGAGAAATTTAGGTTCTCCAGAGATTGTTTCATCTCCCACCATGTTAACTACATTTGACGATTGATCCTTTAGACCTTATCCAACCATACTCTCATTCCCTATTGAACTGAGCGTAATACAGTCTTAGTAGAATTCAAGGTTATTGATGTTAGTTTATACTACAATGTTCTATTAGCATGCAATTGTACATATCCCACGCTCATCGTGTTCTGCTTGGTCTTTCAATCCATTTTCTTCCCTCACTAGGGACAAATCATCATCATCAACCAACTATCATATTGTTGGTCTGATCTAGCTGCCATCTGAGGATCAAATCTTCTAATGTTGGACAATTCTGCAATGGCACATAAAAATATGGGTGTAGAACTGTATTCCATATCGACGCGAACCTTTGGTCTCCATTTGCTTGTATCTTTTATTGAATCTAGTCCGTCATATCTGATTTTCATAATCGCAATAGATTCTAGTAATTTATCATCATGTAAGAGTTTCAAGACACCATGCTCAGTTTTATTTAAATGACCTATTTGAACAACAATTCCTGAATCTTACCCAATTTCTGTGCTTTGTTAGAAGACAAGAATATGTTGGAGAAATAATGCTATTGTTTTTAGATGAGATTACTTATCAATGAATTTAATTACCTACTTAAGAGCATGATCAAGTCACTCCTGCCTGGGGAGAACTGAACCAATTTACCTTGTCCAATTGCGCCTTTAGCTCTCCAGCCTCCTAAGTCTGCCTGGATATGCTCTTTCCCTTTAACCGGGCCATTTTTAAACCCATGAATATATTTCAGAGGCCATGCAAGAATGTGCATCATATATCATATTTCCTCCTTCAGCAAATTAGGTAAGTTGGAAACTAAGAAAAAGAATTTGTTTATCTCTCGATACTTCAATTGCTATTGAAATTTTCTTTTGTCTAATGAAGTGTATATAGAAGGAAACATGGCCAACATTTCGAAGACCATGTGTATTGATATTTCTAAGACAGTTGATGTCGTACAAAACATTATGATTGGAATAGATTCTTCTCTTGAAGAAGTTAAAATCTATGATGTTATAAAATCTATAATTTAATTTTGAATTGATACATTCTACCAATATCATCCTTCATACAATTTGATTAGAACAAAACATAAATTAACTTAATGCTTTTTTCTGAGATTAATTTAATTTGTTAAACTTAAACTTAAATTAATCTCTTAAACTTAAGTTTGAATTCTTTTCTGACATTAATTTCAAGTTTGTTCTTAGCAATGACCTCTGGCTCATGGGATTGAGAAGATTCAGCCTTAAGCAGGATCTGTATTGAGGTTAATCTCACTGAACCATTACCAACTTCAATCAATATTAATGCAACTGGAATCTCTCACAACCAAGAATTGGATCATGAGAGAATAACTCTCTATGGTAAAATGATCACACAAAGGGATCACACCAGAAAGATGCCAAGCAAAACATAAGAAATAACAATAGATGTCCATGTATTATTCTCTAGCATATGAATTTATTATGAGCTGGAGATGTAGGCAATTAAACGCATAAAGCATAAGCATGTGCAAAGTGCATTTGTTATTCAGGACACCCAGAATGAAAATGTCCAATGCTGATAAAAGTACTACTAATTCATGTTTCTGTAAACATATAACTGTAACCGTTGCATAGAAAAATTTTATTGCAACAATTCCAATCAGAGAAGCTAGAGGATACCCATCTTTTGAAACTTAAATTGCCTAATGAGATAATGGTAAAGTTCTAGGAGCAGTAGATTGATTTGAATAGTTTTGAATGTTAAAAACATCTATCACTGCCTATTTAATACTTGTACATTTCTCATATTCAGAAAGCTCAATATCATAGATATTTTTTAAATGCTTTCATTGCTTTTCAATCATGTGCAATGATCCCTCCAACTAAATCTACAACGGTACAATAATTCTTCCATTGCTTTTTTAGTATGCTACATATGACAAATACATTTTGATCTTGTTGATTGTTTTTTTTTAAGCCATACGTTAGGATATTGACAATTATCTCTTTGTCATTTCTATTGTCTATAGAGAAGAATGCATTAAAAAATTAGGAAGCTCATAGTGAATTTCCCTAGAAATTTAGTTTTTGGTTGTCACATCAACCAATTGTCCTTATGGTGATTGTCTTATAATGATATAGAATTCTGACACAGCTACGGTAGCATGCTAGATTTTTCATGAAGCTCCAAAATGAAAAAAAACTAAGCTGAATTGAAATCATATCAAAACAAACATTGTTGCTAAAAATTATTGAAATGCAATGCTTGTTGGATTTGACTTTTATTCATTTTTCAACAAATATTCAATGAAATGGTTTTTTAAAATGAATATAGTAGCATTTTATGTTATTTGTAAAATATGCATCTAAACAATGACTAAATTATTGTTTTTTATTATTATACTTTAGAAAAATGATGCTTATATTACTAGGACAAATGCAAATGTTTTCTTTTCCAAGAATACATAAGATGACACAATTATAAAAGAATATTCATTTGTCTACCTGCCAATGTAAGAGTTGTAGCAAATCTCTTAAATATTTAATCTTCTATGGCATTGTTGGAGACTCTATTATTATTGATAGAAATAAAATACTATAATAGCCCAAGGTAAAAAAATTTCCTCTTTGTCCAATGCTAATAAAATAAGATAAAAAAAAAAATTAACATCACATGTTTAATGTCAAAAAAAAAAATTAAAGAAACAATGCATGCTTAAAAACAAAGAACATAGAATTATCCTAACACTTAAGCAGTTTTAATCCTTGGTCAAGTTTAACAGATTCTACATTGACACAGATCTATTCTACTTCAACAATCTCTGATGTTCTTCATCAGAATCATGTATAGATACTAATGCTTTTTTTCAAAATAAGCATTTGCTTCATCTGTTACATGTTCTTCTTCAACGATACCAGTTTCTTGCCCCCACTACTTGTCATTCTTCAATAACTAGAACTGATTATTCACCTTTTTTTGGTTATGTTCTAAGGTATTGAAATGACTTTCTCATCTAAATTTATCAAACACATTTTTTGCAAACGCTCTTTTTTTTTTCCCGGATTCTGACTCTTGCACTAGTTCTATGTCATAAGATGGAACCTTGTTTCTTTTTCTCCATTGTATAGTTCATCTTCTCACAAAATTGGGTTCTTTTTTCTTCTCTAATTTACTTTGATCTTCTTAATGTCTCCTTCCTTTTCCCTTCCTTCGAGCCTGCTTTTTTGCTATTTGAAAAGGACAAAATGTCACCAACAATTTCATAGCAACTTTTCCAATGCAATTCCAAATTTTCATACTCCAAAATTTTAACCTGACTAAAGTCATTACAAAACAACATCAATTCTGATATTAATCCCTTGATAGTGTCAATTTCCCTGCATATTATCATGCGAAAGAACATCCCACACTGTACAATATCACCTGCCAAAATGTTAGCACCTCATATGCTTATCAATACTCTACAACAACCCATACCATGATAAAATAAGTAGGTTAGGAAACTTCACTTAAAGAACAATTCATTAACATTTTCCGATGCTAGGTTAAAGGCAAAATGACATAACTTGTTCCATTGTTTCAGCCTTTCGCTTCCTTGAATTTTGATCAATGAAGCCAATAAAAATCTCTTCTAATTGCCATAGAATGCTTGAGAATGGTTCCAATATCATTGAACCTCATATGAAGAACATAATTTGATATCCCATTCAAACTTTAACAAACTTGAAACTGTTCAAGATTTTAAAATTGATAAAATTTGCAGGACATCTACAACAAGCATTAACTAAAGATAAGAAAAAAAATTCTCATTACAGATAATAAATGAATTTAATCATGTTTCCAATAGGTCATTTCCAAAATCACAAAAACCAAACCCAATGACTTTGTCAATTAAAATCTTCTCCTCTATTTGTTTTAGAAAGAGAAACTTTTTAAACTATCACCACTCCATTGAAATCAACTTTGATTATTACAATGCAATCCTTATAAGACTTTGGCCAAAGATGATTTCTTCTATTCAATAACAACAAAAATTCATAGATTTTATGCTAATTCCAACATGATTATGATTTTGGCATTGACAATGTCAAGCAAAAAGAAAAAAGCTCCAACATAGAAACCACTAAAGAATTAACAATAGCGGAAGATAACGTTCATGACTTATAACCACATGATACTATTGCCAATGATACAACATCTATTAAAGCAATAAACAATCCTCCATAAAATATTTTGTGTGTTACAGTTGTCTATACAAGTACCAATTTACATGAAATTTTATTTCTTTCTCAATCAATATTCAATATTAAAACTATTGTAATCAATCTTCCACAGTACAATCTGTCACTCTTCATGTTCCGCTTTCATATCTTTTTATATCCACAATAGGAACAATTATTAAACACATTGCCCGACACTTTGTACAATTTATTTATATTTATTCTACTACTAGTTTATGTTATAGAAATCCAATTGTGTTGTATCTATTGTAGTTGTTTCCTATCTTATAACCCACTCTAAGCCTTACATCCTCCACCTAATTCTATTTAGATTTATGGTAAGACATATTATGAACATAACTCAAAAGCATCTCAAGAAGAAAATGAATTTCTATATGCCTAAAATCCCATAAGTGATATCACTTATGTCTAAAGATTTCACTTATCACATATTTTAGTTGCTGATAATGACGTCTACATGCCTAGCATGAATAAATATAAGTTATTGAAACTGTAGTTACTATAGCACTCCTATTGATAAATCTATTTGCTGAATTGCTCCTAATTCCTTATGCATAAGCTTCAGATAATGATGTCTATATACCTGACATGGATGAATCTAAGCAACTGAAACTATGCTTAGTGTAGCAATCTATTTAAGAACACTATTTGTTGCATTGTTCCTAATTCTTTGTTCAATTGCTACTAAGCTTTTGGTAATGAACTCTGATTCGCTAAAATGGATCAATCTAAGCAAATGAAACTATCGTTCCTTGCAAGCAATACAAATTGCTTTCTTATGTACTAGCCAAAACAATGTGACTTCACATCTTTGGCTTTACCAGTACGTTCATTTATACAATACCTATATTTTCCCCACTTTAAATACTTTATGCTTATATCTTTAACACTCCTAATGCTCAAACACTTTTCTTCAATTTTCTTATATCCCTTGTAAAATCATTAAAGGTTATGTCCCCAATCATATGCTTTTGTCGGGGACATTGCCACCTCGTGGCTCTTGTTATTTAAGAAAAGCATATTAATTAAAATAAGGATATATATTAATTGTTGTTGTTTCTAATGTGAGTTAATCATTATTATTTAAGAAATGTATTTTAATTATAATAATTTATTGATGTTAGAGTGTAGATTTTGAATTTTTAATGTTTCAAGTGGACACTAATATAATTAAATGAACTAATATATATGATCACACTATTATTATTTTTTTAGTTTTTTTTACAATTAAATTTCAAACTAAATTAAATTAACACTGAATATTATTCATCGCACTATATTATAATGTAAAACGTCAAAAGATTCAAGTTTTATTTTACTCCATGCTCATGTGCGAATCTCCGCTAAAATTTCACTTTCACAACAACTCCCGGAGGCTTCAAAGAACCCTTTAATGGTTTCAAATCACATTATGGCATTAGCTAGTCAAACTATGGTTTCAATTCACATTATGGCATTAACTAGTCAAACTTAGCGAACATGAAGGACACTAATACAATTATGTTTATTTTTCCCATACTTGTTCAATATGTAAAGTGGCTTTCATATTATGGATGTTATCGTAACAATGAGAAGTGTGGAAGTTGAGAGGATGTCTTATTACATTGAAGGTGAATTTTCAAAGGGTGTGGCATTTATAGAATTTAATTGTCTATACATGCCCCTATAAAAGTGTGCCATCTAATCCCTATATAACTTAAAGCTATGCTTTGCAATTGGTTGTCCCTTTATCTCATAGAAGATGTGGTCATTTGATCCCTATATAACTTAAATCCATGCTTTAATGATTTGCAATTAGTTGTCCCTTTATCTCATAGAAGACGTGGTCATTTTTATTCCACCTTCTCTCTCTCCCCCTATTACAAGGTCTTTCTCTTGTAGCATTGGAAAGGTTACTTTCATCACCAATCAAGCCAAGATTTTATTTTATACACAACTACTATATTAAAACATCTTTAAACTATTACATTAAAACATTTTTAAGAGGCAGGTATAGTAGCTTTGCTACTAATTTTACTTGTTTTTATAATATTTGATATAATTAGTATAGATTTATTTTAAAAATTGAAATATTGATACAGTGTAGAGTATCTTACTCTTCTCAATGCAATTATATAATTTTATATTATATAATATATGTAAAAATCAATATAAATAATTATTATTTCATATTAACTTTGATAAGGAAAAAGACGAGAAAAAGGTAAAGTGGAGATAGAGGAAAAAGATTTGATACCTTAATTGTAGGGAAAGAGACCGGTAAAAGGTAAAGTGGGAGATAGAGGGAAAAGGTTTGAAGTTGAAGTTTATGCAATTAAAGTTTGTAGGTTATAAAATAAATAAAAATTTCGCGATCTTTCTAAAATTCACAATAATTGAGTTGAGTTGCGTGACAACCATACCATTCATAAACAATTCAACAACTCCAACAAACATAGTTATGAATTCTGTGAAACCCATACTATTCATAAAATTTCAACCACTCCAACTTATTTATAACAAGGTTTTATGATTCCAACTAACATAGCTTCAACACACAGAAATCCATCAAAGGGTTGTGAAGATTTGCAAACAGAACGATTCATTCTCCATCGATACGGCATATGGAGAGGTAGAATATTCCGCCATGCCTTCTTTCTTCCTTCTCTTCCTCTTGCTCTTATTGTTCTAAGTGGGCATTTGCACTCTCCTCAGACAAAGACGGTTGCATTTAATTTCATCCATGAATCCCGTCCGGGAAGCCCACGCAGGTGAAATGATTGAAAAGGGGAAACTAAATCAAATAGATGTTTTGGAGACAACCCCCCAAAAGTGCATAGACTAAAGTTTTCCATGTTATATACTTGGCCTTGTATCACCATTTGAAAATAAGTTTTTGCAAAAAGATGAATTTGCTGAGTACTTAATCAATCCATTAAATCCCATTTGACTAACACAATGATTGTGAGCTTGTTAGATTGAATCTTTTTGTTCATTTTAGATCAAATTGTAATGAATGTGTTGGATTAGATCATTTTGTTCATAAAAAATACTTTGAATCTAACAAACTCATTACAATTTGCTTTCCTAATTAAACTTAGGGCAATTTTTTAAAACACTAAATTAAAGAGTTTGTTAGATTGAATCTTTTTGTTCATTTTAGATCAAAATGCAATGAATGTGTTGGATTAGATCATTTTGTTCATCAAAAATACTTTGAATCTAACAAACTCATTACACTTTGCTTTCCTAATTAAACTTAGGGCAATTTTTTAAAACACTAAATTAAAGTCAAATATGTTATGTATATTTTGTAGTCTATTTTATTTTGTCAGTTGTGTTGAATGGAATGATTATGATCTCATAATAATGTACTTTATTACTTGTGAGTTGGTGAAAAGTTAGATCATTAAACAATTTATAAGACATGATTAGATAATCTTTATAAGATGTCATAATTAGTTGAATAGAAAAAGAGTCTTCTTTAATAAGAACATCTATGTAAGAATGCCCCCCTTTAGAATGCTCCTTTGAAAAGAATTCATCATTATATTGTGAATAATTGTGAATCATACATCAATCCTTGTTAATTATATATACATATTTGTAAATAGACCAACATAGATCCATCTTAAACCCGTATTTATCAAGCACCGAGAGGGATCCAATTTCTTGAGGTGTATCTCTTTTTAAAAAAAAATTAAACTAAAGAAATTTGATTTGTTAGTAACAAACGTTACAACATCTCCCCCATACTGGGCTCTAGAGCACCTCGTTTCTCTCGGTGCAATTAAATTAAATAAAATCTCCAATAACAATTCCTTTATTTTTTTAACTTAAGTCATCTAAAAATGATATTATTTATCATCACTTTCAAGTACATTGATCCAATTCTTGAAAAATAAATTCTCTCAATGGTAGAAAATAGTTATGACTTCTTTTTTTCTAAATCATAGAAATTAAGGGAGCTACTCCTGAGCTTCTTTAGAAGCTGATTCTTGAACATGCAAGAAAGCAATGTTCGCATCTGAACCCTTATTTGGCTAATTTGGCATGAGTGGATATGGCTACATGCCAATTTATGATTGCTAGCGGTGTTTTCTTGTTTGGAATATGAAAGATAAGGAATATATATACTTGGGGAAATTTTGGGCCCCTCTAATGAGCATTTTGCCAAGTTTGTACCAGAATACTGTAGCATGTAGATCATCCTCACTGTGCAGAAATCATGCAAGTAGGTTTCTGTATTATATGAAGGAAGGTATTCTAGGCACACAGTTTTGTGATTTTCTTTCTCTTCACAGGCTCACATTGGGATAAAATCTCATCACCAGCTATTACTACTTAGTCAAGGGGTGGGGCCAAAAGGTCTTCTGATCATTAGTGTGAAAGATACACAGTTTGACATCGATATGTAAATTACTATTATCAAACTCTTTCAAAATATGATATTTTATTTTTTATGCACTTGGAAAAGGTACGAAGGCTAAATAATAAGGTTGCTATGTGTAAGTTAAGTAATTTGGTTAAACTACTAATAATCCTACTTTATGAGATCACTTTTGAAAAGTCCAAGTGGTGTCCTAAGTCAGGAATACAATGCCCAATTCAGCTTTAGCTCAACATCCATGCTTGAATAACTAGGATGTTGCATTAAGTTATGTAAAGCCCAATTGTTTTGAATACTGGAGTCCTTTAGTAGATTTCAGAATACCTGTTACTAGCGTTGGGCATGATATTCTCGTACTTCTCTATCTTTATGTATTATACATGAATGGGTCTAAACTAGACACATTGTAGCAAAAAATGAAAGTGGACTTGCAAAGGAGACATGCTAATGAAAATTGAATTCAAATTTTGCATAAGAGACATGGGAAAGATAATTATCTGGCTCAAAATTTCCTTGCAACATATTTCAGCATATGTCCAAATGATTTAACAGTCTAAGTAACAGTCAAATTAGGTCAACTATTCCTTCTTGTATCTCACAAATTTGGAGTCAAATTATTTCTATCTCCCAGGGTGTGCACTACAACAGTATATGTTACGTAACTCTATACAAGCATTGCAGTTCAGATTATTGTTCTATAAAATGGTAGGTCTATGGTAGTTATGAGAGTGCAGGTTTGCATTTTTACTACTATTCTGGCTCTGAAATGCATAGCTACTGATGAAACTAATCGTACAAAAATTGCATTCACTTCTTTATTTCCAATATACTATCCAACTCATTAGGAGTTAGGCTTATTAATCCTGTGTGGCTTTAATGGTGGATTTATACATGGCTTAATTTAAAGAGCCTTGATCAACAATATTCAAGGAATGTACGAAGCATTGACAAACCATTCAAATTTCATAATGAATTCTTGAGGTTGTGGTTTAGTTTTATGGGCAATTGATTCTACATAAAATCCTCGTGTCATATGATGAGTATGGTGGAATAGTTTGCAGGAATGTTGGGGAATTTTCTCAAACATTATCAAGTCATGGTTCAGTTGAATGGACAACTGATTCTACATATTTTTGAGGGTTTCCTCTTTCAGCTAAAGAGGAAGGGCTATACAACAGTCAAATGCATATAAGATCCAGGGATCCCACTCAAACAAGTGGCAGCAAATGCATTGTGTGTGAAGATATGTTGCCCCCGGGTTCTTTGTATTATTTCTAATTCCAATGTATTTACACACAACATGAATGTCTTTTCTATTAGTCGTATTGTTTTATTCAAGCAACAATTAGAGAGACACAACTGCTCCATATGGCAGCTAATGCATTCATTCTTTCCAACTTTCTAATAGAGTGGTTTTAATGACATAAATGTTCTTAAACTATGAGTCTCTTAAACATTCGTACTATATTTCTCATAATTAATTTCTTGTTCATAAAAACCATGTCTAAATTTGATGGATAGATAGTAGCAATCTATTCATTGTTGGTTAATCTAATTCAATAATGAAGCCAAGGAAATTTTTAACCAAGAAGGCATGAACTAAGCCAGACTAACATGTTTTTCAGGGTGCCCTTTCGTTTTTTAACAGAGCTGGTTTCTACATGAAATATTGGGAGACTGGTTTCATACAAAGCTGACACCCCTATAATGTCTTGTAATTGGTCTGGAATCTAAACTCTGACTTCCATATCTCCCCCTGGAATTATTGAGTGAAAAATATCTAAATATCATAAGGAATGGCCTCGGAGAATATGTGTATTTTGTAAAATTGACAAAGGAGAAAAGGTTGGAAAATTAAGCCAAGCTCTACATGAATATGGAAATCAAATCTTCTTTTGTAAAATCTCACCCTAAAATTCGAACCTAGATCCATTGATCAGATCAAATATGAAAAACTTTCCTACCAATGTAGAGCATGCCCTATATATGGACATCTATAAGTACAATTCCCATATAAATTGAAAGAAACTATGCCTTCTAAGAAAGAAATCAAGCCAAAAAGGACAACCCCCAAAATGGCCCTCCAAAAGAGAAATGGGTCCCAAATCCTCAAATTGAATCCCAGAATAATTTTTGTGTTGGGGATCCTGTCTAAGGTCATAATGATGTAAGGGTGGATGAGGAACCAATCAATGAATAAGTGAACCCCCCTGCATCCTCCATCCTTTCCCACAACAAAACATAATCCACAACTAGATCTTGGAACATCTATATCAATTTCATATGAAAAATATTCCAATAGAAAAGACACAAAATAAGTTGAAGAAAACCTTCATGCACAAATAAACACAACAACACCTATCAAATATCCAACTTCCAGCCAAAATCCAAAGCCTCTAATCCCTATTATGATATGAAAAAATTCCAGAGGAAAATACACAAAATAATTTGAAGAGGACCTTTATGCACTACAAGACTCAACAGTAGCTATCAAATATTCAACTTCCAGTGAAAATACAAAGCCTCTAAGCCCTATTCTAAAAGAAATAGGAGCTTTAAATATGATGTGGTGGCAAAAAGACAGTAAAGGAAGGAAGAAGCACTAGGTAAAAAGGAAACAAGAATCCCACAAATTGATAGAAGAGAGCTCCCAAAAGCAGCTGGAGCACTGCTTTCAGGATGGCCCAAAGAAAAAACAAGAAGGATTCCTAGGGTTTGTTCCAAAGGACTTTTCTGGGTCTCTATCTAACAAAGATGCTAAAGGTTCACACAGAGACTTTATCCTGGAACATAACTTGTTTAAAACCCCAGTAAAGAGACATGCTCTAAATAGAAAAAATAAAATGAAAAAACATGTCATTCTCAGTTTACAAGAAACAAAAGTTAAATGGGAAGCTATGGAGTCAATTAGATGATCTATGTGGTTTGTCTCAGAAGCATATATAAGGATCCATCTGGAAGATCAGGGGGCATACTCATATGGTATGACCATCAAAGTTAGGTATCATTCAGTTAAATATTGAGATATTCTGGATTAGCATAAACTTCTTGTCCAAAATGTACAACATCTATGGCCCTATCATTGCTATGTTAAAGCCCACAGGCTGGAAAGTTGCACCGACGCTTCGAAGAAAGAACTCCCTTTGTGGATATTCCATGAATAATTGAAGGAGATTTCCGTTCAATTTTAAGAGAACTTGAGAAAGTGGGTGGTCATACTAGTAGAGAATATCAATCACTGATCAATTTCAAAGAGAATTCATTGGTTGAAATTGACTCAAAATATAGCTCTTTCATGTGGAACAACATAAGACATGGGATACAATTCACTCAATATTCTAGAGATACTACATAGATTTTTAGTTTCAGAATGATGGATGGTAGACAATTATGAAGCAGATTCTTATACCCTCAAAGGATCTAGTTTTTTTTACGTGGAAGAACAGAAGAGTTCATTATAGACAAACTTCGCATATTTTCTAGTCTTAGAAGGATGGATGGTATAAATTTAGAAGGAATAATATTATATATTCAATATGTGTCGTCATGTCAATAACCAATTATCCTCTCAAACAATAAAGGAGAGAAAACCACTTATACTATGAAACGAGAACTATATACTATGAACGAGAACTCTACCCATTAAAACGATGATTTTTGCAAAAAAAACACCAAAAACACCCCCCAAATAGAAAAGTGTTGATACCAGTATACGCGTATTTTTTTTTAGGGTAAAAAATAGAGCCATGGCCTAAACATCCCATATTGTTGTTTAACAAAACTTTAAAATCAACCTTAAATTGGAAAAAAAAATTCTTGAAGAGATAAATTACAACTTTCAGGAAAATTGCATATTAAACAAAAAAACAAATTTCTCTAATAATTTCACCATTATAACCATATAAAAACAAAGGAATTATGATGCGATTCATAATGAGATAATATATTAGACCATACAAGAACAAATGGTTCATATAAATATTCAAAAACTCCTCTAGAGTTTCAATTACAAAAATCATACTAGTAAAAAGCATCTAAACTGCTTCTTCAAATTCATCTATGGATTCTAACACCCCATCATCAAAAACTCCTCTAGAGTTTCAATTACAAAAATCATACTAATAAAAAGAATCTACACTGCTTCTTCAAATTCATCCATGGATTTTGACACCCCATCAGAATCTACATTTTCTGCAGATGAAGGACTTGATGAAGATGTAGATGACCCATACTCTTCTCTATTATCAATGGGCGCACAATCTGAGTCTACATCTATACCCATCATTTCAGATGTCATATTCCTTCGGGATCTATGGCTTGGTTTAACACACTCCCATCTTGCACAAATGCTCCCTATTCCACGAATATTAGCTTTGGGTTTTAAAAAAGAAATTAAAAACAAATTAAACTAACAAATTTTAACTAATGTTATAATTAAAAATTTAAAAAAAATTAAAAACAAACTAAACTAAGATAACATTATAATTAAAAATTTAAAAATACATTAAAAAAAAACTAAGTATCTATATACTAACCAAACTAACATTATAAATTTTTTAAAAAAAACTATACAAAAACTTAAAAACAATTAAAACAAAAATTTAAAAACAATAAAAAAATCAAACTATACAAAATTTTAAAATAAATTAAAAAACAAAATAATTAAAAAAAAATTAAACTATACAAAATTAAACAAACTTTAAACAAAATTTAAAAAAAATTAAACAAACTTTAAACAAAAAATTAAACAAAATTTAAAAAAAATTAAACAAACTTTAAACAAAAAATTAAACAAAATTTAAAAAAACATAAACTATACAAAATTAAACCAAATTTAAAAAAAAAAAAAAAAAATTTTAAAAAAATTGAAACAATGCAATGGCGGGGAGGTGGGCAGTGGCGGTGGAAGGGAGGGCGGCGGGGGAGGAGTGAGGAGGGGGAAGGGGAGGGCAACCGAGGGATAAAGGAGGAGGAGGAGGAGGTGGTGGGTGGCGGCGGTGGAAGGGAGGGCGGCGGGGGGAGGTGGAAGGGAGGGCGCGGGCGCAGGGGGAGGGGGAAGTGGAGGGGAGTAGGGAGGAGGAAGGAGGGGGAGGGCACCGCCCGCTTGGGCGCCAAAGGGCAGCCCTCACGGCCCTCGTCGATGCCCAACATCGACGTCGATGTCGGGCATCGATGGGGGCCGTCAGGGCCGCCCTTTGGTGCCCAAGCGAGCGACCTCCCTCGCTTGGGCGCCAAAGGGAGACCCTCACAGCCCCCGTCGATGCCCGGCATCAACGTCGATGCCGGGCATCGACGGGGGCCATGAGGGACGCCCTTTTTGTGCCCAATCGAGCGACCTCCCTCGCTTGGGCACCAAAGGGCGGCCCTCACGGCCCCCGTTGATGCCCGGCATCGACGTCGATGCCCGGCATCGACGTTGATGCCAGGCATCGATGTTGATGCCCGGCATCGACGTTGATGCCCATCATCGACGTTGATGCCTGGCATCGACGTTGATGCCCAGCATCGACGTTAATGCCGGGCATCGACGATGATGCCCAACATCAATGTTGATGACGGGCATCAACGTCGACGTTGATGCCCGACATCGACATTGATGCCCGGCATCGACGTTGATGCCGGGCGTTGATGCTGGGCATCAACGTTGATGCCCGGCATCGATGGGTGCCGCTCTCGTTGATGCCCGACGACGTCGATGTCGGGCATCGACGGGGGCCGCGACAGCATCGACGTTGATGCCGGGCATCAACGTTGATGCCCGACATCGACGTCGATGCTGGGCATCGACGGGTGTCGCCCCCGTTGATGCCCGACATCGACGTCGATGTCGGGCATCGACGGCGGCCACGAGGGCCTCCCTTTGGAGCCCAAGCGAGCGACCTCCCTCGCTTGGGTGCCAAAGGGCGGCCCCCGTTGATGCCTGGCATCGACATCGATGTCGGGAATTGACGGGAGCTGTGAGGACTGCCCTTTGGCTCCCAAGCAAGGGAGGTCGCTCGCTTGGGCACCAAAGGGTGGCCCTCATGGCCCCTGTCGATGTCGGGCATCAACGAGGGTGGCCCCCGTTGATGCCGGGAATCGACAGGGGCCGCCCTTTGGCGCCCAAGTGAGCGGTTCGATGCCCGCCCCTCCCTTCTACCTCCTCCTCCCTTCCCCCGCCCAGCTCCGCCACCTCCTCCCCTTCCCCCGCCACCGTGAGGGATGCCCTTTGGTGCCCAAGCGAGCGACCTCCCTCACTTGGGCGCCAAAGGGCGGCCCTCATGGCCCCCGTCGATGTCGGGCATCGACGTGGATGCCGGGCATCGACGTGGATGCCGGGCATCGACGTTGATGCTGGGCATCGACGATGATGCCCGGCATCGACGTTGATGCCGGGCATCGACTTTGATGTCGGGCATCGACGTCGACGTTGATGCCGAGCATCAACGATGATGCCTGACATCGACGTTGATGCCGAGCATCAACATTGATGCTCGGCATCGACGGGGGCCGCCCCCGTTGATGCCCGGCATTGACGTCGATGTCGGGCATCGACGGGGGCCGCGAGGGCTGCCCTTTGGCGCCCAACCGAGCGACCTCCTTCGCTTGGGGGCCGAAGGGTGGCCCCCGTTGATTCCCGGCATCGACGGGGGCCGCCCCCGTTGATCCCCGACATCGACGGGGGCCGCCCCCGTTGATCCCCGACATCGACGGGGGGCGGCCCCTGTCGATGCCGGGGATCAACGGGGGCGGCCCCCGTCGATGCCGGGCATCAACGGGGGCCATGAGGGCTGCCCTTTGGTGCCCAAGCGAGGGAGGTCACTCGCTTGGGTGCCAAAGCGCGGCCCTCACGGCCCCCGTCGATGCCGGGCATCGACGGGGGCCGCCCTTTGGCGCCCAAGCGAGCGGGTCGATGCCCGCCCCTCCCTTCCACCTCCTCCTCCCTTCCCCCGCCCAGATCCACCACCTCCTCCCCTTCCCCCTCCACCGCCCTCCCCTTCCCCCACCACCGTCGTCGCCCACCTCCCCCCTCCCTCGCCGCAACCCACCTCCCCGACCATTGCATGGTTTAGTTTTTTTTTAAATTGTGTATAATTTTATTTTTTTTCTAATTTTTTTGTATAGAATAATTTTTTTTAATTATTTTGTTTTTAATTTTTTTTTTTAGATTTTGTATGGTTTGGTTTTTTAATTGTTTTTAAAATTTTGTTTTAATGTTTTATATTTTGATTTTTTGATTTTTTTTTATTTTTTATTTTTAATTTTTTTTTAAATGTTATATAGTTTGATTTGTTATTATATATAGTTTGTTTTTTTTTAATTTTTAATTTTTTATAATGTTAGTTTTAGTCTGTTTTTATTTTTGTTTTTAATTTATTTTAAAATTTTGTATAGTTTGTTTTTTTTAATTTTTAATTTTTTATAATGTTATTTTTATTTTGTTTTTAAGTTTTTTTAAATTTTGTGTAATGTTAGTATATAGTTAATTAGTTTTATTTTTTAATTATAATGTTAGGTTAGTTTATTGGGTTTTTATTTTTATTTTTAATTTTTAATTATAAGAATATTAGTTTAAATCTATTAGTTTTAATGTCAGTTTATTTTTTTTTAAATGTTAGTTTATAATGTTGTTAGGTTAGTTTAAGTTGTTTTTAATTTTTTTTAAATTTTTTATTATAATGTTGTTAGGGGTTAGTTTGATTTGTTTTTAATTTTTCTTTAAATTTTTTATTATAATGTTGTTAGAAATTTTTTATTATAATGTTGTTAGGGGTTAGTTTAATTTGTTTTTTAATTTATTTTATTATAATGTTAGAGGGGGAAACATGCAGCAGAAGAGGACATGAATTTGGCCTATATGATATTGTTGATTAGTTTCATGTTTTGAAAAAAATGCTAAGTTTGACAATATTTTGATAAGATATATTAGTAATGTTTTTACTTTCAGACTTAATTTTAGAAATAAAATTTCTATATATAATGTTTGAAATATGTTTTTTACAAATAATTTGTATAATTTTTCTTGAATTTATGTGAATAAACACTTTTTGGAAAATAATATGAAATAATATCATTTTTATACAAAACATATCTGAAAATTGATTGAAAATGGTTTTAAATGTCTATATTTTCTGGAATTTTTTACAATTTTGTCAATAAAAGTGTCTTATTTTGTCCATTAAAATGTCTTATTTTATAGAAAAAATTGTAAAATGTATATGTTTTTCATTATAAATTGCTTTAAAATGTATGCTATTTTGCTAAATTTCTAAAAATGCACTTGAAAATAGAAACTAAATTTTTTTTACGATAAAGATAATTCAAAGGTCCCAAAAAATGCCTCGAAATGAAAATGTGTGATACTGGCATCACCCCTTTTTGAAACGGATCTAGAAATACCTACTAAAATTAGGAGAGAGAAAAACGAGAACTGTGTCGAGTTCTCGTTTCATAGTATAAGTGGTTAGAAGCCCCTGAAGGTTCCATTCATATTTGAAGTCTTGCTTCACCCATGGTGAGCTAGAACCAAACCTCAAAAAGTGCTAGCTTTAACAATTCAAAAAGAACTACTCATCAACAGATTCAAAAATGTACATTCTTCATAGAAAACTACTATTTCTCAAGAAAGGATTAATGAATGGAATGAATCCTACTTTTGGGGAAATTTGTAGAAAGAAATTCATTCTTGAAAATGCAATTGAAACCATCCAAGAAGAAATTGAACAAAAAGGTCTCACTAACTCACTCTGAGAAAAAAAAAGTAGCAAAAAATTTATCCCAGGATGAAATATATGCTAGAGAGGAGAAATATTGAAATAAAAAATCCCCAAAAATGAAAACAAAAATCCCCCAAAAGGTTAAAATAAGGAGATTGGAGCACAACCTCTTTCCAAAAATCCACACAAAGTAAAAATGTATAGAAACAAAATTCCTTGGGAAAAAAAGCCAATGGCTCCATGATAGAAGACCATGCAACTATAAAATCAGAAGAAATTGGATTTTTCAAGTCCCTCCTAGTGGATCAGGGGTCAAATTTTTCAGAAGAGAAAAATTGGGATATGTATCCATAACCAATTAGGAATTAAAAAAATCTGGTCAATCTGTATCCATATCCAAATCCTGGTAACTAAGTAAAAATCATAGCCACAAGGTTCATGTGTCTCCTCCCATTCCTCATCACCTCAGAAGAACAAAGCACATTTTTAGCTGGTAGGTGTCCACTCTCTTAAAGTAAAAAGTATGCTTCTCAAATTATACCTTAAAAAAACTTATGATAAAATGAACTGGGGTTTCCTAAAAAATAAAACCTTTCTAACCTCGGGCTTTGAACAGATCCATGAATGTTATTCAATAGGCTCTTTTGTTGTCCTTATAAATGATGAACCATCTTCCCTTTTTAACTCATCTACAAGATGAAGACAGGGTTGTCCCCTTTCTCCTTTTCTCCATCATCCTTCTATATTCCCTTGGAAAAATCATCTCTCATTCCCAATCATCACGGAATTTGGAAGGTTTAAAAATCTCATCTAATCCTATCCCTATTTCCCATATACTGAAAATGATACCCTACTTCTAGGATTTGCTAGTCTTAAAAAATCCAACGCAATAAACAATGTCATAAAATTTTTTAAGAGACACACAGGCCAGATCAATTGGCATTGACAGAGCTAAATAAACTTTTTTTTTGTTTGAATGTAAGCCTGAGACTGAAGAGAAAAAACCTCACAATAATGGGATTCAAAGAAGCGACTCTTCTTATTTTTTACCTGGGTTTTGTCCTAGCATATCGAAGACATACCACAAAAACTTGGAGAGGTTTTATTCATAAACAAGGAAGAAATTAGAAGTCGTGTGATCCTCTTTTCTTCATTTAATAAACAAATAGAAACTCCTTCAGTATCTTGTTCAAGGGAATTGGGCATAGTTAATTAACATAAATGCCCGTGAAAGTAATCCTCAAATCGCATCAACAAAACATTGGGTGCCTTTTCATACGATCCTGCAAAACCAATACCACGTAATCCTCAAATCACATCAACTAAACATCAGGTGCCTTTTCATACGATCCTGCAAACCCAATGCCAAGTAATACTCAAATTGCATCAACTAAACATCAGGTTCCTTTTCATACAATCCTACAAACCCAATACCATAGACAAGACATGTTTACAAGAAATCAAATCCTTTCCTAATACTCCCTCCAAAAGCTAATTATATATACATAATGAAAAAATGCTCATCCCATTAGTTCAGTTTACTAAGGAATAATATTTTCAAAGATGAAGATGAAGTGCAGATCTCTCCACATCATAAAAAAACTATGAAGAAGAAAACTGTAAACTTACTTCTACAAGCTTGGCCACAATAGACTCCTTCAGTATCTTGTCTAGAGGGACTTGGGTAGATTTAATTGAACTAAGTTCCCGTGCAAAGTGATCCACAAATCGCAGCAATTGAACATCAGGTGCCTTTTCATATGAGACCTACAAACCCAATACCAGATAGTGAACATGTTTATAAGAAATCAAATCCTTTCCTAATACTCCCTCCAAAAGCTAATTATATATACATAATGAAGAGTGTGTCATAGGATCCGCTCCCTTTTGCAGAGGTCGCCCTCTTTCTCTTTTGTAGTGTGAACAATATTCAAAGGACTATTAATAATAAAATATAATTTCCGAGAGGAATGGGGTTGGTCATTATTTTGGAGGTTGCCCCTTATCTCAACACTGCAATAATATATATAAACAAATAGAGGGAATTTGGTCCTCATTCTAGAGGCCACACCTCTTTACCGTAATAACAAAAGCATTAGATGAGTTGATCCTCAACCATGAGGTTGCTCCTCTCCATTTGACAACAAAGATAGTATTCAACCCCAAAGAAAGACATCAATCTAAATAAAGGGATAAAGAAAGGAGCTAGATCTTACATAAGGAGGCCGCTTCTCCCCCACATACAAATGCAGTAACAATTATATTAATGAGGTTCCCTCTCTTTTCAAGCTAGGAACCCAGACCTTTCTTGGAATATTCATAGGAAAAGGTTGGAAGCCACAGAAATTTCCCTCTTTATGGGCGATCATAGTAAAAATATTATCAACATATTCATACCTCATTATAATACATGGTTAAGTGCATCCACAGGTTCCACCTCATAGACTACAATTCACAAATTCAAATAGTCCCTTTGGTCGGATCTCCAGTCTTCTTTTTACAAAGGCCGCCTCCCACCAATACTACAATCAAATTCAATAATAAAGGTAGAAAATAAAATAAACTCGATAATAGTGCTAGGTTTAGCCTCTAAAGTCGATCAAAACACGATTATCAGATGCAATCTTTGACAAGTTCCACTTCAAAATCCATGGTATTTTTTTAGACCATAGGAAGTTCTATTTCATGAATATTCATACCATCATGTTTGGTCCTGTATACTCCAACAAAATAAGGTAAAAGCGTCAATCAATACCACTTTCCATCCAGAAAACCGGGGAAAATAAGGAAATCCAAAGGGTGTTGGCAAGGGACCAGCTTGCTCATTTTGAAACCTTGCGTGCTAAAAGGCAAGCTCTGAAGTCATCTATGATGAGGCCCAGGTCGTCCATCTGTATTAGGGATCCTGCATAGGAGAGAAACTATGGTTAACTTTGTAGGAGAGAACGACCACGGTGAATCATATAAACCCTAAATTTTACTAATTCAAGGATCCAAATTCTCCACAGACTAAGCTTGAGTTTGAGTTCTAGGAATAAATCTTCCTGGGTCTTCATGGTCGTGGTCATGGCCACGGGGGTTTCTTGTGCGTTTTGGGGTTCATGGTGGGGTTTCTGTATTGGAGGAGAAACCTCTGAGCCATGCCCCATGAACCCTAACCGAGGATATCAGAGAGGCCACCAAAAAAATTTCGAGGAGCAATAATGTTGACACCAGTTTTGGGAATGTTTACAAAGGAGTTTCCACAGACGGATCAATGTAGAAATTCAATAAAACACAGAACAGTTTAAGAGGAACATGCCATTAGTGGTCGAGTCAGAGGATGATGTACGTGGCGATTTCATATTGGAAAGCAGGGCAGGTTTGTTGGCAGACATGTGGCAGTCAATGGTTGGTCAGAGGGACGACGAAAAGCTACAGTGCTTTTCAGAACGCCCCTAGGAAAAAAACGTCTATCAACGTAAGAATTTAAGAAACCTAATTTTTTATATTTATATTTTTATTGATATATACAAAATTTAATATAAAATAATTTACACTTACAAAATTGAATCTTCTAGATACTTAATAAATTAATATTTGAGATATTAAAATCTAACATAACTATATATATAATAAAAAGTTATACTGAATCATTGTAATAATAAATTATTCAATAAATGACATAATGCATGAACCTTAGAGGAATGGTTTATACTTATAATTTTATTTTGACATAAAACATAAAGCTTGAATGAATAACTTCTAATTTTATTATAATAAAAATAAAATATTTTATTTTGGTATATTTAAATTTATTTGATTTATGGGATTTGTGGTATTTTTTTTCTTATTCATAAATAAAAATTAGTTTAATAATAATATCACACATTTTGATAAAAGCATAAAAGTTTGAACAAAAACATATAAACTTTCTTTTAGCAGATGAACATATAAAGGTAATTTGAGTTTCTCATTTTATTTATATTAAATATGCTTTAATCAATGTTTACCATATCAAATATATTAAGATTTTTTATTTATTTATATATGAAGATTTCTACTATTTACTCATAGTTACATTATTAAATAGTGATTTTCCTACCACCTTGGTCGTCGTTAGAAACATAATCATTATAATTAATTTCGATGGCTCGAGAGAGGGGTAAAAATTTTAGGCTCATACAAACCTTATCTAGGCTTTTCCTACTTGGAGTTCAACCGCCTTTTCGAGTGGCCTAGTATCAACCAAGACAAAATGTGAATATTAAAATTTGCTACGGTTTTCTTCGATCCCTAGTTAGAAATAGATCTACTTTCAATAGAACTATTTTTGGTTTTTATGAGAATATCTATATTATTCCCTTTATCTTTTTTTTTCCATATTATTTGGTGGATCAGATCTAGTCACTGTACTTTATGCTCCATTTGGTCCCACTTGAGATCAGGATCCTACTTTTTGGCCACGCATTATCTGATGTGATCTGTCTGTGAACGGGCTCCACTGAGGATTACCTATGGAATAGGTTCACGAAACCCCCACTTCAGACAAACCACATTATTTTCCGCAAACGTTGCATTTTGGTGAATTTAAGGCTTTTTCGAACCTAATCAAGTCGACAGCTGGTCCTGGTTTCAACATCAATAATTGTTGTTCTCTTGGAGCTGGGGATCTTGCTCCAGGCTCCTCTAGACATGCTACAAAAGGGAAAATTTCAGTCCAGGTTGCTAGACAAAGACATAAGTTGAAGTCATACAAGGTTCATAAGGATTTGGGGTAGGATGCCAATATGGATAGAGTTTCTTCCCTCTCCAGTAGAGCTCTAGTCGGAAAAATTGAAGGGACCAAGATATCTAGGCTGGATCCCATTGATTGGGTCAGTGAAAATTGGACTCCAATAGCTGGTCTATCTCCTCGAACGAACATACTCTCAAAAGGTTGGGTATGCTTTATCTTTCCATCAGCTAAGGTTATACCTATCATACTGGATAAAATATGGTTGATTAAAGAGGGTTCCCTTGTTTTGAAGAGATGGCACGCAAACTTTAATCTTGAAAAAGATAAGATGACAAAGCGTCACCTGTGGGTACTTATACCAGGTTTCCCACTGGAGCTTTGGACATGCAATATTATTAAGAATCTTGCAAATTTCTTGGGAAAATTCGTGAGAATGGAAAAGAAGATGTTGTTCGGTGTTGAGAAGAAAATTGCTTCGGTGATGGTTGAGTTTGATGTCTCCAAGGGTTTACCATAGGTTGTGGAGATTGTATGGGGGCGAAGACTGTTATTCAGAACCTGGATTATAGAAATGCTCCATTTAGATGACTATATTGCAAAAAAATGAGGCATGTTAAGGCTTGATGCCCTGCTTTATTCCCGTGGGTCATGCTACTGTTTCTTCTGTGGATGATTCAGACTCGGATGTGGTGGAGCATTCTACTTCTCGGGACAATCCAAATCAGACGCCTCTCCTTTTTCAAATTGGCAAGTCAAATACTGACTTGTCCACTCATTATGAAGGTGTGTTTAAGGAAGAGATTGATTTTTATCTTTCGGCAGAAAAACCATTAGATCTAAGAAAGAGCTCTAGCTGCATTAACCCTATTTCTGTTCAGAAGGGTTTGAATTCGTTAATACCCAAAACCCTTTTCCCTGATTTTCAGGAGGGTTTAGACTCTATGAAGGAAAGGAGCCAAAATTCCTTTGACAAAACTAAGGTTTTAAATTTTGATTTAAGTCATGTTCCTATCGAATCTCAGAATCCTACTTTAAAGACCGAGGATCCTTTGAATAATGGAAATATTTCTTAGACTTTCCCCCATGCTTTACAGTCGGAATTGTCCACTCCTGAGAACCCTTTGCACAAATCTCCACTTTAGGTGTTTTCGAAGATTCACTCATCTGGTATTGAGTCTATCCCACTCCCCTCCATCAGATGTCAAAATGTCACAATCAAGAAAAGAAAAGAAAAAAAGACAAATTGAGTTGCACCCCCCCTAACCAGGAGTTTGATGTTGGAAATACTTTTATCCCCTTATATGAAATACTGATACAATATGAATCATCATCTAGAGCCCTTAGAGCTATCTATCATGCTATCAGTGGTGATTAATGTCCTTCCTATCTTTCAATATCTGTGGAAATGGGGAGGGTGGGAAGGTTAGGGCCATCTCCAAATTCATAAATTCTACTAACCCATATTTAATATTAATTCAGGAGACTCCCTGTAATTCACAATCTGCAATTGAATCCTTCAATGCATGTGTGCCTATGGTCAAATCAAATCCACAAAACATGTCCACGTTCAATGCATGTGCATCTATGGTCAAATCAAATCCACAAAAAATGGGATAAGGGTGCCTTAGGCATGATGGAGGTGTAAGTTTTAAACCTTAACAGTGAAGTACAAACTTATATCGATTCTTAAGCATTCACAGAAAATACACAATGGCACACACATTACACAGAGATTTTTCACCTGGAAACCCTTAACCGGGAAAAAACCAGCCAAACTTAGAGCCGCATAGCTCCTTTTTCATTATATATTTATTTTTACATGTACAATACAATAAATGGTATTCTGCAGCATCTAAAACCCTAATTCGTTTACCCGAATTAGGTTACAACCCTAATTCCTTTTACCGGAATTAGATAGAGTACAAATGGGTCGAAAATTGCGAAAAAAACAAAAAAGCAACCCAAAAAATTTTGCGCTCCGCGCGGACTCCGGGGGCCTAACGGCCCCCTCCGTGTCGTTTCAGAACCTAACGGTCCGAAACGAAGGGGGTGGGCAACAACCATGTGAAGGGATCGTGTTGTACACGCAGCGACCATGTGAAGAGATATAACATACCCAACATTCTCCCACTTGTTGTTCTCTTCACATACATGAGAAATTTATGACTTCAACAATTCAGGGCAACAATGCCCATGTTCTCTTTACACCAAGAGAACTTCTGAGTACTCACAGACTTTGTCAAAGAGTCTGCAACATTTACCAAAGTGTCGACCTTCTCCAGCAACACTTTGTTTTGTTCAACCATGTCTCTGACGAAATGGTACTGCACATCAATGTGCTTTGTCCTTGAGTGATAAGCAGGGTTCTTTGCTAGAAATATTGCACTTGAGCTATCACAGCCAATCTTTACTGCATTCTGAACAAAACCAATACCTGAACACAATCTTTGCAACCATACAGCTTCCTTACTTGCATGGGTAGCTGCCATGTATTCAGCTTCTGTAGTTGAGAGTGCAACTACAGCTTGTCTTCTACTCATCCAACTGATTGCTCCTCCAAATAGATTAAAAACGTAGCCACTTGTAGATCTTCTATGATCAAGATCTCCAGCCCAGTCAGCATCAGCAAATCCTTGTATATTTATCTCTCTGTTTAGACCGGGTCTTCCTTGGTAGCAGATTGCAGAATCTGTAGTGCCACGCAAATACCTGAAGACCCTTTTTACTGCAGTCCAATGTTCCTTTCCTGGTTTTGACATGTATCTACTCAAAACTCCCACTGCATGGGCTATATCTGGTCTAGTACAAACCATGGCATACATCAGACTGCCAACTGCACTAGCATAAGGAACATGAGACATGTCCTCTACCTCTTCTTGTGTAGTGGGACACTGTTCTGCAGATAACCTTACACCTACAGGAATGGGCACCTTCACTGGTTTGCTTTCCTGCATATTAAATCTCTTCAATATCGTTTCAACATATTTCCTCTGATTTAACCAGAGTTTCCTGTTTTCACGATCTCTTTTTATTTCCATGCCCAAAATGAAATTTGCAGCACCAAGATCTTTCATGTCAAATTCAGATGACAGCTGATTCTTGACATCCTTGATGATTTCTTTGTTGTTTCCAATTAGCAACATATCATCAACATACAATATTACATAAATAAAATGATCACCAATTAGCTTAAAATAAACACAGTGATCAGCTTTGCTTCTTGAGAAACCAAGTCCCAGTATATAAGTATCAAATTTTTGATACCACATTCTGGGAGATTGTTTCAAACCGTAGAGAGACTTTTTCAGCTTACAGACAAGCTCCTTTCTTCCTTTCACCACAAACCGTTCTGGTTGCTTCATATAGATCTCTTCATTAAGATTCCCATGTAGGAAAGCCGTCTTTACATCCATCTGTTCTAATTCAAGATCAAAAGCAGCAGAAATAGATAGAAGAAATCTAATAGAAGTCAATTTTGCAACAGGTGAAAAAATCTCACCAAAATCGATGCCCTCAATTTGGGAGTAACCTTTCGCTACTAGTCGAGCCTTGTACTTCTCCACTTTACCTGCTGCATTTAACTTCTTCTTGAATACCCATTTGCTTCCAATAGGATTTCTTCCTTCTGGCAACTCAACCAGATCCCATGCCTCATTTTTGTCCAAGGCATCCATTTCTTCTATCATGGCCTTCTTCCATAGTTTACTATCTTCTGAATCCATTGCCTCTTTAGCAGTTCTAGGATCATCATCAGTAATAGATAACACAAAGTTAGAACGAAAATCAGGGGGACTGTACCTTTCAACTTGCCTTCTTTCTCGGTCAGATCTCCTCAATACCGGAGTCTGTGGATCCGCCTCTTCATCTGATTCAGACGATTCTGCCTCCTCATCTGATTCAGACGAATCTGGTTCCTCAAAAGAGTCACCTCTTTCATCCTTGATATCAAAGTGTAGCTTCTCTGAATCCTTTTCCTTTGGTACATCCTCAATCTTGGAAGTGCTTTTGGCTTCTTTGAAGATCACATCTCGACTGTAAACTGTTTGCCTTTTTACTGGGTTCCACAGCTTGTAACCTTTCACTCCATCCTTGTAACCAATGAAGATACATTTTTCCGCTTTATTATCCAACTTGCTCCTTTTCTCCTTTGGAACATGTACAAAAGCATCACACCCAAACACTCTGAGATGAGAGAGAGAGGGTTTCTTACCAGTCCAAACCTCATGAGGTGTCTTGTCAACCAACGCTGATGTGGGTGTCCTATTCACTAGGTAACACGCAGTGTCAACAGCTTCTGCCCAGAAATGTTGTGCTAGACCTGCACCACTGAGCATACTCCTTGCCTTTTCCATCAATGTCCTGTTCATCCTTTCCGCAACCCCATTCTGTTGAGGTGTGTATGGAGTAGTCTTTTGCCTTGCTATTCCACACGTTTTACAGAACTCCTCAAATTCACTTTCACAGAATTCTCCACCGTTATCTGTTCTGAGTACTTTTATTTTCTTCTCAGTTTGATTTTCTACAAGAGCCTTAAATTCTTTGAATTTATTAAAAACCTCAGATTTCTTACGCAGGAAATAAATCCAAGTTTTTCTTGAGAAATCATCTATGAATGAAACATAATACACAGATTTACCTAGTGATGGAACAGGCACAGGTCCAAAAACATCACTGTGTATTAATTCTAAGATTCCTTTAGCTCTTACAACACCAGATGAGAATCGTACCCGATTCTGTTTACCATATAAGCAATGTTCACAGAAATCGAAATCTAATGTGAAATCAGACATGCCTTCAGCCATACTTTTACCTTGTAATAGTCGAAGACCCTTTTCTCCAATATGTCCCAGCCTTCGATGCCATAGCGATGTCTTCTCACTAGAGACAGTAAGGACTCTGTCTCCTTCATTTTTACCCTCAGAAACAATAGTGCTGTTACATCCATTTTTGAAGGTGCTTCCCAACAACTTGTATAGAGTTCCAATCCGAACTCCCCTCATCAGCACCAATGACTCTCGAACCATCTTGCATGTGTTCTTTTCAAATAAAGTTTTCACACCTGCATCATCCATTTTACTTACAGATATAAGGTTTCTAGCCAACTTTGGAATGTGCAGAACCCCAGGAAGAGTTTTAACCCTTCCATCTTTGAGCAGTAGCTTGACCTTTCCTCGACCTATGATTTTCGCTACCGAGTTGTCTCCCAGAAATACATCTCCTCCATCATACTTTTCGTATTCAGAAAACCACTCCCTGTGAGGAGTCATATGATAAGACGCACCTGATTCAATCAACCACGAATCATGCTCTGCATGTGTACTTGAAGATGCCAGATACACATCTCCTCCTTCCTCTATAGATTCTTTCCCATCTGCGGATGGAGCGTCATTAGGTCCTCTACTTTTAGCAGTAATTTTCGATTTACAATCCTTCTTGTAATGCCCAGCTTTTCCGCACTTCCAGCATTTTCTTACAGAAGGTCCTGGAGATTTAGATCTCCCTCTAGATTTAGATCTACCACCTGAAGACTTATTTTTAGATATGTCTCCAGGGCGACCTCTTACAAATAAGGCATCCTTGGCTGAACTGTCTATGGATCTCCGCCTCATTTCCTCCGATAGTAGGGATGCAACCACATTCTCGAATTTTAGCGTGGTTGCATTACTCCCAATAGCTATGACCAGATTATCCCATGAATCTGGCAAAGAGCACAACAGACTAATACACTTTTCATCATCATCAAGTGCAATACCAACAGATGTCAACTGACTTACCAGAGTATTGAAGGCGTTTAGATGCTCTGATACAGAGTCTCCATCAGTCATCCTCAGAAGGTACAATTTCTTTCGCAGGAATAACTTATTTACCAGGGACTTTGACTGATACAGATTTCCCAGTTTGTCCCATAGCTTCTTTGCACTGTCTTCTCCAGATACGTTCACCAATACCGAATCTACGAGGCAAAGACGAATGGTGCTCCTTGCTTTTCTTTCCAACTTTTCCCATTCTTCTTTTACCATACCAGAGGGCATGGTACCTGGATCTACTGCGATCCACTGTTCTCTATCTACCAGAAGATCTTCCATCTTGAGCTTCCATAGCTCAAAGCTCTGACCATTAAATTTCTCAATCTCGAATCTAGAACTGCTCGCCATTCTTTAAAGAAAAATAAATCACCGCTGCAAAGCTCCCACTGAAACCAGGTTTATCACAAATCCAAGATCGAGCCAAACCCTTGGAAACAAAGGCGTCCCTCTGAACCCAAAAATGCTCTGATACCAAATGTAAGTTTTAAACCTTAACAGTGAAGTACAAACTTATATCGATTCTTAAGCATTCACAGAAAATACACAATGGCACACACATTACACAGAGATTTTTCACCTGGAAACCCTTAACCGGGAAAAAACCAGCCAAACTTAGAGCCGCATAGCTCCTTTTTCATTATATATTTATTTTTACATGTACAATACAATAAATGGTATTCTGCAGCATCTAAAACCCTAATTCGTTTACCCGAATTAGGTTACAACCCTAATTCCTTTTACCGGAATTAGATAGAGTACAAATGGGTCGAAAATTGCGAAAAAAGCAAAAAAGCAACCCAAAAAATTTTGCGCTCCGCGCGGACTCCGGGGGCCTAACGGCCCCCTCCGTGTCGTTTCGGAACCTAACAGTCCGAAACGAAGGGGGTGGGCAACAACCATGTGAAGGGATCGTGTTGTACACGCAGCGACCATGTGAAGAGATATAACATACCCAACAGGAGGAAATAAATGCTTGTGGAAGGGCTCCTAACAACTAGTTTGACCACCCTTGGCCCATACTTTGGCCCATACATTGTTATCTTGTTCACACTTGCCCATACAAGTTATAACCAGTTCATAATAACCAGTTTCACACCTAGGGATGTACTATTAACCAATTTAACACATAATAACCATTAATTAATTAATGATTAAGTTACTAAGGTATAATATTGCTCTAACACCCCCCCATAAGCTAGAATTAGTGGAATATAAAAAATAAGGTCTTGGAAACTAAGGCTCAAGTCACCTTGGATTAGGGTTTCACGAGATAATTCGGCTGGTGAAATTGACAGGCGGGGCTGGTTACACCCCCACGGCAAGAAACGGGCTGACGACCCCAGGCATCCTGTCTGCGGGTATGTTGTCGGCAGGGAACTCCTGCGAGACTGGCCCAGACGGCAATGGAATGAAGGACAAAGGTATGCAAAGGAGGCTGGGTCCAAGAGAATTTCTTCCGAAATCTTCTGCGATCCCAGCACTACAGATCCAAGCAGAAAAAGTGAGGGAGAAGGTGGAACTGTGGAAAGAGACGGCATTGATTGGTAAGTTTATTGGTCTCTGGCCCAAGGAAAAAGACCTGGTCAGGTGGATCAAAAGAACCTAGAACCCTAGCAGAGAATATGACCTACACTTAGGTGCAAAGGGTTTGTTCACCATAATTTTCTTTAACGTGGAAGATAGATATAGGGTGCTTAAAAGGGGGCCCTAATTCTTTTTCTCAATAGGGATGTATCTCAGACCATGGAAGGAACGTTTCAATCCTGAAACGGAGGACATGAAGGTCGACCCGGTCTGGATCAGGCTTTTCTCGCTGCCCTGTGAATTCTAGGATCCAGAAATACTGAGGGACATTGGTAATACCCTAGGAGAATTCATAAAAGTGGAGGAAAAGACTAAACAACAGAGGTATACAACCTGTGCTAGAATCTGTGTATATATGGATCTTTCGAAGGATCTCCCAGAAGCCATAAGCTTGAATTAGGAGGACGAAGAATGGACACAACCTTTGGACTACGAAAAGTTACCCTTCTGTTGCTGAACATGTCACGAATATGGTCATTTTGGGAGAAACTGTCCTCTGAATCATCAGAAAAAGCCCTCTTCCCAAAGTGATTAGGATGGAAAAAAATACAAAGATGGGTTTACCCAGATCCGCAGTAGAAGGAAACCCCGCTCTGGGGATAGCCAAAGGAAAGGTAAGGAGAAGGTCGAGAATGGGGCAATTAGTAAAAATCCGTTCAAGATCTTGGAATCTGTTGATGAGGAAGGGGAGATTCGTAAAGAGGGTAAGGAAAAAGAGGAAGTGGGAGTTGAAGCCATGGAACCAATGATCCCTGACGCAATGCATGAAGATGTGAAAATTTCCATGGAGGAAGATGGGGAAGAGGAAGTAGATCTGGATGAGTTGGAGAGAGAGTGCGAGAAAAAGAAGGGTGAAGGGTATGTTTCCAGGAGACAACTGGAACTCCTCCAGGAGGAAATCATCAGGACCAAAGCCAGTCAGAAGCTGGGTATTCGAGTAGAATCCCAAATGGGGAATAAGTGGAAGTCACTGGCCGGAGATCAAAAGCGTGGTAGAAAACCTAATAGGCAGAGAATATCGGAGATTAATGTGAGGCTTATCGAATCAGGGTAGTACCCATCCATTAAGGCTACCTTTACTGCTGTAAACCAAGTTTCCCAATGAAAGTTGTCTCCTGGAATATAAGGGGTTGTAATCACCCCCGTAAAATCAAATCGATAGCAAGAAAAGTGAAAATGGAGAAGTCGGATGTTCTTTTTCTACAGGAAACGAAATTCTTTTCTGTTACACTCAATAGGATAAGCCAAAGGATGTGGAAAGGATGCGAGGTTATGGCGGTGGATGCTGCTGGATCTGTAGGTGGTTTAGCCGTCCTTTGGCGGCCCAGTGCTGTTACTTTGAAAAATTGGAGAGCCAATCGGTTCTCCCTAACTTGCGATTTCCAGATGAATAATTCTATTTGTCTTGGTACTCTGGTCAATCTGTACGGCCCAAGTATTGCCCCATTAAAAGATCAATTCCTTAGCTTCCTTTCTTGGATCTTCTTACAGGCCTAGGAAGGATCTTGGATTGTCAGGGGAGATTGTAATCTGATCACTTCTTTGGAGGAAAAGAAAGGTGGGCGAAGGAGTTTGGATAGGTTTCAGGAAACATTCAGGGAAATTCTTGGCCATGGCTCGTTGATCAATGTAGAAATGGGGAATGGATGGTTCATGTGGAATAATAAGAGAGGAGGCCATCATTTAGTTGCCTCTTGGTTAGACAAATTCCTAGTGTCTGAGGATAGACCGTGGGATCAGTGAAGTCAATGCCAGTGTCCTCCCTTCAGCAGGTTCTGATCATTGGCCGGTCTGTTTGGTCTGGGACATGACCAATAACAATCTCTTCAGACCTTTTCGATTTGAGCAATTTTGGTTGGACCATAAAGATTTCAAGGATTTAGTGGGTCAGTGGTGGCAGGAAATGGTTCCCCCTATAGGATCTGGTATGTACCAATTTCAATAGAAACTGAAGGCTTTGAAAGGAAAAATCCGTACTTGGAACAAGGAGGATTTTGGTAACATCTTTCAAGACAAGAAGAAGTTGGTGGAGGAGATAGAAATCCTATAAACGAAAGGAATGGATGAAGGATGGAATGATGACCTAAGAGAGAAGGAACAAGTCTTGGTGGAGCGATTGGAAGCCAGAGAGAGGTAAGAGGAAACTTATTGAAAACAAAAGTCGCGAGTCCAATGGATCGAGGGTGAAAGGAACACAAATTTTTTTCATAACAATGTCATTCAAAACTGGCATAGATCTAAAATCCTTAAGATCAGAAAGGCTAATGGGGAAATATTGGACAATAGAGAAGGCATAGCAGAAGAACTGGTCCACCACTTTGAACATATTCTCAAAGAAGACAGATTGGATCGAAGCTAGGATATATCCAAGATTACTAGCCTAATTCCCAGGGTGTTCAGTCAAGAGCAGAATGAAATGTTAAATAAGCCTATATCCTTGCAGGAGGTGGAGGATGCAATGAGTCAAATGGCTTTAGGTAAGGCACCAGGACCAGATGGTTTCACCTCAAACTTTTTCCATTCATTTTGGTATCTAATCAAGTCCGAGGTCCATCAAATTGTGGAAGAATCAAGGCGTTGCGGGGGAGTGTTGAAAGATTTCAATGCCACGTTCCTCTCTTTGATCCCCAAGGAGGATGGGGCTGACACCCCAAGAAAATTCAGACCAATTGCTCTCTGTAACGTGATTTAAAAGATCATTACTAAGGTAATTGCCAACAAGCTCAAGCCCCTTCTTCCCTTGCTAATCAGTCAGGAACAATCATGATTTGTAGAAGGGAGACAAATTGTTGATGGCATCATCCTTGTTCAAGAAACTATACATTCTCTCAGAATCACTAAGAAACTGGGTATGTTTATCAAGCTTGATATAGCCAAGGCCTATGATAAGATTAGTTGGCACTATATGCAGTGTATCTTGGAGGCTTTTGGTTTCAGTAGGGATTGGGTGGTATGGATCATGAATTTGGTTTCTACTCCTTTTTTCTCTATTCTTCTAAATGGCTCTCCGACCAGAATTCTTCAAGCCTCCAGGGGGATTAGGCAAGGGGATCCTCTTTCACTCTTTCTCTTCATCCTCACAGGTGAAGAACTCAGTAAAATCCTACAGGACCAAGTTTCTAGTGGTGGGATACGAGGTCTTCAGTTGCATGCTGGCATGGAAAAACAAACCCACCAACAGTTTGTGGATGACACAATGCTCATGGGGCACCCTTCAGTCCAAGAGGCTAGGATCTTCAAAAACTGCCTAGTACAGTTTGCGAAGGCTCCTGGCTTAGAAGTCAATCCAAGTAAGTCTCAGGTATTTTTCCTCAACACTCCAGTTCCAACTCAGTGTAATATACTGAGGATTCTCGGTTTCAACCGAGGATCTTTCCCTACCAAGTACCTTGGTGTCCCCTTGACCGAAGGTATGATTCGACAGGTGTCTTGGAAAGATATGCTAGACAGGATGAAAAGAAAACTAAATAGTTGGACCCTTCGTCCACTGAACCTTCCTAGTTGGTTGGTTCTTGTCAAAGCTGTTCTCCAAGCCATGCCGGTTTATTTGTTTTCCATGCTATCGGCTCCCAAGACGGTTCTGAAGGAGATACGCCATATTCAGAGAACCTTTTTGTGGGGAGGAAGGGATGACAAGTCAAAATTTGCTCTGGTAAATTGGGATAGCATATGCCAGTCCAAACTCCGGGGTGGTCTCGGTCTGTGGGATCCTGCTATCCTAAGTGATATTTATGGTGCTAAAATCTGGTGGAGGTGGTGCACTCATGATAGAGAACCATGGGCAAGACTTTGGCATATTAAGTATGTGAGGGACAGAGAGAGATGTTAGCTAATCAGATTTAATGAAGAAAAGCAGGGCTCTCACATATGGCATAAATCTTATCATGAGAGAAAGTTGGTTCAGGATAACAGTTTTTGGGACTCCACAATGGTGAGGAAGCCAACTTCTGGGATGATTCGTGGAACCAGATGCCCAAACTAGGGGATGATCCCAGATGGAAATCCATAAGGGATCAAGGAATGGTAGAAGGAAAGATAAAGGTTGGGCATTACTGGGAACACAATGCTTAGGCTGGACATCAAACATGGCAGGATGCGGGACAATGGGACACTACCTCGTTAGAAGAGCTCATTTCATCTTTTAACCGAGTGCTTCAGGAAATATTTATCAGGCGGAACATGGGCAATGATAAAATCTGATGGGGCCACTCTCAGAAGGGTACTTTCAGCATCAAAGAGGCCTATGATATCTATACTCAAACCAATGAGGAGGTGGATAACATATGGAGGAAAATATGGAGTATGAATATTTGGCCCAAAATCTTGGTGTTTTGTTGACTTGTTGTGCGGGGAAGGATCTTGACCAGTGAGAACCTGAGGAAACGGGGGATATTGGGGCCCTCTCGATGCCCTCTTTGCCTTAATCATGAAGAAACCATTGGCCACCTTCTTGATTCATGTTCCTTTTCCTCGTCGATCTGGGATAGAGGAGCTTCTATTTTCAGACAAAGTAATAGAATCAGGGGGCTGCCAGATCAGACTCTCAGGTCATGGGATCTAAAAGCCTACTCAAACCCAATCATTGTGAATCTTTGGAACCTTTTGATAGGAATGCCTATCTGGGCCAGCTGGAAAGAACGGAATAACCGTATCTTCAGGGACAAACAGTAGAGGGAGGAGGAAGTTTGGAATTGTCTGGCTAGAAACATGAAGGAAACGATCCAGAGTCAACAATGGAGCGACAAAGATAACGAGCTTAATTTGCAGGATCAACGAATTGCTGAGGGATGGGGTCTAACCCAGGAGTACTTGGCTGGTCTTCGAAGGAAATAGGTTATGTGTCGTCCAGTAATTCCAACAAGTTGGTCACCTCCCCTCCAGTCTAGTTTCAAGATCAACTTCGATGGGGCGTCTCGTGGAAATTCGGGTCTAGCAGGTTTTGGAGGGGTATGCCGAAATAGTGAGGGGGTCATTCAAAAGATATTTTTTGGATATATTGGTCATGATTCAAACAACTCAGCAGAACTAGAAGGTATCGTTCAAGGTCTTATTTTGATCCATTCAGAGGCTTGGTATCCTGCGGTCATTGAGGGAGACTCCCAGATTCTAATTCGGATGGCCAAGAAACTCCACCAAGGACAAATACCTGAGAAAGTATCGTCTAGTTGGCGCTTGCTTTACCAGTTGGAAGGCCTAAAGGATTTGCTCACCAATCAGATTGCCATCTCGTTTTTGCACGTGAAAAGGGACGCCAACAAAGTGGCAGACCTTTTAGCAAACCATGGGATTGACGTTGGCATCCATCTGGCATCTGGACCTATGGTGGATTTCCCCGAGGATGACTGGAAAAGAACCTGTTGCCACCTAGAAGAGATGGATGTGATGGGCTACAGACAACACATGACACAGTTGGCCACCACATCGGAGAATGATAGAGGAATGACAACGCTATTAGTGGGGAGCCACACGCCCGGACTCATCATCACTAATGACATCCATAGTACATACGGTTAAGTCAAATTTTAAGGTCGACGACGTATTTAGGCGAGATAACATGAATGAGAAAGGTGGAGGGAGATATCGATGTACCACTTCCGGCTTTTCACTCATCTGGGCAACAGGTTTATTAAATATGCTGCACGATCTCCTGTACCTCTTGCGGTCAAGCTTTCAAGACTCGGTAGTTTCAATAATTAAGTTACAGGTCTTTATAAAGAAGAGGCTACTCAACCTATGCATTTGTGTTTCTTTCTATAGGCCTTCGCTTTGGTGCATTAAGAGTGTTGTACGTTTCTGTGTGTGGGAGCAGGGGTGGTTTACGGGAGTTAGACCACATGAGTTCAGTGGTTTTATTATCATGGCACCTTCCCACCATAATAAGGTTCGTATTCCGTCAGGCCAGGAGGGTTTGCAGAGTGTGGACGTTGGGGAATCCTCTGGGTAGGGCAGTGTTAGAGGTGGCAGAGTTACTAGGGCATCAAAAAGAGCCCATCTTCAGGCTTCGACATCCTTTTTTCGCGGACGTATTCCTCAGGCTATCCAAGAGGAGGTTGAGGGAACCGATCCGGCTCTATGGAATGAGGTCCGGAACATTCCCAGGGAATATCTTATCATGGAAACGATAGAATGGGTTATGGATCCTGGTCATACTGCAGGTCGTGCCTCTCTCTATGAGAGGACCCTGATGACTTACTAGGTTATGAAGAACCTTTTGGCAAAAGTTTTGATGGAAGCTTACAACAAGAACCAGGGTGATACTAGGCATGTTCGGTCATGGAAGCTCCATAACTAGGACAACTGCATTATGCATGCCAAGATTGATGCAATTGCCAAGACAATTGGCATGGTGTTTGTCGTTAAGCAGAAAGGGGACAAGGAACCAGGAAGCGCGGTTGGCGATGAATCTAGGACTCCTCCAGTTGTTGATGGTGTGCAGACAAATACTCCGGTCCAGTCCAGTGTTCTCAGGCAGGAGATGGACATTGCGGGTAGGGGTCTGCCCATAGTCACTATTGATTAAGAAGTGTCTTATTGGCTCTACCATGTTTACAAGGAATTTTGTTACACAGTCCAGCTGCTTTAAGTCTTTTAGATAGGTTGTTTAAAATAGGAATTGAACATTAATGTTTATGTTAAATTCCCGTTTAGCAAAGTTTATGTCGGGAATAGTCCAACTTAGTTTTGCAAAATTGTGGTATGGGATTCCTGTTTGGCTGCTTGCAGCCAGGAATGATCTGTGACTGTCTAAGAACAATGGACAAGCTCTGTACTTTGAATACAAGCAGTAATATATAATCTTTTTATTTACAAAAAAAAAAGGCTCAAGTCACCTTTTACAACAGAAATTTTATTTGTCCATGTAAAACGAGGAAAGAGGAAAAACCACATGGGGAAAATCCTCCCTTAAGAATGGACATGACACAGAGATGAACAAAATGTCTTCAACAGGTCTTGTTCTTCACTTGAATGAACAAATTCTTGGTGAAATACTTGGTGAAGATGTTGTGGGTGCCATGATCATGCACCAATGCATCAATGTTGTGTAGACAAAAAACATGTTGGGAAGCTCCTTGAAACTCATCATTTGATGATGGAGGAGAATTGTAAGAATGCTTCTTGTTGCATACATACTCTGATTTGAATACATAATCAATAATGGAAAATATATCTTTGCAAAATCCTTCCCAAAGAACATCAAAAGACTCAACAAAATCAGCTTCTTGAGTAGCTGCCATATGGAAAATCAAACCATGTATCTTTTTTCCAAACTGATGTAGCACCTTATCAAGTCTGCAATAGAGATCATGAGGCTCTGTAATATCAGAATAGAAGTCATATGGAGAAACAAACAAAAGAGGTATAATGTCTCCATGAGCGAATGGCTTTACAGTAAGAAGGGAGTGTGCAACTAGATCACACTGACAGTTGAGCGAACTTGAAGGGTCTGGAGACTTGATTTTTGAACCATAGGTGGTGAGATCAGGTCCATACATGTGGAACAGAAGCTCCATGATAGCCAATGACATGGCTGTCCAACCAAGGAGTGATATGCAAGACATAAATACAACATAGATAAGTGACACAATATTGAAAACAATGAAATTGTGAGATTTTCCAATTGGAGAACTTGGGGGTTGTATGGCCTTTTGGGAATCCAGTGGTTGGGAAATGGTTTGATGGTTGTCATAACCTATATATCAGTCTGCATATTACCTTCCATATCAGAATGGGAAGGATCTGAATGGATTTTGAAAGAGCTTTCAGAAGGCATGTCAAAAGCTAGTGAAAAATGACAAGTATTGGGAGGAAACTTTGTTGAAATGGATGGAGATTCTTTCAAGGAAGGGATAGATATTTCTAAATCTGATATATCTAAATGTGAATCAGAAATAGAGACATCAGAAAGAGATTTAACTCTAGCACTCAAAGCATACAACTTATTACTATTGCAAGTAGCATGGAGACGATGTTCTTGTTCCAAAGAGAGCTTGGCTTCTCCTTATCTTGCAAAATATGGAACATCAATGTTATGCTCTTCAAGTAGCCTGGTTAGAATGTCTATCTTCTTTATGAAACAATATTTTTCATTGTGAGAACCTTTGCAATAACCACAGTTGGGCTTCTCTTTCTTGCTCTTCATCTTCTTGACTTTTGAATCTTCATCACTTGAACTTGAGTTCTCCTCATCTGAATGCTTCTTCTCCTTCATCTTCTTCTCTTGTGGTTTCGACTTGGGTTTTGCTTGCCTCTAACTTTCTTCAAATCTCCAACTATAAGTACTTGATATTTTTGCTTAATGGAACCCATCAAGACCAACTTGTCTTGATCTTGAGTTAGCATCTCCATGAAATCAACCAAAGATGGCATCTTCCAATTTCTAACTGTGAGATTTGTGGAGTGAAATGTAGAAACAAAAATTGAGTACTCAGGACCCAATTTCGAAATGATGGATAAAACCAATTGTTCTTTCTTCTTGTCAATGTGACATTGCTTGATTTGCAAGACCAAGCTATTGAACTTGGTGAAGAAATCTTGGATGGATTTGAAATTGCTTGGACTCAGTGAGATCAACTCATTCTCAAGTTGATGGCCCCTCATCTCATCAGTCTTTCCAAAGACTCAAGCTTGAGCCACACTTCATTTGGAGTAGATAGAATTTCAACATGAAACAAGAGGTCTCCCAAAATACTGAGACAAAGGAGGTTGAATGCTTCATCCATTCTATTGAAGAATTTTGATTTCTCCACAACAGAGTTTGGCTCAACCTTTATGCCCATAGTGATCCTGAATATATCCTTGGATATCAACAAAATAACCATTTCATCCTTCCAATCGAAATAGTTGAAAGGAGTGATCAAATTTGGATGAGTTTGTTCCATTCTCTTCTGCTGCTTCGTACTGGGTGACAACGGTACACTTGAATACCTGCAATAAAACTCTCAACACTCAGGAGGGATCTACACTAATAGATTCGAACCCTGCTTGATAGTAGGTGCATTCGGGAGAGCATCACACCCTGGATAGAATCCAATGTATTTCTCCAATGGCTTCAATGCAATGGTTCCAGGGACTTCTGTGGTTTCTCCACTGCTTATGGCACACCACTAAAACAGTCTCTAGTTCGAATAATAGCTCCAAGAGCTATGATACCATGTAAAATCATAATCACAGTAGGATCTAGCTACTATAGATGCCTCACAGATGAAATATTTAACTATTTATGCAAGATATAAGTGTATACACAAGTTATCGAAAAACAAATGATAAAAAACAACATAAATGATCAAATATCAGAACAAATGATCAAATTACAGAACAAATGATAAAACATTAGGATACACAAATGATCAAATATGTTATTCTATTAACAGTCCAATATTACAAAGAGTTTGGATCATCTTTATATAGAAATAGGAAGGAATAGGATCCACTTGGAGTGTCCACACTTAGCTAGCTTGGATTTAGCCTCAACCCCCCCTAGGTTGACCAAATAGTTCCAAAATATCCCAAACAGGTTCAAAATGTGTATGTGAACATTGGGTGGGCATGGGATACCAAACCGGGGTTCACACATGTGGAGGAGGTGGTTGGTTGGAGTTAGGTAGTCTAGGATAGGCCAAAAATGGCCTAGGGAGTGGAAAATGTCCAAGTTCAATGCATGTGCGCCTATGGTCAAAGAAAATCCACAAAACAGGGGATAAGGGCACCTTAGGAAATAAATGCTTGTGGAAGGGCACCTAATAGCCAGTTTGACCACCCTTGTCCCATACATTGTTATCTTGTTCACACTTAACCATACAAGTTCTAACCACTTCATAATAACCAGTTTCACACCTAGAGATGTACTATTAACCAATTTAGCACCTAATAACGATTGATTGATTAATGATTGAGGTACTAAGGTATAATATTTCTCTAACATTGTCTATATCCAACTTTTGCAGGTTCTATTAGGGTATACATCATGTGATGCTTCTGGCAGGATTTGCATAAAAGTAAGATACTGTCCATGAGCACATTTAGGTGTTTATTTAGTTACTATTGTGTTTAATTTACCTTTTTTTGTTTTCTTAAAATATTAGTCAAGCATGGAAACTTATAAAATGCATAATTTGTTTTTTCAAAATCTTCAAGGAGAAACTTGTCTCTAATGTCAGACGCAGATGTTTCAAATGATGAAATGGTCGAACATGCTAACCACGTTCATAGTTCTAAGGTAATTTCACCTGAATTTTGCATTGCATGTTGATATTTGTATATTCCATTATTTTATAATAATGACTAAGATATTTTAGCCAGTCTAGAATCTAACACCTATTAAATGTTGATAACAAAGTTGTAGGGTCATCTAAAAAGGAAATCAAGAGAAACCAGTATGGATGTTGCAAGCTTAGGTGATCCAAGGACTTGTATAAAGTAGTTGACACATTAATGATCTTTTAGTCACAATGCAATCACCATTTCAATAAGTCTAATAACCTTTCAATGTTACATATGCTTTCTTGTGAACTATTTTGGGGATTTTTAATAGGGTTCTATCTCCCCTATTGGGATTGTTCTTTATCTGGTCTTCATAGCTAATTGCAAATGTTTTTGGTTTGCAGGTTCATGATTTTGTACATACGACAACAGAAGGAAGGGATCATCGCATTACTTAGTTGGAAGAGATGTTTGAATATTCAAGGAAGTTATTTTAGGTTCAGTTTTTTCATAAGACTAATGAAGTTCTTGAAAATATAACCCCTCCAGTACCCCATGCAAGAGAAAAATTTCTTCCTTATTTCTCTCAAGTTCTTAATGTTAAATGTTAATGGTCTGGCAACAATACTTACTCCAGAACAAGCAGTTTGACAATGATGTCATCAAGTCATTTGACTCCATTCAGAATTTCAATGGTCACAACTTCGAAGTCTACAAGCAACACATGATTGGTATCTTCTAGTACAAGCAAAGAAAATAGAGATCGCAACGATGAAGATTAATACAAAGAGTTTGATAGAGAAGCAATTACGCTGAATAGTTGTCTGTGATATATGAAATTTTCCCACAAGTGCAAGATGTGGAGGATGCCTTCATATTTTGGTTGAAGTTGTGCGATATGCATGAGACCTTCAATAAAGGTCAACATTTTTTTGTTTTCCATGTAGATGGAGGAGGTTGATTCAATGCTAGAACACTTACTGAAATTGAAATTCATTTGGGATCAACTATGTTCAATAGGAAGATAATTAATTGAGAAAGTTCTTGTGGTGAATTTTTAAAGAACGTGGCTCCATTTAGAATTTTGTTGAAACCTTAAATGTCATTTTGGAGTCATCTGTCATCATATTTGATAATTCATGTAGTTAGTTATTATAGGACATGTGAGAAAAGGTTGAAAAACAATTCAAAAGCAATAATGGAGCATTCAAGAATGCCTTTGCAACAAGATTAAGGGTAAAGGGAATCAAAGCAATAGGTAAATAATTGAAGCAATGACAAATATTTTGGTTTAGGTAAATCAACGAAGAATGTGAAGTGTTATTATTGTGTTAAATTAGGTTTTATTAAAAATGATTATAGAAAAGGGTTGTGGGATGAGTAGCACAACCATGGGAAGTTGGGAAAGAAGTGGGCCAATTTTGTAGAAAATGAATAAGAATATTTCTATGGTATTGTTGCATCTCAGGTGGGAGATAAGTCAATAAATTGATTCTTTAATTCCATGGCTTCAAAGCATATGAGTAACAAGAGTGAATACTTTGTTGAGTTTGTCGAAGACAAAACCAATTTAGGCATGGTGATTTTAGATGACAGGAGGGGGAACTTTGTAAAAGGGTGTGGTAATGTGAAAATAAAAACAAGACCCTCATGTTTAAGGGCATTTTCACATTCTTGGCATGGTTTTTTCTTTCATTAACTTGCCTATGATTTAAATTTCTAACATTGACTCTTGCAGATTGAGTTATCTTCATTAAAAAAAGATTGTACACAGGGATGTGAAAACATTAAATATTTTTTCAGATAAATCTCGAGCCCTCAAAATATATGCTTTTGGTGTAGCTCGCGTGGAGGCACAAGATCCAAAATGACATGACTGATGAAACATGCACACTTGGATATATGACACCAAAGGTATTGTGAAGTAAGAGCCGATATGTTGAGGTCCATCAAAGCATATATTGGGAGGTCATCTAGCTACATACATGAAGGTCAATATGGTGAAGATTGGAAATTTATCCATATCGATGAGTAATTTTTGACATACATGTATGGTTACAATGCTTGCACATTTTGTTTAACAATGAATTGTAGTATCCATGATGGTTTGGACCTTCATAGTATCATAAGAATTGAAATAAAATGAGGACAACCATAGCAATTTTTTAGAAGCAATAGCCTCCATGAGTGAAGTATTATTTGCTATTGTCTAAAATTTGAATTTGTTGAGTATGGTATTTCTTACATTCAAATATAAATGGCATACAAAAATGGGACAGAGTGAGCTCAACCGCCATAAGATGTTATAACATGATGCCATGCATCTTTTATAATATGTTTAGTTCCTTTCATAATTTCTAATGTATATATTCAAGGATACCTCATCTTATATCTCTCCTATTTTGTTATAATTCAATATGCATTATCACATGCAGTGAAAATTCAATATACTTGTTACAATTTGGAGTTTTTTTACTTCTATATATTAACAATTATCTAGTGACTCATCTTATCTCTATCCAAATTTTGCAGGTAATTTTTTGGGATATACATCATGTGATGCTTGTGGCAGGATTTGTATAAAAGGAAGATACTCTCCAATTTGTTTAAAGGCAAGTCAATAAATGCCTAAGTTCTCCCTTTAAATTTACATTGAAATGTTGCTCTACCTTTTTACATTCCCATTACGGCTAGAGTTTTTTCAATTATACACTCTATCAACTAAAATTTTCCATTTGTACTTACATTGTTACTTGAAATACCCCGAGTGTTAAGACCCAGACATATGTAATTTGTAATTATTTGTTATTGTGGCTCTAGGTGTCGGTATAAGGGTCTTCAAGGACCTAGAAACATTATTATTATTATTTTGTAAATAAATAATTAATAAAAACAACTAGCACAAGAGAGACCACAAAAGAGTATGGGAGGCCTAGATCCATAAGGTGAAGGGAAATGGATACATTCCTATCACTTTAGAATTTGTTTGGTTAAGCTTGGTCTATATTTATGCCTTGGTGACATTATTAGTGGATGGTCACCCAAACATTGTACAATGGACCCAAATTTTGGTTATTTTAGCCTATGTTGGTACTATTGAGCCTAATTCATGATTTAGTAGGTGCTTAGGTGGATTCCACTTGTTTATTGGGCCCCTTTGCTAGTTTTGTAACTCATTTTTGGAGGTACACTTGGTTTTGTAACCCCCACTTGCACAAGTGTGCCCTCACCAGCTATTTTTAGCCTAGAAACTTCAAAAGTTGGATAATTCCTCGTGTAACCCCTCCCTTGCTATTTTGGGAAGATGCCTTGGCTTGTGTGACACCTCACCTCACTAATTTTGAATCCTATCCATGGATTATGTGTCCACACATGAATTTGAGTTGGGTCGAGTGACTTGGAGGCACTCTCCTTGAAATTCGAATTGATTGGGTTGGATTGGAGTTAACCTCTTGTGGTTGAGTTACCCCCCTTGGATTGACTCAAGTTAGCTTACCTTGGTTTGTTTTGACCCCCTTGGGTTTGAATTACCTCCTTTGGTCTATAAATACATGGTTGATCTCCTTAGTTTGGGGGGTTGATGAATCTTTTGGATGGTTGACTATTCTTGATTGTTCATGCCATTGATGGTGATACCTTGGTAAGATTGTGAGATTGGGAAGCATGTATGCTATGCTATGTGAATGAACCTTTTACTTGAAGCACTATAATATTGTATAATGTTTTTTGTAATCCTGGAAAACTCTGGTATAGTTCCTTTGTGTCCACTGCTTGTCTCCATCCTGGACTTGCACATAAATATTGATGGTCAATGGCGATGTCCTGAGGGACCTAGGGGGTGAAGGGATTACCATTGCACTTGGTAGTGAGGTGGAGGAGAAAGTAAGCGGTGAGGAATTGAGTTGTGGCTTCTCAAACATATACTTGAGCTATTTTTGAGTGCACCTCTACTCATGGATCAATGACCTCGGATTGGAGGTGTCCTGTCCAAGAGGATTTGGCTTGGAAATTCCTATAGCTGGGTGGAACGTGGTTCGGATGATGTCAGTTGCACATTATTAAGATAAGTGGATTATTTTATGCTAATTCATATATGTTTATCAAGAAAAAATTTAGGGGCAAATTTTAGCCCATGGGCTATTTTTCCATGTGTTTTTCCAAAAAAAGGATTCGCCAATTTGCATCACCATTTTTCCCAATTTTGATGGGTTAAAATTTTTTCACTCAAAAAATCGCCAAATTATTATATAAACTATATAAAATCCTTAGAAATTGAAATATTTTTAGAAAAATATAGCCCAATATTTTATAGTTGACATTTTAAAAATTGGTAAGATTCGCCAAGGTTTATACACTTTTAAATAAGTATGGATCCTTAAAATTTTCCCTTATGTTTATGTTAAGTTTCCATTGCTTCTATAGCTCCCTTGATGGATGATCTATTTGCAGTCAAATGTATATGGTTTTGTATCAGTGGTTGGATGCAAATTTGATGGTTTAACTGTTGGAAACCTGTACATTTTCCTTGACTATGAGATATGATCTTAATGGGATATTGACATATGTGATTTATGTGTTTATTTGTTGTATATTACTCTACAAATTCTCCCTCTATGGATGATCATATATGTATATGAATTCACAGTTGAAATGGATTGGTTTTTGCAACATTAGTTAAGGAATCTTGCTTGGAAATTGGAGTTTTCTCCTTGTTTTGAGATATGGTCTTAATGATAGCTTTAAATATGTTTTTGCATGTATTATTTATGGTAGCATACTTTGCAAGTGTGCCATCCATGGATGAGCACATATGTTATATGATCCACAGATGAAAATGCTGAGTTTTGATTGTTAGAAAGTGGGTATTTATTCTAGAAAACTAGATTGAATTGATAATTTCTCTGGAGAATTGAATATATGATGTTGTATGGATGCAGGTGGATTCTCTAGTGCGCCCTTGGTGGATGTAGAGTGCCCCATATATTTGGTATTCTTTTTATTTGGGACTCACAGTTGGTTTTGCGGGGATTTGGATGCTTACTAGACGATCTAGTAGTGATTTTTATAGCAATAGTAGATATGATTTTCGTATGAATTAATGGTTGTATATGATAGCTATGTATTTTCTACTTTACCTTATTGAATGGATGTAGGTGTTAGTTTCATATATGACCCGATGATAAATGAAATTTTTTTAATAGAAGTGTCATAAATTAGATTGACGGGAGTGCCATAAATTACATAGTTTTATGACAAAAAGATCTAGTTTGCAATTGTTGGCAAAGAATTAGTTAGAATTATTGGGTTGATTATGGTCACCTTTAATTTTTTAATAATGATAAGGTCCAAGTTTATTAAAGTTTGTAAATATGGTTGCATGGTCTTGCTTACATTGTGTTGGATCTGCATGAGCTCTTAGAGAATTTTATAATTGTTTTAAAGTATTGCAATTATTTTAAAGGATGTATGTTTGTTTTTAATTAGCTTGATGGTATGTCCTCATAGCCTTTGTTCAACCTTAATCCACTATGTTATACCTTTATTCAGCTTTCCTTTGGGTTTACATGTGCCTGTGACCTTGGTTTCGGGGTTGGGTATGTTAAATTACCTAATCCCTTTGTAAAAAAACTCCATTTGTACACCTAATCCGTCTGTGTGAAATTTCCCATTTATACACTTGATCCCTCTATGTAAATTTTTCCATTTGTACTTACATTGTTACATAATTCCTCAACAACTTTATATTAGGTAGAGGGGAGATGTATATTATTTAGATCCATTTGATACAATGCTTCTGTAGGTTTTCATTTGCACCCGTTCTATGTAGGAATAGAAGCACTTCAGTATATTCAAGCACATAACATACTATTTGCATAAATTTTGTTTCATATTTGATTGTCAAATATCTTATGTTTTGGAAAATATCTTATGTAATTGCTCTGATCTCTTGGGTGATGCATAAATTAAGCATGCTTGTGACAATGCTAATGAGATATGCTTCCAGAATGTTGGTAATTGACTTGATCTCTTGGATGACACAAAATCTAGTCAGCTAGCTACACTTAACAATTCCCCCAAAAATTATGTGTCATTTGTGTTGGAGATTATGGCACAGTTTAATCGATAGATAATATGGCTAGACAATATTGTATCTCTAGGAAACATCTGATCCTTCCACATCATGTAATTATTTATTTTACAACTCAAAACTGACTTTACATGAATGATTTATCCCTTCAATCTTTTCAATGTGTGATTTATATAAATATCTTGATTACAAGTGATGTTCTATAGTAAAACAATTATGGAATACTTTATACAAATACATTGACATTGAATCTTTATAAAGTTCTAAAAACATTTAAAGGTTGAGTTATGCATCTTCATAATTAAGTTTGTGATTATGCTCTTCCATATCCACTCATCACTTTGTACTTCCATTCCGTGCTACTTGTAGATGTTGAAAGAAGATGAACCAGAAAACTATCAATCCTAGTTTTCTAAATATAACAAGAAAGGTATAGAGCCTGAAAGCATTGAATAGTTGTACAAGAAAGTGCATGTTATTTGAGTAGACCCAAAAGTCAAACACGCTAAAAAATATGTCCCTAAAGTGCAGAAGCAGTAAGTGTTTTTAGTTGATTTGTTATGAATACTTTTTTAATTATTGAATTATTGTGGCAAGTTTCTCTTAAGTAGAATTACTTTATTTTCAAGTCATTAACACATGAGCTCTTGCATCTTGAAAGTTACTTAACAAGGAAACTAACCTACGAAGAGAGAGGCCACATTGATTGCTCAATTAAATGCTTTGAATAATGCTAAGGACAATAAGTAGGATGATGCATGAACAACACAAATGAACACACTTTTTGCTTGAAGCGGTTCTTGCAATTCACAAAGCCAACTTCTAGGTATAATATGATGCACTTACCATCTTGTACTGTAATTGTTTTTTTTTTATTACTTCTATGTTATGTGCATGACTCTTTAGTAGTGTTTTTTTTCCCAACTTTTGTAGGGTTATCCACCTATTTTGGAGCAAAAAAATCAATTTACCAAGGAATTTTCTATGGAAGATGAGCTTGATCAAGAATTTTTATGTGGTATGTCTCTGTATAATTCCTTCATTAACAGGGTGACTGTTACATATTTTGTATGATTTTTATGCCTTTGTGTTTTCACAATGCAATATTAAAGTTCCATTTTTGCATCTTTGGGATGTGTAAAAATCCTACGGTGCACCTGTGCCTATGGTCAACATTGCAATATTATAGATGGATTTTTGCATCAGGCTCTTACCATGCTGCACTCAAGAGAAAACATACATGCGTTACTAAAGTCAATGCTACTCTTCAGGGTTCCAGTTTCAGAAGTGAAGACGGGGGGATCACAACAACTTCTTTAAGATAGGTCCCAATAGGGCCTAATCCTCTTCATCACAATGAAACCCTAGCCAAGCCTGCCACTATTCATGAGCAATATACGATTGTAACAATTATCTCCTCACCAATATATTTTGTCTGTAACTTGACCAAGAACAAGGGATTAATCAATGTCAAAAATTCTTGTAAATAATATATGTTTTAGACATTAAGCTATGTTGACATAAAGACATTAAGTTGTGACTAAATCATTGGGGATTTGAGGAAGGGGTCACTCTACATAATAGTGATAATATTAAGAGTATTATTACATCTAAATTTAAGGAGAAGATGTGGTGTGATAAAGAGTTGAGGATAAGAGAAAATTTAGATATTAGGAGGCGACAAACTCTAACAAGGTCCATGGTGAAACATGGCATTGGACAATTTCTAGAAGGGCATGGGATGAAATTTTATTTATTTATTTTTGACACAAACATGGTCGAAGATGAAAATCACTTTCTCATAAAATGTTGTATGTACACCCACATTAGAGCACAATTTCAAAATATTTTCTACAATAGTGATCTTCCTAACCTTTTAACTCATCACAACTATGAAGAATTAGGAATGCTTATCTTAAATTTTTTTTAACATATTTTTTTTCTTATAAAAAATATCAAATGAATCCGTACCTTTTTAAGATCCAATAAAACAAGGTTAATCTCATTGAACATTAATAATGGTAGTCTAAATATTCTACGTTTCTGGTGTCTAAGTCTAAATATTCTATGTTTTCGTCTAATTTTGTTCTATTCCATTGGAAATCTTTAAAAAATCTTAGAATCACATATATTAGTTATGGAAATTGCATAATTTGGGTGTCATGGAGGTATTTAGTGGTGTTGAATTTATTTATGGATTCAAAAATACAATTTAAAGACATAGAAATTTGGATTTCACCAAAAAAAAAAAAAACCAAACGTAAATTCGAACTCCATTAATAACTATCATCATCATATTAACGACATAAATAAAATAATTAAACAAAATTGCTTAATTTTTTAATAATTAATATATTTTATATAAAAATTATATAATTATTTATATAAATAATTAATATTTCATAGATTGTTTCAATTAGTTATGTCAACATTTATTCTTTCATATACATAGGTGTCGTATGCCTACAAAATATACTTAGTGCTTGTCAAATGTTGATACCATAATTGAGAGGGAAATAGACTCAAAGAGAAGGAAAAAGGTAAGAGTTTACCTCATTAGTACTTGTAAAACTTTGTTATCATAATTGAGTGGGAAAGAGACCAGAAAAAAATAAAAGTATCATAATCTTGCAGGGTTAGAATTTTGATGGGTAAAATGTCTGTTATGGGTCATTTTGCATAGGTTTATATTTTATATTAACCGTTAAAAAACGAAGAAAACTGTTAAACATCTGTATTATTATTATTAACTGTTAAAAGTCTGTATTATTATTATTAACTGTTAAACGAAGAAGTTTATGTCATTATTATTGATAAAACTTTGTTACTATGAAATGAATCCTAACTATATACTTGTTACCATTTAAAAAAAATTAATAATTGATTGAATGAGAAAGGCTAATAATTTCATAAAAATTCCTCGATCTCCCTAGAATCAATCACTATAATTCAACCACAACCACTCCCAAATCTAACATTCAACCTCTCAAAGTTTAGCATGGTTTAGGTTCAAACCACACCAACTACAATAGGTTTAGTTTTAGTTTTAAAAGATAGATAAAGCCATAAAAAATTTACACCTCAATAATCCTGCCCTGAGCACAGGTTATTATCAAAGTTCCAGCCGGAAAAGTCAATCACTTAGGAAAAATCCTGCCTGAGCACAGGTTATTATCAAAGTCCCAGCGGGAAGAGCCAATCACTTAGGATTTCTCTATGGAAAATAAATCCGCTCTCCGCCTTCATCTTGGAACCCAAGCAAGTTATCTCTAAGTACGCTCGCTCACTCTCCTTAATTACCCAATTGATTTTCAGAATTATGTGAACTGGCGCCTCTGTTTTTTTTGTTTGTAGGTTCGGTCACCGGGATTGGATGGAAAATGAAACGACGGCAAACTTTGTTGTGTGGCGAGACATCGGCACCCGGATGGGCATCCGAGATATTCCCGACACAGTGGACGGAGTGGAGCGCTCTAGCCTTCAATACGAAGCCGATAAAATGATGTACTTCGATTCGAACAGGGAGATCGGCGATGCCACGTTGAATTTCCTGCTATCGATTGTACCGGCCTGCCTCCGTCCATCGGTGAAAAGGATCATATTTTGCTTGTTCGAAGAGAGGCTTCTGGATGCTATGGATTACCCACGTCAACCCTACTGGCTGATCTGGATAGTGGAGGGTGTTCTCAAGGTCTGTGTTGGCAGTTTTGTGGGATGGTTTCTTCCGCCGAGACTGCAGAGTTGGTCAGCCGAGAGGATTTCATTGGAGGAGGAGGATGAAAAGAAGGTGCAGAAATTGAGATACAGTGAGTATAAGCCGGAGACTTATCCCGATGGCTACCGAATAGACGAGGTGGGCAATGCCTTGCCCAGACAGCTGAACGCAGCCTGTGACGGAGATCTCTAGTGTCCGTTCCTCCCGTCGTTCTCAAATCAAAAGAAGGTTTAGTAAGTTACTCTCTGATTCCAGGAACGTTGGTCTGTAAATCGTGATACATAATGAAAAGTTGCGGTGAGTAGTTGTAATCACAGGCTAGGCTAAACTCCTTTATTATTTGTTTAACGTTTTATTCTTACTTTTAAACAGATACGAATGGTTTGTAATTTTATTTTTATTTTGAATGGTTTGTAATTTAATATATCTTTATCTTGATTTTGATTTTGGGTTTGAGTTTAGTAATTACTTTACCGATAGTTCTATTTTAAATCTATATATATGAAGGGAGAGATATTAAATTTTCTAAATTTATATTATTTTATAAATATGAAAAAAATTAAGATAAAATAAAAAATAAAAAAATATACTTCAAAAAATTGAATCTCTATATTTAAAGATTATCTTGATTTATTATATATGTGGTGTATTGAATCTTTCTTATCACACATGAAAATCTGATTTATAATTTTATTATAATAGAAATAAAATTAATTTATCTTGATTTATTTAAATTGATTTGATTTATGAGATATGTGGGTCTGCCGTGAAATATATATTATATTGTGGATGTACCTAGCTAGACAAGTCGGCCCCATAAGGTCACTGGGCAAACAGATTAGTATAAATAGAGATCAGGTGATCTCTATTTAGATCACTCAGAAAAGTATCTCACTCTCACTCAGAAAGTGGCGCACTAGTGAAGAGGAGGATCATCTGCTACTAGGAGACTATCTCAGTGTATTTTGGTTGTACTTTGATTGAGCCATTGCTCTCTCTATCTCTGAGGAAGTTGTGGGGTTTTTCACCTTAGGGTTTTCCCCACGTAAACTCTGTGTCTCTTGTCTCTCATGCTTTTGATTCTTGTGATGCTTGTCATGCTTATTGTAATTGTCATGCATTGATATACTGTATATGTTATTCTCTCAGTAAAGATCCTAGAGTATTTGTGAATTAATGCTCAAAATTTAACATGGTATCAGAGCTAACCTGAGAAGAAGACATTTTGCAGTGACGGAAACTTGAGTTCCTTGTTTATTGGGTTTCTCTCCACAGATTCTGGAAAAGAAGTATAGTAGATTGACTCTACTCATCAAGGCGCATCTATCTGTCCAATCAGAATTCAATTCTGAGCATTTTCAGATTTTGGCCCTAAAAATTAGGGTTTCCACAAAAATAGGAATTTCTGAAATCTGAAGACATAGCTGGAAGCTCCTTGCAAAAATTGAAGTTTAAAAACTCAAACCCTAATTCAGGGCTCTCCCTAGTGAACCCAGGAGGACAAAAAAGAAAATCTGAAGGGTAAAGCTTTGCTGATATCAAATTCTGAATACACCAGGCTGATCAGCTCATCAAGGCGCATCTTTCTATCCTTTCAGAAATTTGAAATTCACATTTTGAATTTTTAGGGTTTTTTCGACAAACCCTAATTCGGGACCAGATCCAGTTTTCAGCATTTCAAGTAGTAAGACCTAAATATTTTCTATTTCCATTTGAAGTACTCTTTAAGATGTCTCACCACACCAAGCTTGAGGATAAGCTTGAAGGAGCTGATAACTTCCGAGCTTGGAAGTATAGGATTGGGTTAATCCTGGAAGAGAATGAGTTGGACTCATATGTAAAAGAAGACATTCCTATCCCAGAGGATGAAGAGGCCAAGGTATTGCATAAGAAGAACTTGGTCAAGGCAAAGAGAATCATTGTTGATTCCATTAAAGACCATCTCATACCCATGTGTCTTCTCTAAACACACCCAAGGAGATGTTTGACTCTTTGACCAAGCTATTTGAAGGGAAGAACATCAATCGGAAGATGACCCTGCGGAACCAATTGAAAGGAGTAAAGTTTCAGAATGGAGAAAGCATTCAATGTTATTTTTCAAGGGTCTCCCAGATCAAGGAACAACTAGAAGCAGTGGATGAAATGGTGGAGAATGGTGAAGTGGTGATGACCACTCTAAATGGCCTACCCAGGTCATGGGATTCCTTTATTCAAGGAATTTGTGCAAGAAAGAAGTTGATCTCCTTCAACAGATTGCGGGAAGAATGCTCTCAAGAAGAAGCTAGGCTTGTGGCCCGAGAAGAAAAGATGGGAAATGAAGATCAAACTCTCACAGCACATAAAATGAAAGGCAAGTCCAAGAAGGAATCATCTCATAATAGAAGATCCTCACACCACCATTATCATAAAGATAAGAAAGATCTCAGATGCTTCAATTGCAATGAGAAGGGACACTTTGCTTCAGATTGTCCCAAGAAGAAGAAAGACAACAACAACAACTTCAATAAGAAGAAGAAGAATAACAAAAGAAGATATCATGCTCATGCTGCCGAAGATGATGAACCCCCAAAGAAGAAGGCTAGGGTAGAAAGTGATAGTGATGATGACTCATCAAGTGAAGAAGAATATGTTCTAATTTCTGCTCTCACAGGTACTATCTCCCATGGTTGTAATGATTGGTTGATTGATAGTGGAGCTTCCAAACACATGACTGGATTTAAGGAATCTTTTGTGAATCTATCTGAACATGAATCACCCCATAAGGTGAAACTTGGGGATGATTTTCAATACCCAATTAAAGGAAGTGGTGAAGCCTCATACAACCTAGATTCTGGAAAATCTTTGAAGATGAAAGAAGTCCTTTATGTACCTGGGCTCAAGAAGAACTTACTCTCCATCTCTGCATTGGATGCAAAAGGTATGAGGGTTGCATTTGTGGATGGCCAAGTCCTAATGTGGCCAAAGGGAAAGAACATAGATGATGCATTAGTGATTGGAGAGCAAGAGGGAGGTTTGTATAAATTGAAGGGACAACCTGAACATGCCATGGTACATGAATCCATGGAGCCAAGTGAACTTTGGCATAGAAGACTTGCTCATATGCACTATAGAGCACTTCCAATTGCAAGCAAGGCTGTAGAGGGTCTTCCTGAAATCAAGACCAAACATGAAGGTGTTTGCAAAGGATGTGCAAAAGGTAAGAACATTAAGAAGGCTTTCCCAAGCAATGAAAGCAAGGAAAAAGACATCCTGGAAATCATCCACTCAAATGTATGTTGTCCTATGTCATCCAGTTCTCTGAGCGGGTATGTTTACTATGTCTCATTTATTGATGACTTCTCCAGGAAGACTTGGGTATACTTCTTGAAGAACAAAGATGAGGTGTTTGATAAATTCAAGGAATTCAAAACCTTGATGGAGAATCAAACTGACAAGAAGATCAAAACATTCAGATCCGACAATGGTGGAGAATTCACCTCAGGTGACTTCAAGAAGCTTTGTAGTGATTCAGGGATTAAGAGGGAGTTGACTGCTCCTTAAAATCCTCAACAGAATGGAGTTGCAGAAAGGAAGAACAGAACTATCATGGAAGCAGCAAGGGCAATGCTGCATGACCAGGATCTACCTATGCATCTATGGGCAGAAGCAGCTAGAACAACTGTATATGTGCAGAACAGAACACCCCACAAGATATTGGATAACAAGACACCAGAAGAGGTCTTTTATGGTAAGAAACCTGAAGTCAGTCATCTCAGGATATTTGGTTGTCCAGTATACACTCATGTTCCAAAGGAAAAGAGGACTAAACTAGATCCTTTAGGAAAGAAGGGTATCTTTGTGGGTTACAATGAAAGCTCGAAGGCTTACAGAATATACTTTCCAGGGTTCAAGAAGATTGATGTTAGCAGGGATGTAACATTTGATGAAAACTCAAGGAAGGCACCTATTGAAGTTTATGAAGAACCTAAGGAAACTAGATTTCAAGACACTACCATGACTGAAGTAGTTCCAGAAGTTGTTCGTGAGTTTGAAGATCTGCAAGAACCTGTAGATCCACCCCGTGAGGATAACTCTCACAAGAGGAAACCTGCATGGGCTAGAGAGCTCATTCAAGATGCAGAAAGATTTGGCATTCCAGAAGAACACAGAGCAAAGAAGAGAACCAGATCACATACCAGCTATGTTGCTTTACTCTGTGACATTATGAACAAAGAGCCTTCCAGTTATGAAGAAGTAGCGGAAAAGAAAGAATGGAAGGATGCCATGGTTGAGGAATACCAATCAATAATGTAGAATGATGTTTGGGATATTGTACCAAGACCTAAAGAGAAGTCTATTGTGACTTCTAAATGGATCTACAAAATCAAGCATGCTGCAGATGGCAGTATAGAGAAATACAAAGCAAGATTCCTAGCTCGTGGCTTCTCTCAGAAAGAGGGAATAGATTATGAAGAAAATTTTGCACCTGTAGCCACGTGTACTTCCATCAGAACAGTACTTGCCCTGGCTGTAGCGATGAAATGGAAAATACACCAGATGGATGTCAAGACTGATTTCTTGAATGGTGTAGTTGAAGAGGAAGTATATGTAGAGCAGCCACTCGGTTTTGAAATACATGACAGGGAGTCATATGTGTGCAGATAGAAGAAAGCCTTGTATGGCTTGAAACAAGCTTCCAGAACCTGGTATGGTAGGATGGACAGCTTCCTATCTAGTTTGGGCTTTACCAAGAATAAAGTGGATTTCAACCTCTACTACAAGGTTGAGGAAGGGAATCCTGTGATTCTACTCCTGTATGTGGATGACGTATTTGCAACAGGAGATGACAGAATGATTACAGATATGAAGAGGAAGCTTGCTGCTGAGTTCGATATGAAAGATTTGGGAATGATGCATTATTTCCTAGGTATGGAGGTGTGGCAGAGTGTAGGTGGGATTTTCCTTGGTCAAGGGAAGTACACAGTAGATATTCTGAAGAGATTCGGGATGATGGATTGCAAGGCCATGGCCACACCTATGGCATTGAATCTGAAGCTTTTATGTAATGCTTCATCTGAGCCGGTTGATGTCTCTATGTATCGTCAGATGATTGGGTCCTTGATGTACCTGACGAACACGAGACTAGATATTTGCTTTGCAGTGAACACATTGAGTCAGTTCCTGACAGATCCGAGGAGTGTTCATCTGGTTGCCGTAAAGCATGTTTTGAGGTACCTGAAGGGTACAGTGGATTATGAGCTCAAGTATGAGGTGAATCAAAAGTTTAACCTGCAGGGTTATGTTGATTCAGATTGGGCTGGCAGTGTTGCAGATAGGAAGAGCACATTTGGGTGCTGCTTCAGTATGGGATCAGGTGTGATCTCTTGGTTTAGCAGGAAGCAGTCCTGCGTAGCACTGAGTATAGCTGAGGCAGAGTATGTTGCAGCCTGTTTAGCTAGTTGTGAGGCAGTATGGCTACGGAAGCTACTGTCTGAGTTATTTGATCTCCCGTTGGATGCTACTGGTATCTTCTGTGATAACCAAAGTTGTGTGAAGCTGTCTGAGAACCCAGTGTTTCATGACAGTTCGAAACACATAGAGATCAAATATGACTATATCCAGGATACGGTGCAGAGAGGAGCTGTGAAGCTCCTGTATGTTGCGACGGACGAGTAGATTGCAGATGTGCCGACGAAGCCACTAGCCAGGGTGAAGTTCGAGTACTTCAGAGAGAGGCTTGGCATTCTTCAGATTGATGACACTTTGAGGAAGAAGTGATGGACACATTTGCTGAAGCCATTACAAGCATGTTGGAAGGAGGATCCTTCACATGGCTGTGGATGTAAGCGCTGGATGATGAGCATCAAGATGACGTTCTGGTTTCTGCTTTGTATGATCAGTTGGATCATTTTTATATGTATGTATGCATCATGTTGGATGCTGGATATGATCAGTTGGATCATTTATATGTATATGTATGTACGCATCATGTTGGATGTTGGATATGATCAGTTGGATCATTTTTATGTATGTACGCATCATGTTGGATGCTGGATATGATCGGTTGGATCATGTGTATGTATTTTGTATATGCATCATGTTGGATGCTTGGACCATGTATATGTATATGTATCAGGTGGATACACTGTATGATCAGGTGGATCATGTATGATGATATGTATCAGGTAGATACTTGGTATGCATCAGGTAGATGCATTGTATGATCAGGATGATCATGGATGACGAGCTTCAGGATGTTGCTCTAGATGACATGCAGCAGGATGTTGCAGTGATGATCAGGATGATCATGTGTACATCAGGATGATGTATGGTGAGTATCAGGTTGATACTCTGTGGCCGTGGAACAGGTTGTGCAGATAAGCATGTAATTTGTGCCCTGGGAGATTTGCAGATGGTCTTTCGAGGTTTTTCCTATGGCATGTAATTCGTACCCTGGGACATCTAGCAAATCCTCTTTCAAGGTTTTGCTTGGGAGGACATATAATTTGTGCCCTAGGAGATCTGCAGATAGTCTTTCGAGGTTTTGCCTATGGCATGTAATTTGTGCCCTGGGATATATGGCAGATGCTCTTTCGAGGTTTTGTCCTATGGCATGTAATTTGTGCCCTGGGAGATCCGATAGGTTGAGCCATGTGCTTGTAATCAGTCCTGGGATGCTCTTTCGAGGTTTTTCCATGACCACATGTAATTTGTGCCCTGGGAGATCCGATAGGTTGAGCCTTGTGCTCGTAATCAGTCCTGGGATGCCCTTTCGAGGTTTTGTGGTGACCACATGTAATTTGTGCCCTTGGAGATCCGATAGGTTGAGCCTTGTGCTCGTAATCAGTCCTAGGATTCTCTTTCGAGGTTTTGTGGTGGGGTCACATGTAATAAGTCCTGGAGATCTGGACAGGATGAAAAAGGCCTCAGATGCTCTTTAGGGTTCTTTCTAGTCAAGAGAATCTTTTAAGGTTTTGTGACACATGTAATAAGTCCTGAGATTTCCACAGTATGGCCAGTGATGATGAAGACCTGCAGGTGGCGGGCCTACATCCAGTATGAAAAAGGACTAGCTCTATAGAACTTCCTATGACGAGTAGAGTCAGAGATTGGTTGAGATAGCAGCAGCAGTGACGATGATGATGACGATGCATCGATGACGATGATCCCGAGAAGAAGACTTGTCTAGCAGATCTGTGTCGAGAAATACCTTCCTAGTTAAGAGGGAGTGTTGATGTATATGTAACTTCAGAATGTATTTCATCTATGTATTTCATATATATTTATTGTACCCTTATTAGAGATGTGTTATTCCTCTATAAGGAAGTGTCGTCATGTGGATTGAAAAGTGTTGCAAGTGTGTGTGCTTTCCAATGGGTTATTAGACCACCATGTGTGGGGTCGGCCCTGAAATATATATTATATTGTGGATGTACCTAGCTAGACAAGTCGGCCCCATAAGGTCACTGGGCAAACAGATTAGTATAAATAGAGATCAGGTGATCTCTATTTAGATCACTCGGAAAAGTATGTCACTCTCACTTAGAAAGTGGCACACTAGTGAGGAGGAGGATCATCTGCTACTAGGAGATTATCTCAGTGTATTTTGGTTGTACTTTGGTTGATCCATTGCTCTCTCTATCTTTGAGGAAGTTGTGGGGTTTTTCACCTTAGGGTTTTCCCCACGGAAACTCTATGTCTCTTGTCTCTCATGCTTTTGATTCTTGTGATGCTTGTCATGCTTATTGTGATTGTCATGCATTGATATAATCTATATGTTATTCTCTCAGTAAAGATCCTAGAGTATTGTGAATTAATGCTCAAAATTTAACAAAAAAAACATATAAACTTTATAAATTTAATAGAGAACAATTAAAATATAAAAGGAACTCCTTTAACTTTAGTGTCTCATTTTATTTATATTAAACATGTTTTAATCATTGTTTACCATGTTGAATATATTAAAATCTTTTTATGAGGCTCTCCACAAAAAAAATGGAATTTTAGTTTCTATTTTATTTATATTAAACATGTTTTAATCATGGTTTACCATGTTAAATATATTAAAATATTTTTAGGAGGCTCTCCACTATTTGTGAATAGTTACAATAATATTAAATATGTTGAAAACAACACCAACATTACCTTTTTAGATCATGTCAATTCCCCTAGGTTAAGTTGAAATAATCCTCGCTTTCATCTCTATTTAGGAAAAGTCATATTCTCTTTTTTACAAAGAAACCAATAATAATATGCCATGCCTTGTAGAGATGAGCATATATTTTCAAGTCCATAACAATTGAGCTAGGTTTGTCTCGAATATTGATGTAGAAGCATATGTGAGGCAAAATATGCTTCAATTCACGTCTTACACCTTTTCCTTTAGCTTGGTCTTATCCCACAATGAATTGCCAACTAGAAGGCAAATGTTAGTAGTTAGGGAATGTCTTGACAATGAAACACTAGATCCAAGGGTATGCCTAAGAGAAAGGGACTGAACTATGGCTTCCTTAGGTAGTTTGCCTAACTATTTAAAGAGGATGTTGGTATAAAGCTTGCTTTTATTTGGAAGATTATGCTTAATCACGACATGTTATGGAGAAATTGAACACTTGTACTTAGCCCATGGGATAGAATGTTAAAGCGCTTGGAAAAAAATAAAATGGGGTTGATGTTGTTAAGTGAGATCCCTCAATCTTTTCATCCTTGCACATACCTCCAAGCACGGGGGCTTCACTAGAAGGCAATATAATACCACGTTCATTCATATTGCGGTATTAAATATTCATGAAAACCTAAAAATTATATTGCTTATATATTAAGGGGCAAAGGGTTTTTTTTATTTAATGTAACAATACAAAAATACTTTGGGTTCTTTTTTATATGGGTGCACCGACAAATATCCGCCAAATGGAGATGGCAAGATCATGGTCGGATGAGAAATCGGGTTGAGGCAAGGCTCGGGCTTACCAGTACATAGGGAAATCGCATCTTGAGGCATGCTTGAGGCCAGGCGGTTTCGTGGTGAAGTGGATTTTCGATCGATCATAGTCGAGAGACAGTGGTCATTGATAGCCAATTGTTACCAATAACACTCAACCAGTTGTTACCAATAGCCTTGGAAGGCTTTAAGCCTCCATGGCCTGTTATAGGCCCTCAATAGGCCTTGGGGGCTTGAATACCCAACCACTCGTGCCTATTACAGGCCTTGGGAAGTTTAGTTAGCCTCCTATATCTTGTTACAGGCCTTCGGGGCTTGGATACCTAGCCCAAAACAGGCTTAGTCAGTGATTGGGGAACTGTAACATGCAATCTAAATGTTGTATTATGTGCATTGGCTCTAGTGACATATAAGAATTGATCTCCTATCTCTTCATTAGACCATTAGATGTTGCAAATCATAATGATATGTGGTTGATTAATTGCATTGTGGGTGAAGTAATGTGCATCCACAATATACATCAAAAGAAGCAAGGTGCATTGTAGAATGCATGTGGGGTCATAAGAGGGGTATCATATCAATATACTAGGTAGAAATATAAAGGGGTATAAAAAATGTTAATGAAAAAATTGATACATACAATATCTAGTGAAAATGGGGTTTTTTTTAAATTAGGAAGGCATATTGGGAGGGGGTTAAAAAAAATGATTTTGGAAGGTATTTTCCAATATTTAGTGAAATTAGGGGTATTGTTTCATATGCCACGAACGAACGTGCTATGATAGCAGTTTATTGAGTGAAGCCCCCGTGCCTCCAAGTCTACATAGAATCAAACATGGTATGTGAAAAGGATCAAAGTAGTGTCATTTATTTATTAATTTTTCACATGGGAATGATAATGAGATGTTTCTTCAATATGAAATAACTTGTTAGTAGGTGTATTGGGTAGTATTAGAACAAATTTGGGGTTTAAAATGGGCCTCATAAGAAAATGAGTCACCTCATTAGAAAAAGAATCATTGATGAGTTGGTATTCAAGAACTAATAGCATTTCAAGAAAAAGAGTCAACCATAATGGTTGACTTGGCATATTTGTCATAGAAAACTACTTTTTTAATTTGTATATATTCATCTTATCTCCATGTGGTTTTACTCAAATTTCAACTAGTAGCACTAATTGGCTGCATAATTAAATTCCACATCCAACGAGTACCCACACTGCATACTTTTGAGGGATACCACCCCACCCCATGTATTTCTCAATTTTCATGGGGTGGGGTCCCTAAAAAGTATGTACTGCGGATACTCGTTGGATGTAGACTTTAATTCCGCATCTAATGAGTGCTCATGCTCGAAATTTGAGTAAAACCACAGGGATATATGTTGAAAATATAAAGAAAAAAATAGTTTTATTTTTCTCTTCCTCCAAAATTCATAAATATTAATATTTTAACAACTATTTTATTATTTCCCTTAGGAGGCTTATTTTAGACCCCACATTTTCTCTAATGTCATCCCTGGGAACCAGATCAATATTATGGTCAATCTTGCGCTACGGGAGAAAACCTTGAGGCTTGTCAAACACATCCTGGTAACAATGTACTAGAGATTGAAGGGATGTGAAAACATATAGTATTGTAGTATCCATTTTGATTGATTGCACCACACATAAATGGAAGCATTTCACGTGAAGTACCTACTTAACCAATGCATGATTAGTAAGGAACCATGAGACTATGTTAGTAGTAGCTTTAAACTTGAAGGTAAACCTTTGCATCCTAGAACACAATATATGTCCATTCAAACCTACATCGTAGATAGATTTATTATCTAATTCGTATGGATGATGTAATATGAGATCTAACACAATTAAATAGTGCAACATTGCATTCCAATGTATCTTAAAAAGAATACATAGCAAATGTTATCTGTAACAACCCTAATTTCTACAAAAATTTGAAATATAAAAAAAACTTGATAAAACCAATTTTTTTAGGTACTTGTCTTCACTATCTTTCAGAAGTACCTTGAAAATGAATTTATATTCCAAATACTTACATAGCCATTCTAATCCCTTATATAAAGTCAATACTTAAACACATATGTATGATGCATTTAATAAAAATGTTGCATAATCATGTCTTAACTAGAATGTTACTTTTCTCTTAAATTATCTTTGCATGACATAATTTAACTCCTATTAATTTCTACCTCATATATATAGATAAACAATTATAACCATAATTTACAATCCAATGATACACTCAAAAGGTCTAATACATCTACTCATATATGTTTTGAACATTCTCTTATTATAATTTGAAGGCCCACTTGATAGTACTTATAAACTTTTAAAATGACTGAATTACATAACTAACTTTATTTTAATTTCTTGTCCATCTCTATACGAATCATTAATAACTTTATTTTATTTAGTTCCTTTGGAAGCAATCTACTGTTTAGTAAGACTTAATTTTCTCAACACCGGTTAGGATTTAACACCTTTTAAGTTAAGTAAACAAAGTATGCTCATAAAGTAGCATCCTACCATAATTTGACCTATGGTCTACATCATAACATATATTTATTTTAGTCATGAACATAACTTTTTATAAACAAAACAAAGGTTATGTTACAATCCATATATAAATCCTATGAGACATGGTTTCATAATCTTTTAGGTATATATATATTTACATATACTCCTTGATTTGCGTTATAAAAATCTTAGCATATAGAAAACAATTTAAATCCTAACTTATCGATTTGCAAATCAGTTCTTTGATAAGCGATGGAGATACTACGTACAAGCCGGGCTAGGCTAGGGATGGAAAAGGATTACATGAACTAAATGCTACCCTTAGATTCCAACAAAGGAATAGTCAAATAGACACAGTATTAACTTTAATACAGTTGATAACGTGTTATGGAAGGGGATCGTATGACTGGTTCTTAAGTTTAACTAGACGTAAGAGCCACGAGAATCCTGGGATTCACTGCTATGAGGACTCTGCATACCCTGCCAGAGTTGCAATTTGCAGTTCGATTTTCTTTTAAGGATTCGATCCTTAATTAATATATCAAGGAAATCATTCATTACTCAAGGATGGGGTCGGTGTTATATAAATTTATGATTGACTACACAGGATAATTCTGAAATACCGAACACCTAGAGCAGTCGCTCACACAAACATATCATAGATCAACACACTGATGTTTTCATGTGGCTTAAACCATTGAAAGGGAAACACTCCACGGCCCCATCCAAATAGCTACTTGAGGCAGTTTATTATGCAAAAGAAATAAAGTTACAAATGAGCTTCTCAAAATCGATCAATTAGCAAGTGACCCCCCATGCTCTTTAAATAGATATCATGGACCAATCGAGTGTTAAGCCACGGATCAAATGTACTTATGATCTAAGAGAAGTTGAACCCTCAGATCACTCTATGTGTAGAAGATATCGTAACCGTTGGATTAGATATTTACAAATGCATACTAAAGAAACATACTTTTCCTAACGGATATATTATAACAAGTTGATCTTAACTAACTCCTAAGTGTCTAAATATTCTAACATCCCCCCTTAAGAAAAACTTGGGATAGGATTGAAGGATTTACAAAAGTGACACTGTTAGGAGAAGGAAGGAGGCATTAGAGCCTATCCCCCTTTAACGACAAGTTCCTGAACTACTAACATAGATTGAAGTTTAGAAAACTTCATTTCTATAAGAAATTTGGTGAAGATATCTGCAACTTGATCATCTGTAGGGAAAATGAGCATTTCAAGAACAAGATCATGAAGAAGCTTTCTTATGAAGTGCATATGTAGCTCAATGTGTTTTCTGCATTGATGTTGAATTGGATCTTTGGCGAGCTTGATGGCACTTTGATTGTCGCACCAAAGGGGTGTCAGATGCTGCTGCTAGAATCCAAACTCTAAAAGGATCTGTCGAATCCATAAAGCTTCGTGTATGGCGTTAACTATTGCACGATACTATGATTCTGCTAAAGAGATAGCTGTTAGGATATTTAAATACTCTATCCTTGTCCTACCTAGCATTATTTATTTTTCTTAGTTGTTGATGATGTCATTTCCCCTCTACTGGTGTGCAGATGTCATCTAGGATCCATCTACCACCTTTTGAGCCCTGCATGCATCATTTTAGGACCACTTCAGTCAGTTCCCTATTTTATAGGAACCTACTGAGTGTTCTAGTGTAGTCCACCTGAGTTAGTTGACTCTTGTGGGGGGTTAGAGCTCTGAATGCCACTGATTCTGGCCTCATACGCTCATTTTTTATTGAAATGCATGACAAACTCACTATTGCATCATCCTTAGTCAATTAATTGATTGTGACTTCAGTTAGCTGAGTTTAGGTTCAGTTCAATTGAGTTTGAGTCTTCTGGAGCACTCTAGTAGTGATAATCCCTATGCTAGACTAACCAAGGTTCGAATTCTCCTTTGTGATTCGAATTCTCTCCAAGTTTATCATCATTGTTGACTATACTAATTATTGGATCATGTGATATTATTCCACTCCTATCTGAGTTCTGCTGCATAATTATTTATCTGCTCTTTTTTACTGCAATTTTCACTCTTATTCAACTTTTCTGCTCATTCTTTCTCTGTGAGGTATACTCAGCTCTTAGATTTGTTGTGACTTAGAATTTCACATGGTATCAGATCCATTGAGAGCGTAGGTTGAGCAGTTGCTTTTTGTAGTGCACCAGAAGCCTCTAGATTTCCACAGCAAATCCTGGTGCCATTGCATTGAATTCATTGGAGAAATCCAATGAGGTCTAGCCAGGTGTGAAGGATCCGGAAAAATGTTTGTACTGTCCTAAAGTAGTGCTCAGTAGTAGTCTATCTCCAAAATTTATAGTTTTTTTGTAGGTTATTCAAATTTTTTGAGTGCAGCAGCAGTTTGTTGCAATGGTAGCAGTTTCACCTTGTATTCGCTACAACAGTTCTAATGGACAATTCGAACTCTCATCTCTCTCCCAGGATCCTAACGCCCTTCAATTACCTTGATTGGAGGGTTGATATGCAGATGGTATTGCGCAACAAATCACTGTACAAGGTAACAATGGGGAAGGAGCCCAAACCACAAGCAGTTGTTGAGAAGGCAAAGTATCTGAATAGATTGGATGAAGCATTTGGTTTCATGTGTATTCATATTTCCATAGATCTACTCTTCCACCTTGATGGATTGAAGACTCCAAGAGAATTATGGTTGAAGTTAGAGACCCTCTTCAGCAAACAAGATGAGCTAAGAGGCCATATTATGGAAAATGAGTTGATTTCTCTTTAACCGATTAGTTTCGATACCATTCAACAATTCTTTTCAAAATTCAAATATCTAGTTATGCAATGAAAGCAGTGTGGCATTGACTAGAAGAAGGATGAGCAGCTGGTGCTATCCATTCTGAGAAAGCTAGGTCCTGAGTTCTCCATCTTTGTCTCTACCTTCTATTCTAGGCGAATGTCAATCCCTAGCTGGAAGATTCCCTCCTTAGATGTTTTCACTGAATCTCTCATCCAAGAAGATCCAAATGGGTGCCTTGAAGGCATCCAAAAATCAAGCTCTTTTGGCTAGAGAACCAAAAAGTTTGAATGGGAAGGGGAAGCACAAGGGAAAGGATAAGAATACATCTAAACCCAAGAAGAATGCCAAACCAAGTCCATTAGAAGAGCCTCCATCTCCAAGAAGGACAAACAAAAGAAGTTTAAGAAATCCAAGTGTACATACTACAAGAAGGGTAATAATCATGAGAGTTCTTGTATGAATAAGACCATAGATCTAATGGAAAAAATCCTTGAGAAACATAACATTTCCCTTCTTGAAGGTGCAAGGAAGACTAATCTAGGAGGCAAGTCAGAAGATCATGAGAGATGCCATGCATTGAAGGATGGGTTCTCACAATCCCAAGCTTTTCTTATTGATTATGGAACCTCCAACCACATGGTTTCCTCTAGAGAGCCATTTTATTTATTAGATCTCACCGATGGACCAAGCATACACATGGGAGATGATTCTCAAATCTTTGTTGAAGGGAAAGGTACCATACAGCTCGAGCATGGAAGGTTCAACAATGTATTGTATATGCCCTCCCTAGCAGCTAATTTGTTGTTTGTTTACAAGATGACACACACAGGTACTCCAAAGAAAGTAGTATTTGGACCTAATTTAGTTGAGGTTATTGAGATCTCATATGGGAATATGATAGGAAAAGGAGTTGCAAATCATGCCTCCAAGACTTATGAGTTCTCCTCCTTCTTTCCATACTCCCATCAAAGTGCTCTCTTGACTCATGCAAATGAGACAAGTAGGCTCTGGTATGAAATATTCGGTCACCTATAATTCAAATATATCTTGCAGTTGCACAAGGAAGAGATATTTGACGGTCTATCGAACATAAAATTCTCACAAGGGATCTGCAAAGGTTGCTTCGTAGGGAAGCACCCAGAGCGAAAGTATGAAGTTGGGAAGGCAAAGAGAGCTTCCTCCATCCTAGATGTGATTCACAGTGATGTTTCAGGACCGATGCCCACTGCTTCAATGAATGGATCCAGATATCTTCAGACCTTCATTGATGACTACTCTAGGTTCTGTTGGATCTACATTCTCAAGCAGAAAATTGAGGTGTTTGAATGCTTCAAAGTTTTCAAAGCCCTAGTTGAGAACACTGCTGGAAGGAAGATCAAAGCACTCAGATTTGATAATGGAGGGGAGTACATCAAAATATATTTGCTGCAGCTATGTGCTTCCGAATGCATTTAGATTCAACATTCTGTTCCATACACACCACAACAAAATGTTGTAGTAGAGAGGAAGAATAGGTCATTGAAAGATATGGATACCTGCTTGCTTGAATCAAGAGATATCCCATCAAATATCTAGGCAGAAGCAATAAACTATGCCACATACATTTAGAATAGGGTAACCCACAAATCTATTGATGGGGTCACTCCATTCGAAGCATTGAAAGGACACAAACACAATGTCTCTCATCTGAGGGTTTTTGGATCCAAGGAAAGCACTTCAACATCAAAGTAGTGAATGCATCCTTCTTGGATATGCAGAAGATGCAAAGGCTTACAAGCTGATGGAGATTGCAAAAAAGAGATGCTTCATTGAAAGAAGTGTGCAGTTCAATGAGGACCCATTGCATGATCTACAACCAGCTGAAAAAGAAGGTATACTTTATCTACCTGCTCCATTCTCTCCTAATGATGTTTCTACATGTGATCCATATTCAGAAGAAGAAGAACAAGAACAATATGATTCAGATCTAGATATTGAGCAAGAAGATCTAGCAGATCCAAATATAGATCCAACACCTACTCCTAATCCAAGGCCTAAGTGGGCTCAAAAGATTATTGAGGCAGCTGGGGTTACTGGTGGAGATCCATCTGACTACAGAAGAACAAGATATCAATACTAAGATGCAAACATTGCACTTTTCTATACATATCCACTTCTCCCTTAGAGGTGCTTCATGATAGTAGGATCTGATCCACAGTCTTACAGAGAGGCTTTCCATGATCCGAGATGGCAAGCAACCATGGATGAAGAACATGAGTCACTGCAAAACAATGGGACATGGGATCTTGTCCCTCTTCCACTTGGGAGGAAACTTGTTCAGTGCAAATGGATCTACAAAACTAAGATTGGATCTAATGGATCTACAACCAAGTACAAGGTTCGGTTGGTTGCAAAGGGGTACTCACAAGTCCAAGGGTTGGACTACAATGAGACATTCGCTCTTGTTTCAAGGATGGATTTAGTGAGAGTTGTTTTGGACATTACAGCTTCGTATGCATGGGAGGTACATCACATGGATGTAAAGAGTTCCTTCTTGCATGGTGACTTGTAAGAAGAGATCTACATGAGACGGCCTGAGGGGTACACTAATGATCCTTCCTTTGTATGCAGACTGAGGAGATCACTGTATGGGCTCAAGCAAGCCCCAAGGGCATGGTATGCCAAGATGAATTCCTTCTTACTGTCACTGAATTTTGAGAGATGTAGATCTGTTTGTAATGTTTACATGCAAAAGAAGGGAAAATATCTATTGTTGATTGTTCTGTATGTGGATGACTTGCTCATCACTAGTGGATCTTCTACTAGGTTGAAGCACATCAAGTATTCCTTGAAAAAATCATTCACTATGATAGATCTGGGATTGTTGAGACAATTCATTGGTCTTGAAGTGATTCAAAACACTTCAGGGATTATGGTTTCACAATCAAAGTATGCATCTGATTTACTGACAAAGTTTCATATGGTTGATTGCAAATCCACATCCTTTCCCTTCCTATCTGTCATTAGATTGGAAGAAGGTGGTTCCACACCCTTGGTTGATAGCACACTTTATAGACAACTGATTGGTAGCTTGTTATATCTAACACATTTGAGACCAGATCTAACATATGATGTTGGTGTTGTCTATAGATACATGTAGGAGCAACATGAGCTACACTGGAAAGAAGCTAAGAGGATCTTGCACTATGTGCAAGGTACGAGAGAGTTTGGGATCCATTATTCTGTTGGTGCTCCACTAGATCTGGTAGGTTTTAATGACTCAGACTGGGATGGAGACAATACTGATAGGAATTCCACTTCAGGTTATGTATTCATGATTGGATCAAGACCAATCTGCTGGTTAAGCAAAAAGAAAGCAGCACTTGCACTATCTTCAGCAGACGCAGAGTACAGAGAGGCTGTGAATGTAGCCATCCAGGCAATTTGGTTGCATGGGATCTTGAGTGAGTTTGGAATTCACACTTCTCCTTCAGTTGACCTATTCTGTGACAATCAGAGTGCCATCCAGATCTCCAGTGATTCAGTACAGAAGCAGAGGACCAAACAAATTGAGGTTCACATGCACTACATCAGGGAGCTAGTGCACAATCAGACCATCTCACTGCATTATTGTCCTACAGAGGAGATGATTGCAAACATATTCACTAAATTTTTCACTCAGAAAAGATTTGTCTTTCTCAAATCTTTACTTGGTGTGAAAGTTGTCTGAGCTTCCTATTGTCCTATTTTGAGGGGGGGGTTTCCCATGAGGTTTTACCCATTTCCTTGGTTCACAAATAGTTCTTTTTATCATTTATTTGATTTTATGGGTGACCTTTGGTATTAGTAACCAGGGCCCAGGATGCAAAAGTATGGATTAAGGGGGGGTTTTAAGATATTTTAATACTCCATCCTTGTCCTACCTAGCATTATTTATTTTTTCTACTTGTTGATGATGTCATTTCCCCCCTAGTGGTGTGCAAATATCATCTAGGATCCATCTACCACCTTCTAAGCCCTGCATGCATCATTTTAGGACCACTTCAGTCAGTTCCCTATTTTAGAGGAACCTACTAAGTGTTCCAGTGAAGTCCACCTGAGTTAGGTGTGTTAGAAAAACAAGATCGCAGAGCAATAACAATAAATAGAAAATGCAAATATAATCACACAGACACATTACAAGAGAGACACCAATATATCATGGTTCACCCAAGATGGGCTACGTCCACACTGAAATTTCCAGTCCTTATTATTTATACCATCTAGGAAATGAAGGGATACAACTTGCAGCACATCCGTTGCACTTCCTCTTCACAATCTCACAGTATCTCTTCACGATCTCAGAGATCCTTACAATGCATAATACCTAATACATCAGCCCTAGCTGTATTACACTGTCTTTCTTACAAATGGGAAATACAACGGGAAAATACCACGGGTTACCAAAAACCATGGGCTCGTAAACTGTTGGCGAAAAAAGCCCCGAACCCCAAGGTTGGGGAACGAGTGTACAGTCCTTTTGCATATCATATAAAGCTGGGGTCCACGGTTGAGAAAATATCATCTATGAGACTAGAAGATCTGGCTCCACAACCAACAATATCCCACTTGGAGACTAATCACAACAACTCCACCGTTGCTGTACTTGCTGGATCTTGGACTTGGCAAATTTCTCATCTTCACCTTCACGCTAGAAGGCCAACTGAAACCGAGAAGGAACTCAGTTTCTCTCTGGTCACTACCTTTGTAAACATGTCTGCAGGATTCTGGCTAGTATGTATCTTTTCCAGGTTCAACAGTTCATCTTCTAGAACAGAGCGTATGAAATGGTACTTGAGCTGTATATGTTTACTCCTGGAATGGAATGCTGAGTTCTTTGCAAGATGAATGGCACTCTGGCTGTCACTATACAACCTGCTATCCTTCTGCTTCTTACCCAATTCCTCCATAAACCTCTGCAACCAAATCATCTCTTCACTAGCCTCTGTAACAACAACATACTCTGCTTCCGTTGTTGAAAGTGCAACAACCTTTTGCAGTTTCGAAATCCAACGTATTGTTGTTCCACCTACAGTAAACACATACCCTATGGTGCTCCTCTTCCTATCCTTATCAGCTGCCATATCTGCATCAATATATCCCTATAGAACAGTGTCTGAACCTCTAAAACATAATGCCTGAGTGGTAGTACCTCTCAAATACTTGAGAATCCACTGTACTGCCTTCCAATGTTCTTTACCTGGATTGTTCATATATCTTCTCACAACTCCCACTGCATGTGCAATATCTGGTCTTGTGCACACCATGGCATACATCAAGCTGCCAACTGCTAATGAATAGGGAATCTTGGGCTTGTAATCTGTCTCTTCCTGTGTCTTGGGACACATTTCCTTACTTAGATTGAAATGGCTGGCCAAAGGTGTACTAACTGGTTTTGCATTCTGCATTCTGAACCTCTCCAACACCTTTTGTATGTACTCACCCTGAGACAATGTCAATTTGCGATTTTTTCTGTCTCTTGTTATTCTCAAGGTTGGGGAACAAGTGTACAGTCCTTTTGCATATCATATAAAGTTGGGGTACACGGCTGAGACAATATCATCTATGAGACTGAAAGGTCTGGCTCCACAACCAATAAGCTAACTCTTGTGGGGGGTTAGAGCTCCGGATGCCACTAATTGTGGCCTCATGTGCCCATTTCTGACTGACATGCATGACAAACTCACTATTGTGCCCTCCTTAGTTAGTTAACTGATTGTGACTTCAATTCCCTTCTTAAATCTATGATGTAAAGTAGTCAAATACAACTAAGAGGAAAAATGAATAAATGGTAAGTTATTTTCTTGATAGAGGCGATCTTAATCATTTTAAGTCTGTAAAAATCGACCTTAGAAAAAATATCTGTAGGTATAATAAATATAAATTAACCAACAACAAAGAAAAGGGGGGGAAGGAACTCTACCTCACAATTGATAGAAAGACAAATTTCTTAAGAGTTGATCCCTCCAGATACTTGTTTTACAATCTTTAGAAAGATTAACATAGGTTTATATGAACTGACTGTAAATCTAAATAAAGATAGTTCTATCATCAAAGAATAAGTCGTCTCTCTCTCACAAGGTTTCCCAAACACTTATATGACACCACGGTAATGAACAAGAGTTTGTATGATAAAATAACATAGAAATTCTCAACCTTTTATACCTTAGTTCGTCAAGATAAAATCATCTTCCAAAGAAAGGTGAGGTCCTCCTTACTCCTTCCTGAGAAACTACAATCTATAGAGAAGTGATCATTCGTTCTCTCAGAGAAAAAATATTCTCTATTTTTCAGGGATACCATAGTTGACGCCCTTAATCGACTTCTTCCTTACTTGTGCAGGTACCAGGAACAGTTAATCTCTATCACTAATGCAATTTCCCCCAAGTGGACAGACTTGGATCCCTCTTCATTTCTTGAAAGACGTCATTCAAGAACCCCCTCACATCAGCAAGTTTGGTTTTCATTATACTTCAGCTTTGACAGTCACCTCCGCTTTCACCTCCACCTTCAACTTTGATGTAGCTACCTTAAGCTTTGACGCACCTCAAGGATCTATGCAACCACCGCAAGTTGAATCAACTTTAGCTTTGGATGCAGCTCAAAAAAAATTAGCTGAATTGAATTACTGGTGAACTACATAATTTTTTTAGGAAAAAATTGTATGTAAAAGCCAAATTCTTTTTCCCTCCAAAAAATCCTAACCAACTCCCTTTCCCTCCATAAAATCGAAAAAATCAGTTTCCAGATACTAAAATAGTAATTAAAAAAACAGTATAAAATAGAAATTTGAGAGAAAATGTTGCTATTGTCTTAAAAAATTAAAAAATTGTCTTAAACATTCTTAATATAAATTTGAGACAATTTCTTTAAAAATCGTCTCAAACATATTGTCTTAAAAATTCCTAAAATATATAAAAACAATCTAAATTAGAATTTAAGACAAAATGCTAATTTTGTCTTAAAAAATCGTCTTAAACATCCCCACCTTGTAGTAGTGACCCTATCAAGCCTCTAAAGCACGACTACTTCTCTTATCCATGAATTAATGTGCAACATATTAAAGAAAGAATAGGGCAAAGAATAATCATGATTGTAGCTTTTATCATTGATTCACACTAAAGTAAATGTATCTCATTAATTTTTCTAGGTACTTGCAAAAGTGATCAATGGTTCTCTCAAAAGGAAAGCCTTCAACAATTCACTTATAGTTTGATATTCCAGTTTCCACCAAAGGTAGGTGAATCTTTCTTTCCTTTCGCTTGGTAGAAAAATAGTTTCTAATACAAATTCTTGGCTTCAGCTAGTGTCATGCCCATGTCTTAACAAATTCAAGAACTAAGAAACTACCCCCAGTTTTGTTTAGTAGTCTCGTCATTAATCGTGATCTATTGCTCTTCTTGCTCAAGATTTGAAATAATCAATGCCTCTCTGTGATTTCAATTTCCCTGATAAGTTTATGTAACCGGCCCTATTACTTAGAATGCACTTAAAGTGAATACTTTATCAATTGGTCAACTAGAGGTATTGCTTTTAGTTAATTCATCACAATTTCCCATGTTTATCACTACTTCACTAAGATGATTGATTAATGGTAAAAATGATCTTTGCTTATTGCTTTACATTGCCATATTCTTGTACAAGTAAAGATAGTTGCTTAGTTCCACAAGTTTTTGGCTACTAGAAATGTCCTAGTGCTTTTCTTTGACTGTGCACTTCCACCTGGCTTCCAGTTCATGTATTGTAAAGATAGTTTATTGGTTCCACAAATGTTTGGCTACTAGAAATGTCCTAGTGCTTTTCTTTGAGTGTGCACTTCCACCTACCTAGCTTCCAGTTCATGTATTGTTTCTGTGCAAATTGACATAATCATGTTTTGGATTTAAGTCATCTATACAAACTTTTGATGTTTATCTCTTGAAATATTGTCTTAATAATAAAAAAAGATTGGAGTAACACCCATCACATATTCATTCTTGCTTTCTTCATGAAAATAGTCTTCATTGACTAAATGCTAAATGTTTAGTTCCAATCTTTCTTTGGCACATGCATTAGTAACATTCAAATCCCATAAGCATACTAGACATTGCATAGGATTTTTTCTCCTTGTTCATTGTTTGGTATGTGCAAATGTTCTTTGTTCAAACCATAGTAGCTTAATTCGGTCGGAAATTTTGAACAAATTCAATTCGTTGGAAATTTTGAACAAATTCAATTCGTTGAATATTCTGTGTAGGTGTAATACAAATGCGGATTCTTAGTAGTAGATAATTAAATTTTGAAAACCAATTTAAAAAAAAAAAACTTGAATACCATTCAATTGTATACTTTCTTAATAAAATAAGTATTAATAACTAGTTGCCACCTCTCACACTTCCATATCCGAGGTTGTTGAGATTTTATATTTTATTTTTTAAGTATATGTTAAATTTTATTATATAAATGTCCATCTCACACTTCCACATCCCACGTTGAGATTTTATATTTTTGTTTTTTAAATATATATGTTAAATTGTAATATATAAATGTCTATGTATATTTTTGAGTATTTGAATAAAAGAATTATATATAAGCAAGCTACCTCCGTTCGTAATAGATTTTTTCAGTAAATATTTTTTCCATATCGAATCGTATTCGTACTCTAATTATGCTACTATGGTTCAAACTTGCTTTTGAAATGTGCAAAGTTACAATCACTTTAGTGACATTATCAGTGAAATTACATGAATCATTTCAGCATGCTTGTTTGGAAGTTCATATTGTGTTGGACTTGAATGCTGATGGGACAAAGCCAAAAGCCAAAATGCATGGCTCCTAGATCTAGTAGGTTGTGTGGATGCCAAGCCAATAGCTATTATTGACATGGATACAAAAAACACAAGTAGTGATGAGTTGGTGTTAGCCCTACTCCTATGCCTGAATGTAAGAGTTCTTTTCTCTTTGGACTCAACCTCGGTAGACACAAAACCATTTAAATTATTCTTTAATGGAATGAGCAAGGCTTGTAATAAAAAAGAGGAATCATGCAGCTCCAAGGGTCTGCAAATTACATTTCCATCAATAATGACATATCTTTGGTAATAGATCTGTTCAGAAATGTTTTTTGCAACAAGAAACCCTCATGTTTGTTGTCGATTTGTTGTTGTAATGTTGTTATAGCCTCCGGGTTGGGGTCGTAGAACACCCTTTTTAAAATCCATGCCCTCAACAATTATATAACCCACTCTTAGGAATATTTTTTCCTAGTGCCCTCTCTTATAGAAAATCAATTATGTCAAAACCAATTATACAAAATCAGTCTTGTCAAGTTTCTCGCAATATAGATTTGTGAGGGTTTGATTGTTTTCTTTATTTACTGAACACAAGTAGGGGATGAGAAAATTGATTAATTATTTTTTTATTATCATCATATATGGATTTTGAAAAGTCTCATTGATAACTTTTCTAAGAAACATTAGCTAAATCAAGACTCGCGTAATTCGTAAGCGCAAATCTGTGCTATAATTTCAACATTCCAAATGCATATTTTATTAAAAAAAATGGTTTGTTTTCAGTTAAAAAAATAGTAGACAATGTTTGTAGGGAATTTGCACTTAGGAACCATAATAGTTATATTACAGCACAGATTCAGTGTCTGCAGTATTGATACCAACATATGGTACTTGGAATTGCCAATATGCTTTTTGCACGGTTCCTAATGCATCAAAATCTTATGTGCTCACAAAAACTAGTGTTACAAGGACCTTGTAATGATAATAACTTTGATTTCATAAAATCTACATTTAAAAATTAATCTTTAAAACTACTTCCTCTATTATTAAATTAATTTTTCAAATTATTTATCTCATTATTATATATATCATCAAAGATATATTTTTTGGGACTCTCATTACTTCACTCTTCAGAGAACCATGGAGAACAATAAAGCAAATCCAAAAACACTTTATGACATATAATCTCAAAATTAAAGGCAATACACCATATCCTACGCTCATAAAAGTGAGCATGGATATGACTAAGTACCTAATGTATAAGAACAAGATAAACAACATGGGAGACCATAGGATTCCTAAAATTGCTTCTTACTCTAATCAAAACCACTTATGTCTTAAGCAAGGTTGGCATAGAGCTAAATAATTGGGGAGTCAAGTAAGAGATCAATCTCTAGGATAATGATAATATTAAAAGTAATATTATATCTAAATTTAAAGAGAAGATGTGGTGTGATAAAGAGTTAGAGGATAATAAAAAATTAAGATATTAGAAGGAGGTGATTAACCCTAATGTAGAACATCAAAAGTATATCTCTATTTTAACTAGCTTAAAGAAGAAAATCAACATCGCTAAAATAAGAACAAACTCTCTCGAGTTGGCACTAGACAATTTCTAAAAGGTTATGGAATGAAAGAATTTGTCATCTTTGTGACACAAAGAGGGTTGAAGATGAAAATCACTTTCTCATAAAATGTTGTGTGTACACCCACAATAAGTGCAAGTTCAAAATATTTGCTATAATATTGACCTTCCTAACATTTTAACTCATCACAACTATGGGGATTTAGAAATGCTTCTCTTAAATATTTTTAACTTAGAAAGAAAATTCTAAAAGAAACCAATGGGGATTTAGAAATGATTTTCTTAAATATTTTCGAGCATAGAAATAAAATTATAAAAGAAACCAAGTGCCTACTTACTTTTTTAAGATCAGACCAAAGTTGACCTAGTACTATAATAACTATCATCACTTATTAACTAAGAGAATACAAAAATTAAACGAAAATATTCATCTTTTCAATAATTACTATATTTTTATTTTTATAAGATCCAGGGGCATCTAAGCCATCGAAATAACTGGAGAATCGAACTCGGCCTAGGCCACACCAACCCTTAACATGGATGGATTTTTTTTTAGTGTCTCCTCCCACCACCACCAAGTTTCAAACCCCGAGCCGCTTAACAAATGGAACCGCTTGAATACCAACCCCGCTAGTGGGGCTTAGCATTATTTCATACCAATTCCTATGTTCTCAATATACCTAGATGTTTCAAATGGTTATTTAAACATCTCTTCTTTTATATACATAGGTATCATATGCTTACAAAATATACTTACTATTTGTAAGACTTTGATACCATAATTGATAGGGAAAGAGATAGGAAAAAGGTAAAGTGGGAGATAGAGGGAAAATGTTTGAAGTTGAAGTTTATGTAATTAAAGTTGATAGGTTATAAAATAAAGAAGAGAAATAGCTACAAAGTAGCTAGTCCCTTCCTTGGGGTTGAGCCTTGGAAATGAGCACATCATATTTGACAATATGCCCACATCTTACATAAAGAAAATACATAAAATATGAAACATGGCAATGAAAATCAAATCATTGTTTATTACCAAAATTGCATATATTGGATAGGAGCCCCACTGCCACATAAAATAATTGAAGAAGCATCACAAACTACAACTCGAGTACATTTAGAACCATGAACAAAATCCTTGCACATTTTAAGATAAAAGGAAGACATAAGGTGCATTTAGTTGATGAAGATAATGTGCGTTCTAGTTGTCCTATATGATAAGGTAATGTTGCACCCCAAAATTGTTGGTTAATGAGTTACCATTACAAATTCACGTCAACATGCTGCAAATTGAATCTAGTTAATGAAAAATATATCTCAAGTAATCATAGAACCCTAGCATACGAGTTGCCAATCTCCTTTCTCCGGATCTTCAGTCAATGATGCTGTGAGTGAAGTTGTTCAAAATCCCACCCATTTCACACCGTTCGATCAATCAATTGTCATTAGCTGAACAGGTTCCATGAACTTTCAAAATCAACCTTAAATTTTATTAATTCATTATGGTGTTCTCTATATAAATAGCATTCTAAAACACAAAATGTGAAGCAGAAAGGATTTTGATTAAGATGATGAAACCAATATTGATTCCCCCTCCTGTGAATACCCTTGCATCGTCTCACCCCATATGACCACTCATTTCCAACCCCAACTTACTATGATCTTCAGCTAGTAATAGTTAATGCTAATATTAGTTCCTTGGTCAATTTTGGTAAATTAAATTAATGCTCAATTTGATTTGCAAGAGCAGGAATACATACTTATTTTTTATTGTTTTATTATTTGTTTTCACATCAGGCTTTTTACTTAAATTGTTTTTCGTTTATACAAGTTGTGTATAGTGAAGCAATTGCAATGGCATAATAGTATCAACAAGTAGTGTCACTTGTGAACCTCGGGGGAAATTCGAGACCTTCAAATCAGGTTTTCTCAGTTTGTATTAAAGATATCTCCACAGGTTTCAAACCCTTAACCTCAATTTTTGCACATTTTGATTTGGAACAGTAATGTCATTTACTATTGGGTCAAACCTTAATATTGCACATTTTGATTTGGAAAAATAATTTAATTTATGTTCATAGACTTTTTCTATGTAAAAATACATATCTCAAAGCTACAAACCCTAGGTCCCCACACAAAGATGGTACCCATTTTTGTTGCAACTAGAGCACACAAGCACTAATTTTTAAAAACATGCACACGTTATTAAAAATGTGTGCACATTCCTAGTTCAAAAAATGCCAAACCCGTCATGCAAGAAACCATGTGGATGACAGGAGAACCCAAGCACAAAAAACTCCAAACCAAATCCACAAGTAAGCGTTAACCTTGAAGAGAACCCAAGCACAAAACACCCATATTAACCAACATTTAAACCTATTGAGAAGCTTGTTTTAAGAGCTCAGAATGTAATACCCCCCAATTCGACCCTTAGGATGTAATGTGTACATGTGAGGTATGTTTTCCTAGCGTGGAGCTCAAGGCCAAGGCCTCCGCTAGTGAAAGCCGAATTTTATTTAAAGGGCAAGTAGTTGATATTTGATACCATGTGCTCTTAAGCCATGGAAATTGTAATAGAGATGTAAATAAACATCAGGGCAATATAAAAATCCAAGACTGGCTATGGAGGCAACGAATGAGAAGGGGGCCATGTGTATCCACTAGGGAGTGGTGAGGGGGATATGGGAGTAAACCATAGGTTGCCCATATGTCTTTATGAGAACCCATTTGACCTTTCTAGATGACATTTATTCCTATTGTAAGGAAGTGGTTGAGATTTCAGCCCATGACTTTGATGGAGTATGGGCAGCCCTGAAATTCGTATGGGATGGTATGGGCTCTTTTGACTTGTCCCACAAGTCACTCTACACACCGTTGGGGGTTGTTCCATCCTTATCCCCATTCCATTGTGGAAGTATGGGACATCTTTCTCCACCCAAAAACGAGCTCCCAAGAGTGAGAAAACCGAAAATCGCGACGGTGAGAGAACCCCCTGTTTTGGGGAAGCCCAAAAACGTCCCGATTTGGTATTGGACAAAAAAATCCAATGGGGGGATCTCATTGGTAGGAACCTTGGGGCGAATTTGGGAGCAATAGCTACCCCAAAAGCCATGGGAAAACCCAGTTTTAATGGCCCAGAAAATCAGTGACGGATTTGGGTTGTTTGTGACAGAGTTGTGAGAAATCCAGTTGTGGATGTATGAGCAGAGGATGGGATTGCTGAGTCTAGCTTGAAGGGTAAACGGCTCTGGGATTGAGCTCAGTGGATTAGCATCCTCCTCCATCTCCTATTGCATGCTTGAGAAACCCAACCGTGTGTTGGCTTAGCATGGCTGTTTGAGTGAAACCTTGACTGTGAGTGAGCCAACTAGTTCCTCCTTAGTGGATACACAGCCCAGCTCGGGGGTGATCTCTCAGCTGAAAGAATACAGGCCGGACAGAGGTCTATGGTTGGGTGGAACGTTGCTCTCACGTAGCCAGTCGTTTGGGCCATTATAATTCGAGATAAGTATTCTTGATGTTAATTCTATGCCCTGCAAGCATTTTAATTAATGACTGTTATTTATATGTTTGAATGCATGATGAAACTGTGTGCAGATGTATTGTTTAATTCCGCTGTGTTTATATTGATTCGAATCTGCATATAGAAGTTTTAAATGTTAGTTATTTATGTGCAAAAATTATTGGGGCTAAATATGCCATAAGCCCGGTATGTTGTTAACGTTTCCTTCCCTGTTGTTCGAATGAGAAGGGGACGTTACACAGAACCACAAGGGAACAAACCAAGACTATCCTTAGCCACATCCCTAGATAGCAACATTGCCTCTTTTGACCATGATCACGTTCAATTATTGAGAATATCTTAATATAGGGACAAGATGAGACAGTTCTATTCGACTGATCCCAAGTAAAGAACAAATCAAAGATTTGAAAATTCAAAACAAACTATTGTTTATATTTTTCATTGACCTTAGAAACAACCAACCCCCCTAATTCACGCAAGAGATGCCTTTTGCATGGATTGGTGCACATATGATTGATGGAAACACAAATTGGATGAGTCATTGGTTCATGGTTTTCGACAAGCCTCCCTTGCAACAATACAAATGTTCCAATATATTTTCTTTGAAAACTATATGTTGAGTTTGTGTTAGGTCTCCATGTGAACTATTTTTGACATTGTTGAGTTTCAAGGGGTTGATCTTGGCTCTTCCTAGGATCAGACCAACAACTGGGCGTAATCCAATGAGAGGGTCAGATGCTCTTGGGAGTAAACCTACCCCCCCCCATCCCCAGAGAAACCTCAGTTACTAGATTGCTTGGCTAACAATGCCAATCGCATATCACATCATACATATAGTGCATTTGCAACACAATGCATTTGTGGCATCATCCAGATATGACCCATCAGAGCAGTATGGAGGACCCCTCATTTGCAAGTCCTTTGGGGCCCCATTGATCATGGACCTTCCATGACATGTAGTCAGACAAAAGGATTCTTTCGAGAGAAGAAGAGAATTACCACATCGATGCACTCACTGCAGGCATACTTTCCATCGGCTCAACACAGGATCCTACATGGGATATATTTTTGGCTAATGTTAGTATGATTTGTAAATGGTGGTAAATCATTGAGTATATATTTAACTATACAAATCGACAATTATTAGATAAACATTGCTTAAAGTATTTATATCTAATTGATGTTTTTTGGCATGTACAATTATTCTGAGATGACACAACTCAATCAAAGTGGGATGGCATTAGTTCTACCAAACTTGATTCATCTATGGAAGGAGTAGAAGATATTGCGGCTCCTCACATACAGGTATTTAAATGACTTTATGATTGTAGGATTTAAATTTTGATTTAGTTGCAATTGCCAAAGTTATTTATGACAAATAAATATTAATGTTGTTGTGTTTCCATATGTGCTTGCTGAATAGATTGAGCATGGGTCTCCACCTAGGGTAAGTAGATCACCCCTCACCCAGGTAACATGTATTAAATTAATTATATATTTGATGTGAAATTCATTGTCTTTGTATGATTAATTTACATTTTTTTGTACTAATCAAATGTATTACTTATGTTTATGAAGGTGCCATATTCCACCATGCCATCGCCATATCCACCCATATCTCCCCATCATCCACTTAGTACACTATTTCCACAACTCATATTGAGTCTAGTGATAGGGCACCCTGACACTGTGGATGGCATACCCATTCCCCCCCTTAAGATATTTATTTCCATTGTAAATCCAATGGGATATATCACTACCCACACCCATCCCCTCTTGTGGGTCCCACGTTTTTTCCAACACCCGCCAATCTGACATCACAACCCTCCCCTAATTGCACCCAAGGATACAGCCCCATCCCCTACACCTACATCAACTCCATCCATTGCACCTATATTTTCCCCTACCCATGTACCTACATCATCACCCTCCTACACCATTTCCTCGGAGCATGTTGTCCAAATAAGTGCTCCACTTCCTAGATATGAAGGGAAATCTCATGCATTGCCTCAGATCTTCACGGTGAGATTTATCAATTCATTAAAATCTTATAAATTATGAATGAAATTGATAAAATAACTCATTTTTATTTTTTTGTATTAAATGATTTTTACAATTGTTGCAAGGAGGCATTGCTAAGAGACTTGGATCGAGGAGACGGGGAACCCCATCATAGTATATTGTATCCTCTCAGGTGATTATTTAAGATTCAAATTCTAACTATATTTTTAAAGTGTATTAACTAATAGAATTGTGGGAAAACCCAATATATTATTGTTTCCCTTTCAGATCCCAGAGAGACATTTTACACATAGACGCAAGAAGGCCCAAGCTTCCTCTAGCTCAAAGAGGAGGAAGATTTTTTTTGGAGACAAGCCTGGGGGTGCCATGGGTGTCTAGGGTGATTGAGACACCCACCTATGTACATTAGACACGATGTGGCATTTTGGGCACGATATTTCTATTTGTGTCTAGGTCACAAGATGTCATTATTCCATTTGTGGGCATGAACATCCATTATATATATTTGGAATTATGTTCCATTTTGTATAAAAAAGTATGGTTAGACCTATTTCCAATACAAATACATGACTTTCATCCTTTGTATATGACAATTTGTTTATGCATTTTTGAATTCATGATGTGGATTTGATGTTATATACTATGAATGTTACATTGCTCATAGTGAATGTAATAAGTTCTACATAGTTTGACTGGGGGGGAGAGGGAGAGAGAGAGAGGGGGGGTGTTAGGGGGTTGGTGGAGACAGAGAGAGAGGTTTGATGGTTAGGGGTAGGTAGAGGAATAGGGGAGAGGGTGAGAGCCAGAGAAGGATATTGTATGGGTTAGAGAGAGAGAGAGAGAGAGGAGGGGGGGGTTAGTGGTAGGGGGAGGATATGGGGGGTGGTTAGAGGTAGGGGGGAGGTTGATTAGGAGAGATAGAGAGATAGGGGGGCTATGGCTAGTGGGAGTAGGAGAGAGAAAGAGATATAGTAGAGGTAGGGGTAGGAGGGTGAGGAGTGGGGGGTTGGGGGTAGAGAGAGAGCGAGAGCGAGATTTTGGGGTCGTGGTTAATGGTGGGGGGGGGGATTGTAATGTCCCCATTTTGACCCCCCTTTGTATTAAATCGTAAATGATGTAAATATTGTAATTTAATCATGGTGAGGAGCTCAAGGCCAAGGCCCCACCGTTGATTTAGCGTTTCATGTATCGGCAATTAAAAATAGATGCCTATGGTTCTTGTGCTAGATAGGCACAATGTATATAAGACATCACGTAATTTCGAATTTTTAATGAAAAACCCACAACCGGCTATGCAATGCAACAAAAGAGATGGGGCATGACTCTACAAGGAAGAGGGAGGGAAATTATTCAAACCCTTGAGCCTATGGTATTAATCCATGTGTCAATGGGGAAACCCATAAAAACCACCAACTACCCATTTTTGTCTCATACACCCAATCATTTAATTCTTCCAAGAAATTGGTTAAGGCAGTTAATGTCTTGGGATGGGAGAGGTATGGCAGTCAGATTTTCGGGCGATGGGCAAGCTACCAACCTGAAAATCGTATTTTTGGCTTGCTGGGAAAGAAAACCACCACGAAATGCTTCCTAAGGAAAGTATTCATGCATTACGTTCTTCCTCTCACGCAGACGGAGCTCACAGGAAGTTATCCTCACGTTTTTCACCATAACCCTGCGTTTTTTCCATGCCCAGGAACTCGTTTTTGGATTGTGCAACAGCTGGGGAAGGAGGGACGCGAATTGGGACTGAGGGAGAGGTCGTTTTTTCCCTGGGGCATTTTTCTGGAATGGGTTTTGCTTCCCAGTCGAATTTCCAAGTGCCAATACATTTTGAGTCTACCCACGTTTTTCTAAAGTCCAGGAAACCCCATCTCATGCATCCCACTGTTGGAATGTTTTCTCATGCTCAACAAGTGTAGGTTGCTGTTAGGTGCATCCCTGTTTTTGTTTGGAACCCATGAGCAAGAAACTGGAATGGTAGTGGACAGAATTGGCTTGATAAACCTAGTGTAGGGAGTATCCTCTCAAGAAGATTAAGAGGGCTAGCTACTTTTCTATGCACACCCTAAGAGCACTAGAAAGGAAGGTATGGCTTGAGGGACTGTGTGGCAGTGAAGAGAATACTTCCTTGTGTTGGGTGTGTAGGCATTGTGAGTGCCAAGCTAAATAGATCTGGGAGAGGTACCCATAGCTCTGTGGTTGAGCTCACTAGCTTAGCAACTCTTCCCTTCCATGTCCTAGCAGCCTGATAAACCCAATGGCAGATTGGCTTGGCTCATCTTGGTGTATGCTTGGCTATGTGTGAGTCTGTTGTTCCCTGGTTCCTTGTAGAGATCATGCCCAGCTCGGGGGGGTGGCAGTGGTGCTGAGAGATTGAGTAGCACACTGGCCTATGGTTGGGTGGAACGTTGCAGATGCATAGCCAGTTGCTTGGGACTGCCTTATTGAGATAAGTATTCTCTTGTGTAAATTGGAAATTATCATTTGATGAATATGATGAATGTATGTGGATGTATTAAACGAATTTACTTCTGCTGTGTTTTTAAAAGTTTATGCATTTCCATATGATCTTGTATAATTCTGCAAAGGTCTCTATTTAATGGCTGTCACAGAATAGTTTGAATGTATGTTAGATATCAACAGGATTTATTTAATTTCCGTTGTGTTCTATAGCCTGCACATATACATGTCTTGTGTCAATGAGGTTAATGAATGGATATGGGGCTAATTGCCCGGATTGAGCACCACGTCCTCTATGGGCGAAATCTGATAGCAATTAGAAGGGAAGATTTTAAATTTTTCCTTAAGAGTTTTGAAAATTTTTGGGTTTAAGCCTATTTCTGGAAATTTTGATTTTGAGTCTGTTTCGGGGAGTCCTCCCGAAACTGCGGAAAGGTTCCGCGAACCTTCCCGCAATTGCGGAAGAGTTCCGCGAACCTTCCCGCAATTGCGGAAGAATTCAGCCAATTGCTCCGAAACAGCGGAGAAAATTTTTTTAAGTGAAAATTTTTCTAAGTATCGAAATTTTTCGGAAGGAATTCTCTTCCGAAATTGTGGAAGGAATTCTCTTCCAAAATTTCGGAAGGATTCCGCGAATCGTTCCGCAACTGCGGAAGACTTCGCCGAATCATTCCGAAAAATCACCCGAAACCGGGAAGCATTCCGCGCAACGGCGGAAGCATTCCGCGAATGGCTCCGAAATTGCGGAAGCCTTCGCCGAATGGCTCCGCAATTGCGGGAGCATTCTTCGAATGGCTCCGCAGTTGCGGGAGCATTCGCCGAATGGCTCTGCAACTGCGGAAGCCTTTGCCGAATGGCTCCGCAATTGCGGGAGCATTCGCCGAATGGCTCCGCAACTGCGGAAGCCTTCGCCGAATGGCTCCGCAGTTGCGGGAGCGTTCGGCCAATCGCCCCGCTATTGCGGATGCGTTCGGCGAACTGCTCCGCAATTGCGGAAGCGTTCGGCGAATTGCTCGTATGTCGTTGGTTGTAAGAGAATTATGTGATTGTCAACGTAATGTTTTCCCACGTGCATGATGTAATTTGTGAATTCTGATAATGTAATGCAGCTAACAATTGTGTTGATGAATACAGTCAGAGAGTTTGGATCTTGGTTGGGCCAAGAAAATGAACATCATGAATGATGCACAGGATCCCTATGAACTTGAGACAGATGCCATGGGGGAAAACATACAGGTTGAGAATGCTGAAACAGAATCTAATGGGAGAAGAAATCAAGAGACCCCTCCAGATGTTGCAGCCACCATGAGAAGCCTAAGGGTGGAGTTGCAAAGCTGTAGGGAAGATAATGAAAGGATGATTAAAGCTCAGGAAGAACAAAACCAGCTGAATGCAGCCATGCTGCAGAGTTTAATAGACATCCAACGACAAATAAACTCTGGGCATCAAATATCAAATCCGGAAAAGGGTGGGAGTAGCTCTAGAAGAAATTCCCGTAAGAGGGCCGGTAGCCCAAGAAGAGTTTCTACAGACAGGACATATAATCCAGAAATCTCTTCTAATGAATCATCTGACTCTGAAGAATCCATTGAGGGTTCAAGCTCTTCATCTCACATGAGTAAGAGAAAGAAGCACTACAAGAACAATTCACATGGGGAATTTAAGAAGGCAAAACCTCCTACATTTGATGGAGAAGTAAAGTCTGGTCAAGAAGCTGAAGCTTGGCTTCTTGGGATGAGAAAGTATTTCCAAGTCCAAGACTACTCGGGAAATATGAAGGCAAGGGTAGCCCTCTTCAACTTGAATGGAAGAGCATCTATATGGTGGGAACACACCAGGCAAGTGAAGAAGATCAACGAAAGGAAGATCGTGTGGAAGCAGTTCAAGAAATACTTCAAGCAGAAGTACCTCTCTGATAGGTACTATGATGACAAGATCAAAGAGTTACATGAGCTGAGATTGGGACAATTGACCATGGAAGAATATGCAAACAAGTTCTTGGAGCTGCTGAGGTATGTCAGGTACATCCGAGATGATAAGGTGAAAATTCATCGTTTCCTAAGTGGACTGCCCCAGTCATATAAAGATAGAATTGAGTTTGATGAACCTCGAACTCTGGAGGAGGCCATAAGAAAAGCCAAGTATTGCTTTGATCAGAACAGAAGCAAACCAGAATTCCATAAGGCATGGAAGGATAAGAAAAACGAAAAGTTTGATCAAAGGAAGAAGGGGTTCAAGCCTCCTCAATTCAGGAATCAGCAAAGGAAGCCACCACAGGTTATGACTAAGCCAACTAGGATGATGGGAGACAAGCCAAGAGATCCAAAGGAGCCAAAAGAACCACTTCAATGTTGGGGTTGTGGAGGAGACCACATGCTTAGGAACTGTCCACATCGGAATGGGAATGCAAATCAAGTTCACAACATCCAAGGAGCTGGAACTGTGGGTCAAGTGGCGAGGACAATCCCTAGAATCTATGCAGCAGTAGAAGACCGCCAAGCAGATCATCAGTCAACTGTGGTTGAAGTTGAAGGTAAGATTGCTAAGCAATCTGTTTCTATTTTGATTGATCCTGGATCTACTCACATTTATGTCACTCCTAGAATTGTTGAGATTTGTGCTTTCACGAAATTAAAGCATAGTAAATCCTGGTTAGTTCAACTAGCCACTGGAACCAAGAGAAAAGTTAGCGAAATAGTAGAGAAACGTCCATTAGAGATGGATGGGCTATTCACTTATGCAGATCTGAATATTTTGCCACTTGGTTCCTACGATATTCTCATTGGAATGGATTGGTTAGAAGCACACAGGGTTAAACTTGACTTCTACAATAAGACATTTGAATGCATGGACGAAGAAGGAAACCCGAAGGTTGTAAAAGGCATTCCAAAAGTGACTTCTATTAGACAGGTTTCAGCCATGCAACTAAAGAAGTTCTATAGGAAGGGATGTCAACTGTATGCAGCCCACATTTTGGGGGCAGTAGAGAGTGAAACTCTTAAATTGGAGGACTATCATGTATTGCAAGAATTCAGGGATGTTTTTCCTGATGAGATTCCAGGACTCCCTCCAAAGAGAGACATTGACTTTACAATTGAACTTGTGCCAGGAGCGGCACCAGTGTCTAAGACACCCTACAGGATGAGTACACCAGAATTGCTAGAACTGAAAATGCAATTACAAGAGTTGCTGGAAAAGAAATATATTAGGCCAAGTGTGTCCCCGTGGGGAGCACCTGTTCTATTTGTGAAAAAGAAAGATGGAACACTCAGGTTATGTATTGACTACAGGCAGTTGAACAAGGTCACTGTGAAGAACAAATACCCATTGCCCCGAATTGATGACCTTTTTGACCAAATGAGAGGAGCAAAGGTATTTTCAAAGATTGACTTGAGGTCTGGTTACCATCAGGTAAGAATCAAAGAAGAAGATATTCATAAGATAGCCTTTAGAACGAGGTATGGACACTATGAATTTGTAGTGGTACCATTCGGTCTCACAAATGCACCAGCTACATTCATGTGTCTCATGAATAATGTTTTTAGCAAATATTTGGACAAGTTTGTTCTTGTATTCCTAGACGACATTCTCATCTATTCTAAGAATGAAGAAGAGCATGAAGAACATTTGAGAATGACAATGCAATTACTAAGGGAGCATAAGCTGTATGCAAAGTTGAGCAAATGTGACTTTTATAAAGATAGAATTCATTATTTGGGTCACATCATCTCCGACGAAGGGATATATGTAGACCCTGAGAAGATTGAAACCATTATGAATTGGACAAATCCAAGGAATGTGACTGATGTGAGATCTTTTATGGGCCTTGCTGGTTACTACAGGAGGTTTATCGAAGGATTCTCCAAGGTTGCAAACCCGATCACTTCTTTGCAAAAGAAGGGGATAAAATTTGAATGGTCACCGAGATGTGAGGAAAGTTTTCAACGGTTGAAGAATATTCTTACAAGTGCACCAATTTTGAAGATTGCAGACCCGGAAAAGGACTTTGTGGTGTGTACCGATGCATGCAATCAAGGACTTGGAGGAGTTCTTATGCAAGACAACCACGTGATATGCTATGAGTCAAGAAAGTTGAAGGAGCACGAGAAGAACTATGCTACTCATGATATAGAACTTGCAGCCATAGTACATGCTTTAAAGATGTGGAGGCATTACTTAATGGGAAGAAAATTTGAGTTAAGGACAGACCATTGTGGACTGAAATACTTGTTTGATCAGCCAATGTTAAATGCTAGGCAAGCTAGATGGTTGGAATTTTTGTGTGAATTTGATTTTGAAATCAAACACATAAAAGGGAAAGAGAACAAGGTGGCTGATGCACTCAGTAGGAAGGTACATGAAATGTTTGTGGCAGCGCTTAGTACTTGCCAACCAGATTTGAAGCAGCAGATTGTTAACCATATGGTTGAGGATGAAGTGTATGAGCAGATCAAGGTCAAATTGCAGCAGCAAAACCTTGAAAAGAATTATGAGGGCTATCATTTGGAAGAAGGCGGACTTCTTACTTATAAGAATAGAGTATATATTCCAAATGCGGCAGATTTAAGGAGAATGGTTATGGATGAAATCCATAAAGCTCCATACTCTGGTCACCCAGGATATCAGAAAACAATTGCTACAGCAAGGAAATATTATTTCTGGCCAGGCATGAAGAATAATGTCGCTGAATACATTTCTAAGTGCATGGAGTGTCAACAGGTGAAGAGTGAACACCAACATCCAGCAGGTTTATTGCTTCCAGTGCCAATTCCAGAATGGAAATGGGAAGTAATATCCATGGATTTTATTACAGGATTTCCAATGACTAGGAGACAACATGATTCCATCATGGTTGTGGTGGACAAGTTAACAAAGGCAGCCCACTTCATACCGGTTAAATCCACACATAAAGCCGATGCCATTGCAAATATTTTCATGAAGAAAATTTTCAGATTGCATGGGTTGCCTAAGGTAATAATTTCTGACAGGGATACCAAGTTCACTTCCAATTTTTGGAAAGGTCTCTTTGCAGATTTGGGTACACAGCTAAGCTTTAGTACCGCATACCATCCTCAAACAGATGGTCAAACAGAAAGAGTAAATCGGGTGCTTGAAGACATGCTCCGCATGTATGTAATGGACAAACCATCCAAGTGGGAGGATTATCTACACTTGGTAGAATTCGCATATAATAATGGGCAACAAGCATCATTGGGGATGAGTCCTTATGAGGCTTTGTATGGCAGAAGGTGTAGGACACCAGTGACTTGGGAAAATCCAGTGAACAGAATTGTACTTGGGCCAGAATTGCTTAAGGAAATGGAACAAGAGGTTGCAAAGATCAGACAGAATTTAAAAGTAGCCCAGGATAGACAGAAAAGCTATGCAGATAAGCATAGAGTACATAGGGAATTCAATGTTGGGGATCATGTATATCTTAGAGTGAGATCAAGGAAGAGTTCCTTGAAGCTTGGGAGTTGTGCCAAGTTATCGCCTAGATATTGTGGGCCATTTGAAGTGCTCGAAAGAATAGGACCAGTTGCATATAGACTTGCATTTCCTGCTAGCACTAAAGCTCATAATGTTTTTCACGTCTCTTTGCTTAAGAAATATGTACATGATCCTAACCATGTGATTAATTGGGATGTGATCCAGGTGGAACCCGAGGGAGAATTCCAAACCGATCCATTGTGCATCCTAGACAAGAAGGTAACATTGCTCCGGAACCGAGCCATCGGACAGGTAAAGGTGCAATGGAAGCACTACGGTCCCGATGAGGCTACATGGGAGCTGGAGGATGCCATGAGGGTGGCATATCCATTTTTGTTCAATTTTGATGAGCACTGAGGACAGTGCTAATGTAAGGGGAGGGGAATGTAATGTCCCCATTTTGACCCCCTTTGTATTAAATCATAAATGATGTAAATATTGTAATTTAATCATGGTGAGGAGCTCAAGGCCAAGGCCCCACCGTTGATTTAGCGTTTCATGTATCGGAAATTAAAAATAGATGCCTATGGTTCTTGTGCTATATAGGCACAATGTATATAAGACATCACGTAATTTCGAATTTTTAATGAAAAACCCACAACCGGCTATGCAATGCAACAAAAGAGATGGGGCATGACTCTACAAGGAAGAGGGAGGGAAATTATTCAAACCCTTGAACCTATGGTATTAATCCATGTGTCAATGGGGAAACCCATAAAAACCACCAACTACCCATTTTTGTCTCATACACCCAATCATTTAATTCTTCCAAGAAATTGGTTAAGGCAGTTAATGTCTTGGGATGGGAGAGGTATGGCAGGCAGATTTTCGTGCATGGGCAAGCTACCAACCTGAAAATCGTATTTTTGGCTTGCTGGGCAAGAAAACCCCCACGAAATGATTCCTAAGGCAAGTATTCATGCATTACGTTCTTCCTCTCACACAGACGGAGCTCACAGGAAGTTATCCTCACGTTTTTCACCATAACCCTGCGTTTTTCCATGCCCAGGAACTCGTTTTTGGATTGTGCAACAGCTGGGGAAGGAGGGACGCGAATTAGGACTGAGGGAGAGGTCGTTTTTGCCCTGGGGCGTTTTTTTGGAATGGGTTTTGCTTCCCCAGTCGAATTTCCAAGTGCCAATACATTTTGAGTCTACCCACGTTTTTCTAAAGTCCAGGAAACCCCATCTCATGCATCCCACTGTTGGAACGTTTTCTCATGCTCAGCAAGTGTAGGTTGCTGTTAGGTGCATCCCTGTTTTGTTTGGAACCCATGAGCAAGAAACTGGAATGGTAGTGGACAGAATTGGCTTGATAAACCTAGTGTAGGGAGTATCCTCTCAAGAAGATTAAGAGGGCTGGCTACTTTTCTATGCACACCCTAAGAGCACTAGAAAGGAAGGTATGGCTTGAGGGACTGTGTGGCAGTGAAGAGAATACTTCCTTGTGTTGGGTGTGTAGGCATTGTGAGTGCCAAGCTAAATAGATCTGGGAGAGGTACCCATAGCTCTGTGGTTGAGCTCACTAGCTTAGCAACTCTTCCCTTCCATGTCCTAGCAGCCTGATAAACCCAATGGCAGATTGGCTTGGCTCATCTTGGTGTATGCTTGGCTATGTGTGAGTCTATTGTTCCCTGGTTCCTTGTAGAGATCATGCCCAGCTCGGGGGTGGCAATGGTGCTGAGAGATTGAGGAGCACACTGGCCTATGGTTGGGTGGAACGTTGCAGATGCATAGCCAGTTGCTTGGGACTGCCTTATTGAGATAAGTATTCTCTTGTGTAAATTGGCAATGATCATTTGATGAATATGATGAATGTATGTGGATGTATTAAACGAATTTACTTCTGCTGTGTTTTTAAAAGTTTATGCATTTCCATATGATCTTGTATAATTCTGCAAAGGTCTCTATTTAATGGCTGTCACAGAATAGTTTGAATGTATGTTAGATATCAACAGGATTTATTTAATTTCCGTTGTGTTCTATAGCCTGCACATATACATGTCTTGTGTCAATGAGGTTAATGAATGGATATGGGGCTAATTGCCCGGATTGAGCACCACGTCCTCTCTATCATGCTGTATGGTAGGAAGGGGACACTACAGGGATTATGAGAGATAGAGAGGAGTGTATAGGGATAGAGAGAGAGAGAGAGATCGAGGGGGGTTGGGGTGATTAGTTGTAGGGGGTTATGGGTAGGAAGAGAGAGGGGGGGTTAGGGTTTTAGAGAGAGAGAGGTATCGGGGTTAGGGTTTTAGAGAGATATATATAGAAAATAGGGTGGTTAGTGATAGGGGAGAATAAGATTAGGAGAGAGGGTTGGTTCTAGGGGGTTAGCGAAGAGAGAGAGGGTTGGGGTTTAGGGGTAGGTGGAAGAGTAGGGGAGAGGGAGAGAGTGAGAGAGTGGGTTAGTAAGGGTTAGGGGTAGGAGATTAGAGGGAGAGAGGAGAGGGGGTTAGTGGTAGGAGGAGGAGATGGGGGGGTGATTAGTGGGTAGGGGAGGAGGATTAAGAGAGATAGGGAGAGAGGGGAATTCGCTCTCATCATAACAGATAAGGGAAGACATATGTTTAACACAAATGAATGATCGCCACTTTGGAGGGGAATTGGAATTATTAGTCTTGTCAAATCTTTACCGGGCTTGTCCAGTAAATATTTAGGGGGTGAAATTTAGGGGTTATGTTGAAAGAGGAGGGGGGGTTAGTGGCTGGCCGAGGAGGATATGAGGGGGTGTTTAGTGGTGGGGGAGAGGGATATTAGGAGAGATAGAGAGAGAGAGACAGGGGGGAATTATCTCTCATAATAACAAATAATGATAGACATTTGTTTAATACAAATGAATGAATTCCATTTTGGAGGGGAATCAAAATGAATAGTCTTATTGAATCTTTACGTGCTCGTCTAGTAAATATTTAGGGTTTAGGTGGACGAGTAGGGGTGAGAGAGCTAGTGGGAGTGTGGGTTAGTAAGGGTTAGGTGGAGAGAGAGAGAGAGGGAGGGGAAATTTAGTGACTGGTAGAGGAGATGGCGGTGTGGTTAGTGGTAGGGGGATTAGGAGAGATAGAGAGAGAGGGGAATTATCTCTCATAATAAAAGATAATGATAGGAATCTAGTTGATTTGGATCTTGGGAGATGATAACTGGAAGGATTGAATGTCGAGAGAGGATGAGATTAAACCTACAAAATTTCTATCATTTGATCCTTAAACGATATCAGAGGTGAAGCCCGGAGAGCCTCACCTCTCAGAATAACAACTTAAATGGATTAACCAAGGAAAAGCTCACAAAACTACACACAATAATAATTCCCAATGTAGGATGCCATAAATCATTGAATGCTTTATTGAGAAGTCATAAAGCCTTTATATAACATTATGACAATGTGCCTTGGGGCCATAGCATGGGCCAAAACCATGGGATACCAAATACCATGGATGGGAGAGGGTGGCCTCTCCATTTAATGTTTTTTATGATGAACACATACGAATTTATACCATATGCCCCCTAAAATTCAGATCATTCCTCCCCCCTTGGAAAATGATGGTCTCCATAATTTCACCCATGCTAAAAAGAGACCCATGATTACAATGTGACAATTGCCAATGAAGAGAAGAGTTTTGTGTGGTTGGCCCATAACCATGGGTTTTGCATGGTTGACCCATAATCATGTGTTTTTGCGAGGTTGACCTATAACCATGGTGGAAATGACAAGCTTGCTTCCAATGAAGAGAAGAGTTTTGTGTGGTTGACTCATAACCATGGGTTTTATGTGGTTGGCCAATAACCGTGAGGTTTGTTTTGAACCATAACTGTGGGTTTTGTGTGATTAACCCATAACCGTGGGTTTTGTGTGGTTAACCCATAACCATCAATACATAATAGTGGGTTTTGTGTGGTTGACCCATGACCATGGGTTTTGCATGGTTGACCCATAACCGTGATTAGAATAGGATTTAATAAAAGTCCAAAAATTGAAAAATTCATGATCTTGGGTCTTGCTGCAAATCCATTCATATATTCTGATGCAAGTGATGAAATTGAATTACGTTGAAGACCCATTTGAGATATCGAAGAGTCATTTCCATCCATATAACATACTTGCTCTGTGGTGGCCCAGGGAGTGAGAAAATGTTTGTTGAAGCTTAGGAGACACGCGTGTACTATTTTGCAGACATATGTTGCTTTAGTTGATGATATCTCTCAAACCAGAAAGCCAAATCAAAAACCGTGAAAAACCCATTTTAGATGACGAATTTTTTTTTCAAATGAGATATGGTAGAGCCTCTGAAATGATTTGTGGATTCTGTGGCACATTTTTTAAGTTGGCTATACGTGTAGCCGCATTTTATAGATACATGTGTTGCTTCAAACAAGCATATCTCACAAACTAGGAAGTAAAATGAGATTCCGTGAAGTGCTCATTTGAGTTGATGGAAAAACCTTTCAAATGAGCTATGGTAGAGCCTCTTAAACATCCTGTAGAGTCCGCAAAATCCCTCTAAAGTTTTTTGAATGTGAGAGTGCCGAGGGTAGAGGTCCAAAGGGTTTGTAGAGGAACTTGGGCTATTGTAGAGGTTGTGGAACCTCCGTGGGTAGCGTGGACACCTTGAAAAACTATTGAAAATGTTGCAAACCAATGGATGTAGTGGATCCATGTATGATTCTCCTTGTAATGGTGAACGGAGATACGAGGGTAGAAAATCCATGTAGTGCATGTGGACCAACTATGATGCTTATAGTGTATGGAACGAAAAATGGATTTCGATTGTACCGAAAGGAGTTTGGTGATTGTCGCAAATCTTTGAACCCACAGTAAACTTCAAACCCTTCTCCTGAATGAGAGAGTACCTGCTCTTATACCACTGATTCGGATCTTGGGAGATGAGAACCCAAAGGATTGAATGACAAGAGAGGATGAGATTAAACCTGCAAATTTTCTATCATTTGACCATAAACGAGATCATAGGATTCAAAGAGCCTCACCTCTCAGAATAACAACTTAAATGGATTAACGAAGAAAAAAACACAAAACTACACAAAATAATAAGTCCCAATGTAGGATTCCATAAATCATTGAATGCTTTATTGAGAAGGCATGAAGCTTTTATATAACATTATTACAATGTGCTTTGGGGCCATACCATGGGCTACCAAATACCATGGATGGGTTATTCTAAACTTTGGGATTCTAGAATCGCTTGGAAGAATAAAATGGATGGGAGAGGTTGGCCTTTCCATTGAATTTTTTTTATGATGAACACATCTGAATTTATACCATATGCCCCCTAAAATTCGGATCAATCTTGTCAAATATTTAAGGGATCGTCTAGTAAATATTTAGGGGTTTAAATTTATGAGTTAGGTTGAGAGAGGAGGGAGGGTTAGAGGCAGTGGGATGAGATGGGGGAGTGGTTAGTGGTAGGGGGGAGGGGGATTAGGAGATATAAAGAGAGAAGGGAATTTTCTCTTATAATAATAGATAATGAAATACATTTTTTTAACAAAAACAAATGACCTCCATTTTGGAGGGAGTTAAAATGATCAATCTTGTCAAATCTATATGAGCTCATCTAGTAAATATTTAGGGGTTAAGTGGAGGAGTAGGGGAGAGAGATAGCATGGGGAGTAGTGGCAGGGGGAGTTGATGGGGGTAGAGAGAGAGAGAGAGAGAGAGAGATTTTGGGGGCATGGTTAGTGGTAGGGAGGAGGGGGATTAGGAGAGACAAAGAGAGGGGGTTAGGGGTAGGTAGAGAGAGAGAGGGGGGGGAGTGGCGATGGTTAGTGGTAGGTTGTTATGGGTAGTGGGATTAGGTAAGAGAGAGAGAGAGAGAGAGAGAGAGAGAGAGAGAGAGAGAGAGAGAATGGGTTATGGGTTTAGAGAGAGAGATAGAGAGAGAGAGGTGGTGGTGGTGGTGGTTAGTGGTAGGAGAAGAAGAGAGAGAGGGGGGGGGGGTAGTTAAGGGTAGGTGAAGAGTACGGGAGAGAGGAGGGGGGATAAGGACGTGGTTTGTGGTAGGGGATACAGAGAGATAGAGTGGTGGGGTATGGGTAGGAGGGTGATGAGTGGGGGGGTTGGAGAGAGAGAGAGAGAGCGAGAGAGATAAATTGGGGGTGTGATTAGTGGTAGTGCAGAGGGGGATTAGGAGTGTCACATCCCCTCCCTTCAATCCTGATTAAGGAAGGGAACATGAATACAAATTTGGTCCATTTCTACTTCTTAGCCCCATCATAAAATGTACAAATTCATACAAACAAAATGCATATGTGTGTAGATGCATAATCAAATTTGACACAGTGGAATAAATTCTATTACACACACATCTAACATGAATTCAACATATTCATAATAGTCATCAAATAAAAACATTGTAGAATTGAAAGGCATAGAGAATACTTATCTTGAAACAAGTTGTCTCGACCAACTGGCTATGCAACTACAACGCTTCACCTAGCCATAGGAAAACTGTACTCGTCAATCTCTCAGCACAGTTACCACCCCCAAGCTGGGCATGATTTCCACAAGGAAAAAGGGAAAAACCACTAACACATAGCCAAGTAATACATCACAATTCAACCAAGTCAATCCATAGTTGGCTTTATCAGGATACTAAGGCAGTAGAAAGGAATAATTTCTATGCTAGTGAGCTCAACCACAGAGCTATTGGTACCTCTACAAGATCTAGCTAACTTGGCACCCACAATACCTACACACCCAACACAAGGAAGGATTCCCTTCACTACTGGAAGGGGGTTAGACCGCATAAAGTGTGGAAACCGACAACCGCAAAGAAGGACAATCCCCGGAAGAAAGGACCATTTGCTGAGAACAAGGAACCGATGGAAGCGCAAGATTGGTTTAGTTATTTAGAATGGGTCATGTGGACCATTTTGTAACCATTTAGTTGATATAAATAGGAGTGTGATTGTAATCCTACGGGCATCATAGTCGAATCGGAGAAGGAGATGTTTTGAACTATTTTGTATGAATCCATGATAAGATGTTCAGGCCATTCCTGCGAAGGTTATACCGTAGGTTTTGATGAATGCATGAAGATGTTCGGTTATGGTTATATATTTTGTCTCTGTTTCTATTAAATGATGAATGCAAGTGTTTGAAAAATGTTTAAAGCTCTGTGGTTTGGTAATTGTTGTTGATGTGAATGATTAGTTTAACCATGTTAATGCGAATGTTGTTTATACACTGAATATGCGAAGGGAATGAATGAATGCATGAACTATTAGCATGATGCAAAGACATAATCTCTGGTTCCTATAGTTGTAAAGTGAGATTCGATGCATGTCCTCCCCCCCACTATGGAAATATGGTTCCTGCAGCCCCCTTAATCATCTCGGGTGAGACTTCAATCGCTCTGCGAGTGTTGCTGGAAAGGGTAAAACCTTTTTGGGTCGGTGTTTAAGGGAGTTTGGTTGATGTTTGTTGACAACAGTGCGAAGTGAACCCTTGTCGATAGTCATTGTGTCAACAAATGGTTCCGTTGTTGGGACCTTGAAGAGGATAAGAAGAGGACATGCTCTGGCACCCAAAGAAACCGGAGATTCAAGCATGGTTTGACAAGAAGACAAAAGAATTCACAGAAGGAGAAAATAGGAACCCTGGACAAACAGTAAGCAGTTGGATGCAAAAGCATATCTATTCGGATATCCATGAAGTGTTTTTCTGTGAATTCTCAGTCTTGTTGCACGAGTGGTTGGTGCAGCTGACGTTTCAGAAGAACCACTGCCAAAAGATCGAGCCTGACCATTGGACCCCAGAACTAGTTCGATAGCTAAAACAAGTCGATAATAAGGTATCAAAGGTTGTCGACTTTTGGGTGGATTGTATCCTAGAAGGATACATTACTGAGTTTGCAGTTGACACAATCAAATCATACAACAACCCAGAAAGGAACTTTTTCAAAGGACCTAGGGGGAGATTCCTACAATTGCTAAATTTGTGGATTAAGATGCTCGTCTACGAAAAGGGAATATTGAGGATGATTTCCGACGAGTAGAAGATCAATGTGTGGAGGTTATGGTTATTGCGTGAATGCGGATCCGATAGAAAGATGCGGGGTAGATGGACATGAGTGACGACGAATTTCTAAGGAAGGCTGAGGAATATTGTGGTACCTTGAGGAGTGGGGTGATATTCCGGCGACCAGAGAAGAGGAGGAGGACTGAGAGAGAGTCTCCTGAGGGGACCGGAATGAAAGACTGCAAAATAGGACCACAAGGGACAAAGAAACCTTATTACGATGAAGGAGACGGTGACCAGGATACCCCAGAAGCAGAAGAGGGACAGATCGTAAGTTACAACATACCTTAAACCCCGTGCACTACTCATAATTTCACAGGAAGAAACAAAAGTTATTCACAGAGTTGTCCTACGTGCAGCGGTAGGAGCAGAGCATCAGTAAACAATAATAGTAGGAACGTAAGAATGGAAGATGACGCGAAAATGCTCACTTTCCAGGGGAACGGGAGGGAAGATCCCGAGCAGTATTGGTTCCTGTGCGAAGCGGTATGGACTGTGAAGTAGGTCTAGGATGAAGATATTAAAAAGGGACAGCTAGCGACGACCCTCAGAGGCCGTGCGCTAGATTGGTTTATGAATTTTACTAAGATACTGGTAGGGAATCCAGGAAAAATATTAGCACGGATCAAGGCGAGGATGATTGATGAATTTAGAAAACCAAAATCCAAGTCATAGTACATCACCGAGCTCAAATAAATCAAGCAATACTCGAATGAGCCGGTATGGGAATTTGATCAACGATATAAAATGTTAATGGCGAAGGTGAGTTTCGGGATGAATGATATGCAACACAAGGAGTGGTTTATCGCAGGATTGGTGCCACACATCCGCAGACCACTAATGCAACACAAGGTAGCAACTCAAGCCAAAGCGTTGAAGATTGCGATGAAGCTGGAGGCTTCACCAATCGACGAAGTGGGCATAGGCATGGATAGTATACAAGCATAGTTGGCCAATTTGACACTTCAACTACAAGATATGAAGAAGGGGAAAGAAACCCATGAAGATATATGGTGTAGTAGATGCAAGACTGAAGGACACCATAAGGATAATTTCCCAGAATTTTGAGAATATTTGCAGTCAGGTGCACCAAATCCCCTCAGTCAGGGAGGGATGCCTTGGTGTCACGTCTGTCATACCAGAGGGAATCGATCGAAAGAATGTGTATACCTACATAAGATGGCGTCGAAGACAGTAAATTTATACTGCAAAATTTTCTGATTGGTTGGCCACGACGAGAAAGAATGTAGTGCCTATGACCTACTCCAAGAACGGATTGCCGATACATATTTTATGAAAGGGGAAGAGCAACCGGCGGTACAGCAGCAATCGCAGTATACCCAACAACAATCTCATTATAACCAGACACCACAGTATTATCAAGGGCAGTATGGGAAACCACAGTATGGCTAGCCACAATATCTGCCACTGTAGTATCATCTGCCACAGTATGGATAGCCCCAGTACCTGCCATATGGGCCACCACATGGAGGTTTTAGAGGAGGATTCCGCGGAGGTCGAGGTGCTGACGCAGGATGAGGAGGAGCTGCTGGACGAGGACGAGGACCAATTATATGCTACAATTGTGGGCAGCAGGGGCATTATCAGATGGATTGCCTGAATCCAACACCACAGTGCACTTATTGTAGTGTTGTGGACCATGGTGTCGAAGACTGTCTGCAGCTCATCGCAAAGTGGAAAACCAAGAACCTACCCCCACCTCCACAAAATCAGAATCAGAATACGCCACCGGCGGTGCAGAAGATATCAGCGGAGGTCAGAAGTCACACTGCGACTGTTGGAGTATTGACACGAGGAGGAGCTGTGACAGGAGCCGACAGGTCACAGGCTACCATCCGACCAACAACAAGGAAGCACATCACATTTGATGCAGAAGTCGAAAGGGATGTTTTTTTTAAAGCACGGGAGGCAATGAGACAGAGGAGGAAGTCACATCTTCAGGAAGAATTTACCTATGATATGCCACCGACGTTCGACACGACGAAGTCGCAGAGAAAGGATAACACCTTAAGAGCCTTCTTGGAAAGTTTCCTGGAGTTGGAAAAAGATCAGGACCCGTTGGAAGAAATATCTGGCTTGCTACATCGACGAGAGGGTGCACGCTAGGAACGTACAGTCAATCGCATACATAAGAGGAAGACATGAAGAGAGATGCAGATATCTGCACAAATCAGAGCATTTGATGTCGACTCAATCATCTTAGACCTAGGGTTAGATGTAAACATTCTGACCAAAAAGACCTGGGAAACCATGGGAAAACCACAGTTGTCCTGGTCACCGGTACAACTTCGATTAGCGAATCAAAGTAAGGTTACTCCAATTGGTCGAGTGTGCCAGCTTCCAGTTGAAATTTAGGGACTCAAGACATAAGAAGACTTTGATGTAATAGAGATTTTTGACAATACAAGCCCCTATCCAGTGTTGCTAGGGATAGACTGGGCGATGGAGAATTAAACCATCATCAACTTCAAGAAATTGACTATGTCGTTCGAAAATCGTGAGATGAGGGTAGTCACACCTCTTGATCCTACAGAAGGGCAGTGGCATGTTGAACCAAAAAGGGATGAATTCACTAAGGGATGGGATAGTTTATACAACATATCTGAAGATTACATTAATCCTACCGCAGACGGAGAATTCGGATGGCGCAGTGTCAGTTCGACATCGTCGGATTCGGATGAGGCGCTTTAAAATTGGCAGAATCGGCTACATGAAGTATTGTTCAGGAGGTGTGCATGGATCACACAGTCGCTGCGATGGGTAGCCATAGAGGAGTGCACACTGCCAACATATGAGGGGTTTCCCAGCTTGACTACGTTTCTCACTGAATTTGAGGAAATAGTGGGGGAACCACAACATCTACTGGCCTTGGAAGAAGCCTTGAAGGCTACACCAACGTGATGGTGGGCGGCGCACAAGTCAAGTATCACAAACTGGCCACTATGTCGACACCTACCGGAGGTTAGGTTCGACGACATTGCAGGATACAATGGAAGGAAGTATGACGACAGAGGAGATCCAAAGGAACATTTGACTAAATGTCAAAGCCAATGGGGCTCACAGGAGAAACAAGAATGGGTCCATGCATTTGTTCACACACTGGATGAAGTATTGCGAAGTTGGTATGCCGCAGCAGAACTGTGACATGGAACGGCCTCTTGGGAACAACTAACAATTGGCTTTATCCAAACATTCAGTTTCTCCGAAGAGAACCCATTCATCCACAGTGCATTACAGGCGATCTGCGAGAAGGTATTTGAAGCGGTTCTGACTGAGCAACCAATGGAACTTCGGTGGACCGCGACACCAGAATTGTTGATGGAGTCCTACAACATCATAGGAAAACTGGACGATGAGGATGACCCGAGGGATACATATGTACCGGAGTCAGAAGGAAGTCGCAGTGTCGAGGGACCAGAAATGCCTTCCGACAAGTTTCAGCAACCGCTGAAAATCAAGAAAGTAAACATTGGGTCGGAGGAGAACCCGAAGTTCACAAGTATTGGAAATTATTGGGATGACTCCACCATTTCCAAGATGACTGATCTGTTGCATGAGTTTCAGGATTTGTTCCCAACGAAATTCTCATAGATGAAAGAAATTTCCAGGGACTTAGGCTAAATGAAAATCCCCCTGAAACCCGATGCAAAGGCAGTCAAACAGCGACCATACCGGTTGAATCCAAGGTACAAGGAGTGGGTGCAAGATGAACTTGAGAGAATGATGGATGCAGGAATTCTAGAACCAGTGACGGATGAGTTCGAGAAGTACAAAACAACAACCAAGAGAAATCAGAAGGGATCAGTGACAGAAGACCACTACAAGAAGCGGGAAAAAGAAAACATAGTGCGAAGCATCGACGCAGCGGAGCTGGCCGCGTCACTAATCGCATAGCCCAATATTCAAAAAAAAAATCCTCTAAGGTTACCACAGATTACAACAGGTACGAGGAAGCTCAGCATCTATCGACAAGAAAGCATCAGTCGACAAAGGAATCTCAGAGTGGCCGGAATCGGCAGGAGAGGGTCAAATCCGGTCATAAATGCAACGATTAAGCCACAATGGACAACGAAAAAAATGAAAAACTGGCATTTAATACTTGACTCATGCGACGGATTTGGTGAATCACCGCTGGATTTGGTAATCATGGTCCAAAATCAGTTCGATATAGCCAACAAACGCTATAAATAAAGGGCAAAGGGATAGTTGAATGCACTGTGTGTTAAGCAAGAGCCTGCAGAGTCGCATGGAAGTTTACATTTCGAACACCAGCACCGAACGGCCGCAGCCCACGCCAGTTCTGTAGGAGCAACCGGAAGTCATGTCTAGAGTACCTCGGAAGAAGTGGGGCGCCAATCGGCCAGTAGACACTGACTGAACACCAAAGAAAGGGACCAGGAACTTAGCACGCCTGGTGGAGGAATGAGTTGGCACTTCGGCTATTGCCCTAAAGACACCAGCATCGAGAAGAAGGAAACAAGACCCAATGCTACTAGGGTATGTGCCACCAAGCAAGGAAGGAACACAAGCGGTTTGCACTGCGAAGAACCACAAACACAAGATTACAATGGCGCTGATACCGAGAGGGTTTGCACAAGCTGGAAGAATTGTCCAAAATCTGTAGAAATTGCAGTATAGTGATCATGACTTGATGAACTACCCCGAGTGCACGGAAGCCTACGTTGATGTTTCGCATGGAGAAGGAGTCCCGATCACACAGGAACCAGTGAAGTGGGTGCTAGGGTTAGATCAATCGGGAATACTGGGGCTCACCCAAATGCCGCATTTTGGAAGACTAGCGGAGGTGAATGCTTGCGTCAAACAATTGATCGCCTATTTCCATGGAGGCTACCTATGGTTGCAAAAGAAGATTCCGGTCACAGTCAACCTGATTTCCAGAATCACTGGACTTCCACAGGAGGGAAATGACCCCTCCTAGTTTTTCCATGGAAAGGACAACGACAAGAAGCTTGCACAAGCTCTGAAAATGAAGTATGGGGTGGAAAAAAACTCCCGAGGATACCTCATCCACACAATTTAGAACCAAGCCATCAGGGTCAGAGCGAAGATACTTACCATAAAGATGACACGGAAGAATCGGCCGAAGGAATGCACATCAGGTATCATCGCTTCTGCGGAGCTATTTTCCACTAGAATGCGACTGAACTATTCCAAATTCATGTTAAGTCAGTTGGTGGAGGATTCTTATGATGCGCAGGAGGGAGCGAAGCCATTCACATATTCATGGCTCCTCATGCTCGTCGTATTAGTAGGATGGAGGGAGCCATAGCATTATCAGGGTATGGAGACCGTAGAGGCTAAGGTACGAGAGGGTGCAAGGTACCAAATTTTTTGGGCAATGGCTAATAAAGAGCGGAAAGCACTCAACGTGGTGAAATTTTATTTGTTTTTAGACCTGATGAGGCTAGACACAAAAGCAGTACTGCGAATCAAAGCAGAAGCAGCAGGGAAGCATCGACGGATTGCAAAAATATCCGTTGAGTCTCACACCATTTACATTCAAGCAAGAGAAGACAGACATAATAATTAGTTACCGACATGGTACAAGCCCACTGATGAAGACATGGACGACATCATAGAGGGATGGCCGACAGACTGGAAAGTCCTAGCCGCAGAGAAGGATCTATCAAATCACGAATACCCACAGCAAAATGAGTCAGAAGAAGATAAGAATTCAGTCAGTGGACAACAGGGCGCAAGAAAAGATGATCCTGCGAACGAACAGTCGCAGAGGTCCAGTAATAATGGTGCTTCTTCAGTCACTCCGACAGATTCAGAGCTGGAGGCGCAGCTCAAGGAGACGAGGAAAAAGCACAGGATGGACCATGGTGAAGGGAGCACATGGGGTGGTCTTACTTTGGAGCAATTTGACAAGCTCCTGGAGAAAATAACGGAGGTTGTGGAAGGTAATAGTGCGAAGGTCACATGACACTCCACCGAACACTTCGGGCATATCAACTAACTATTATGTACACGAATGGATGTAGTCATAAACTCGAGTGTTCCCCACAGGGATGTTCAACAGAGTTTGCTGACACCAAGAGTTGAAGTAGAAGTTGGGACACAACCACGAATAGTACAAATAGAACCAAATGCCATGAGAACAGGTTATCAGGCCGTGGAACTAGAGTTAAGGAAGTTCGACTTAATCATGGTAAACTTCAATTTACTACCAATGTTGACATTACACCGGATTCAAGTTGCAGCAAGTGCAGAGATCCGCGACCGCGAAGCCATGATGCATAACAAGATGGTCGAGTATAAGCAGCAACTGTGCACCAGTGAGATGGAGGCACAACGTTTCCAAGAAGAGAAATCCACAACACTAGCCGAGAAAGAGAAGGCTATAGAGGATCAAGGACACCTAGAAAGGCCGCTTGCGAAGGCATGTGAAACTGCAGAGCTAGATCAGGATGTACCACCAAAAGCAAAAGTTGTTATGTTAGGAGTGGATCTCACCGATATAAGGAATGAAAATGTAGAGCTCTAGGCTAGAGCAATACCCAACACACCGTCGGAACAGATTCATAATCGGAATATTGCGATCGAGGAAGCCGTGACAGAGATCCTGGAGATGGAAAACGCAGTCCAGACAGTTACCGAGGGAGTCACAGAGTTTTGGGGAAGTGTAGTCCAGGACGAAAATCTAACTGAGCTGTAGGTGCAACTCAGCGAAGCAGAAGCGCAACTGGAATCCTTGAAGGGGTTGATCAAAGGAATTCCCCCACTAATACAGATGACGAAGGCTGCGGAATTAAAAGGCATGCAGCAGCACGTAACCAAGGCGCGTGAAAGGCTGCAACGAAGGGCCACACATTTGGATGAGTTCCAAACAAAAGCAGAAGTTCTTGCAGTACGAGTAATGGAAGTAATGAAACAGGTCAAGCAGTAATCGGAGGAGGCACAACAGAAAAATTGCGAGCACGCAACAGACGAGCAGGTGGAATAATGTACACATCTTAGAGCATCAGCGAAGGAAGTGGTCGACTAGATAAAAAATTCATACGATGATTTCAAGCAGCAGGTGAATGCACCAGAGGTGTCAAGATGAGGTGGCTCGAGGGAGAGCCACAAGTTTGTGTTGGGGGTCTATTGGCATGGGTTTAGACCACATAAAGTGCGGAAGCCAATAGCCACGAAGAAGGACAATCCGCGGAAGAAACGACAACTCGCGGAGAACAAGGAGCTGACAGAAGCACAAGATTGTTTTAGTTAGTTAGAATGGATCATGTGGACCGTTTTGTAACCATTTAGTTGATATAAATAGGAGTGTGATTGTAATCCTAAGGGAATAATAGTCGAATCAGAGAAGGAGATGTTTTGAACTGTTTTGTATGAATCTGCGATAAGATGTTTTGACCATTCCTGCAAAGGTTATACCGCAGGTTTTGATGAATGCATGAAGATGTTGGGTTATGGTTATATATTTTTTCTTTGTTTCTATTAAAAGATGAATGCAAGTGTTTGCGAAATGTTTAAAGCTCTGTGGTTTGGTAATTGATGTTGATGCGAATGATTAGTTTAACCATGTTAATGTGAATTTTTTTTATACATTGAATATGCGAAGGGAATGAATGAATGCATGAACTATTAGCATGATGCGAAGACATAATCTCTGGTTCATGTAGTTGTAAAGTGAGATTTGATGCATGTCCTCCCCGCCACTATGGAAACACGGTTCCTGCAGCCCCCTTAATCATCTAGGGTGAGACTTCACTCGCTCTACGAGTGTTGCTGGAAAGGGTAAAACCTTTATGGGCCGATGTTTAAGGGAGTTTGGTTGATGTTTGTTGACAACAGTGAGAAGTGAACCCCTGTTGACGGTTGTTGTGTCAACACACAACGAAAAAAGGGAAAAACCACTAACACATAGACAAGTAATACATCACAATTCAACCAAGTCAATCCGTAGTTGGTTTTATCAGGCTACTAAGGCAATAGAAAGGAATAATTTCCGAGCTAGTGAGCTCAACCATAGAGCTATTGGTACCTCTAAAATATCTAGCTAACTTGGAACCCACAATACCTACACACCCAACACAAGGAAGGATTCCCTTCACTGCTACACAGTCCCTCAGGCCATACTTTCCCTTCTAGTGCTCTTCAGGGTGTGCATAGAAAAGTATCCAAATCCCTTTTATATTTCTGTGAGGTTACTCTCTTCACTAGGTTTATCAAGCAAATTCTAATCCTCTTCCACTCCTAGTTTCTTACTCACAAGTCCAAACCAAAATAGGGATGCACGTAACAACAAAAAAACAATTGTTGGGCATGAAGAAAAACATTTTAACTTTGGGATGCCCAAAATGTGGTTTCCATGAGTGTTCCAAAATCATGGGCACCCAAAAAATGGATTGTTAGAGGGAAAATTGATCCTTGGTGAACAAAATCGATTTTACAGCGGGTATATGGACATTCAAGGGGCACAAAAGACCTCTATAGACCCCCAAATTGTGACTCCCTTCCTCCTAGTCACTCTGCAACACAAAAATGACTTCCCAACTATGGAAAATGAGGGAAAATGCCCATCTAGCCCATAACTTGTGGGGGAGAAAAACTAATGGGTGAAGGATAGCTTGGGAAGCAAATTCATTGGTGTTTTCTTACCCAAGAAACCAAACACGATTTTCAAAATTGATGGCTTTCCCATACACAAAATTGGGTAGCCATACCTCTCCATTCCCCAAAGCATTAACTACCTCAACCAACTCTTGGAAGAATTATATGATTGGATGCATAAGTCAAAATGGGTAGTTAAGGGTTTATAGGTTCTCTCATTGACACTATGAGTGAAAGGGTTTGAATATTTTCCCTCCCTATTCCTTGTAAAAATCATGCCCCCATACTCTTGTTGCATTGTATAGCTAGTTGTGGGTATTTTATTAAAATGCATATTTACATGATGTTTTTAATTTCTACTGTGCATGCATAGCATGAGAACCATATGCATCGATTTTTAATTATTGATACATAAGATGCTAAATCGATGGTGGTGCCTTGGCCTTGAGCTCCTCACCATGATTTTATAACGATATGTACATCATTTCCAATTTAACTACAAAAGGGTCAAAATTGGGATATTACAAGGAGAGAGAGGGGGGGGGGTTAGGGGTAGGGAAAGTATGGGAGAAAGATAGGGGGTGGTTAGTGGTAGGAGTAGGAGAGAGATAAGGAGAGAGGGATGGGGGTGGTTAAGGATAGGGAGATTAGTATGGGGTATAGGGAGATAAATAGAGGGAGATGGGGGGGTGGTTAGTTCTAGAGGGAGGGGTTGTTAGGGGTTTCTCATAGATAGAGAGGGGTGGGTATTAGGGGCAAGTGGAGGTGTATGGGAGAGAGAGAAAGCAAGAGATGGGGCTACAAGGGTTAGGGGGAGGAGGGGAAAGAGAGAGAGGAGGGGGTTTATTGGTAGTGGGAGGAGTAGAGAGAGAGAGAGAGAGAGAGAGAGAGAGAGAGAGAGGGAGAGAGATGAGTGGAAGTGGTTAGTGGGAAGGGGAATTAGGATAGACAGAAAGAGAGGGGGCTTATAGGTAGGGGGATTATGTGTGTGTGAGAGAGAAAGAGAGAGGCAGAGAGATATGGGGGGGACGCTAGTCGTAGGGGGGAGGGGGATTATGAGATAATGAGAGAGGGGAGGTAGGTGTAGTGGGGTGAGGAATGGGGGGGTTGGGGGGGGAGAGAGAGAGAGAGGGTGGGGGTGGGAGAAGGGGTGATTAGGAGAAAAAGAGAGAGACATATTGAGGGGTTTAAGGGTTTGGGGAGGAGGGGGTTATGATAAAGAGAGATAGAGAGGGGGATACAGGGGGTAGGGGTTGGGGGAGGAGGGAGGTTTGGGGAGGGAGAGAGAGAGAGAGAGAGAGGAGGGGGGATAGGAGGGGAGAGAGAGAAATAGGTGGGGTTTAGGGGTGGGGCGAGGAGAGATAGAGAGAGAGGGGACACAAGTAGGTGTAGGGAGAGGAGGTGAGAGATAGATAGATAGATGGGTTATTGGTGGTCAGAGGGAGGAGGATAGGGGTTAGATAAAGAGAATGAGAGAGAGTAGGGGGATCAAAGAGGAGGGGGGTTAGGAACAATGGGAGAAAGAGGTGGGGTTAGAAAGAGAGATAGACAAAGGGGATTAAAATATAGGAAACAATGATGTGCACATGTTTATTAACGTGTGTTTTTTGTTAACGTGCACACATTATTAACACATGTGTGATATTTTTCAAACGAAAAATGCGCACACATTATTTACATGTGCACACTTTTATTTCAAAAACGTTTGGTGTGAATGCCTTTTTTGACCTACATGGTGGATGAGTTTACCTCGTTGGAATTATGTTCTGATTGTAAAACTCATGGGTTGGGCCTGCAACTAAAAAAACATATCCATTTTTTCATTTCCATGTTTTCAACCTCGAACCTACATCATATACTCTATGGGTTTGTTGCTAATGAAATTACACACACGTATAGAGGTATGTGTGCAAATTTCATATATATATATATATATAAGGAATAGAACACTGTTTATATTTTTTATTCATTTTTATTTGGTCATATGTCAAATTTCTAAAAAAACATAGATCTCTTATTCTCTTTGTAACTTTTGATTGATTCACCTATTTTGAAAACGCAAAAGAAGCCACACTAGTTTAGACAAATACCTACACAATAAATAAATAAAGTCCATTGATTGTGTTAAGGCCCTCATAGTAGGGCCTAATGCTCCACCTTCCCATTCTAGAGCTTCACTGACTTTCTTAATTTAAAAATATATATAAAATCAACATTAAAAATTATGGGAAAATAGTGATGCACAAGAACCATCTGATAACTACAACTCTGTAATTTTTTTTTTAAATTTTAGCGTTTACATACCAAACCCGAGGCCCAACAAGAACATATGCATTATGTTTTAGAAAATTAACATACCAATCTTAGGAGAACACAATTTTATAAATAAAAGTTATATATTGTGGAAGATAACAAGATTGTCTAGGTTTCATCTTGTTAAACCATGTTCTAAAAAATTTGTGCATGTACCTCTAATATTTATTTTTAGTGATCATATTTATGTTTTTTCTAGGTTTCCATTGCAACTAACATGTCATAATTAGGTAGCATTACCCTATACCAATCCCCTATTAAACACAATAATTTTGAAAAATCCATTTGAACATCCATATATGGAAACAATAATTTAAGGGAACTATTTTGATGTGTAGAAATATCAGTGAAAAAGTTCCAAAAATGAAATCGTGTAAGATTGTTAAGAAAATTTCATCTCTTTAGACATTTATCTGTTTTATGGGAAAACTTGGTATTTTCTCCAATATACTAACTTTATTTTGTATTGATTGGTGTAGATCTTCACTTTGAAGTGAAAACCTTTTTGACAATTTTTTCTAATATCTAAATTCCAAATACTAGGCCCTAAAATAAATAGTCAAACCATTGAAGTTAAAATAAAGCTCATATGATTGTTTGATCTATGATAAAAAAAGGTTATCTATCTAAATAGCAACGAGGACACACTAGCATATTTGAAAATGTAGGTACCATATAACATAATAGAAATTAGCATTAATTCAACTCTATTGTTGCAATAGGAGCAAACCAATTCCATTCTGCAAAAACAATAATCCTTGAAATGGTAAAAAATTAAAATCAATCCAAAATCGTAAGTTCACATTATTCACGGTAGTAGACTATCAATCTACTTAAATGTAGTTAAACCAATAATAAAATATGTAGTATGCTTTTCTTTTATTCTACTATGGGGAAACCCAAAACTTACAGTCATAGGGAGTGCATATTTTCGCTCAATAAGGTCAATGTTTTACTATGTGTTGTTGTTATTTGGCCTCCACTACACTATGTCATGCAACAAGACCTTTGTGTTAGTTGCAAGCATGTCCCCTTTATACCTCAACTAGTTGTCGATCCCTTATTGCGATGCAAGCTTGATGCAGTGACAAACTTATTAGTTAAGATGAACATAAAATGACAAGCCAAATGTCAACAACCAAAAAAGGTTTCGCTAGAATTGCAGTATTTCATTGAAAGCATAAGAGTACCATTTCCATTGTAGGATGCTCCTATTCTGACTTATCCCCCTATTCATATTTGTTGACTCAAAGTGGTAAATCAAATGCTAGTCAAATTGACTCTACAAGTTAGACTCGATCTCAAGTACATATGAATGCTTGTTTTTAGCTTGATTATCTACAGATTATGAGTCATTAATCTTGGCGGGAATGCCGACCCTTCACAGGTAGGTGTTCAATATGATCCATTTCTCTCTTTAGGACCTTGATCCTTCATAGTTGCCACATATGAGACATTTATCTCTGCATAAAAATAACCCTCAACACTAACCCTCGATTGCCACTCAACTGTCTTCATATAAAAGGTTCCCTAAGACTACTTGATTCAATGTCAGTGGAGTTGAATTCACACATTTTCTCAAGGTTTGTGGAGCATTTGTGGAATGTTATTACTCCTTCATTTGTAATCAAAGAACCATGTGAGAGGTTGTAAATATGTAATAAAAAAAGAATGTGAGAACTTCTAAATTGTGATAGTAAAAAATTAAGTTATTTTAATTTTTTAGAAATGAAGCAAACCCAATATGGATTTTTGTTGACTGCTATGTTGGTGGAGTTGAATTCATGCATTTTATCAAGGTTTGTGAAGCATTTGTGTAGTTCTCTTACTCCTGCATCTGTAGAGCATTTGTGGAGTGCTCTTATTCCCATGTTTAGATTTCATTTACATCTATATGGAATATTCATGATTAGGTACACGCAATGTGGATATTCCTTTCATATGGTAGAAATATGGAATTACAGAAAGCTACAGATAAAACACAATTTGTATAGATCTCCATTCATGTGATCGGATTCATAAATTAATCTTTAATGCAATATATATCAAAGATCAAATTGGGTATATCAACTTAATGTTAGATACGAATGAGAACATATTTTTAATGTAATTTGTTTAGATCACAATCTCATGAGGTCAAATTCGGTCAATCAATACATAAGATTCATGGAAATTTTAATTTTTTTTCATTTGTATTTTGTGATGTCCCCTCCCATCAATCCCACTCCAGGAAGGGAACATGAGTCATGACACTAAATCCGGGATTTTCAAAGCTTAGCCCCATTCATCTTTCTCCAAATTCATGTAAACAAAAACATAATACATGTGTGCAGATGTAGAATGCAAATAAACACAGCGGAATTAAAATATACTACACACATATCTTACATGAATTGATTTGCATAATAATAATAGTCATCCACTAAAGACAATGCATAAATTAAAACAAGAGAATACTTATCTTGAAATGAAGTTGTCCCGAGCAACTGGATATGCCATTGCAATGGTCCACCCAACCATAGGCCAGTTGTGCTCATCAATCTCTCAACACAACTGCCACCCCCTAGATGGGCATGATTTCTACAAGGAAAAAGGGAACGAAATACTCACACATAGCCAAGTATATAACACATCTCAGCCAAGCCAATCCATAGCTTGGTTTTTCAGGTTTTTCAGGTTTTTAAGGCAGTAGAAAGGAAGAATTCCTAAGCTAGTGAGCTCAACCACATGGTTATTGGCACCTCCATAAGATTCAACTAGTTTGGCACCCACAATACCTACACACCCAACACAAGGAAGTATTCCCTTCACTTATTCATAGTCCCTCATTCCATACCATACCTTCTAGTTCTCTTCAAGGTGTGCATAGAAAAGTGTCCAAATCCCCTTCATCTTTAGTGAGCTTACACTCTTCACTAGGTTTATCAAGCCAATTCCGAATCTTCTTCTACTCCTGGTGGATTACACCCAAGTTCAATCCAAAACAATGGATACACATAAATCAAACCAAAACATTTTATCCTACACACAACAAGCACATATGTTGGGCATAGCTAAACATTTTTAACTATGGGATTCACAAAACAGGGTTTCCATGAGTGTTCAAAAATCATGGGCACACCAAAACGGATTGTGAGAGGGGAAACCGACCATAGGGAAGAAAAATATTTATCCCACAAGTATATGATCATCCAAATGGAAAAAAAGGCCTCTATGGATCCCAAATCGAATTCTTCTTCCTCCCATATGTTCTGTAACTCTGAAACGACCTCCCAGCTAGAGAAAATGGAGGAAGGAAAAATGTGAGGGGAAACGCCCAACAATCCCATAACTCGTGAGAGAGAAAAATCAATGGATGAATGATGGCCTAGGAAGTAAATCTGTGGGTATTTTATCGCCCAAGGAGAGAAACACATTTTTAAAAAATGGTGGCTTCCCCATACACGAAATTGGACAGCGACACCTCTCCATTTCCCAAAATAATAACTACCTCAACCACCTCTTGGAAGAATTAAATGATTGGGTGCATAAGTCAAAATGGGTAGTTAATGGTTTATGGGTTCTCTCATTGACACTTGGCTTGATATTATTGGATTCGAGGGTTTGAATATTTCCCTCCCCGTTCCTTGTAAAAACCATGCCCCCATACTATTGTTGCATTGCATAGCTAGTTGTGGGTATTTTTATCAAAATACATATACACCATATTTATGATTTACATCATGCCATGCTAGCACACAATCCACATGCATCAAATTTTAATTGTCAATGCATAAAATGATAAATCGATCGCAGGGCCTTGGCCTTGATCTTCTCACCACGATTTTTATAACGATATTACATCATTTACAAGTTTAATGTAACGGGGTCAAAATAGGGGTGTTACATATTTGATTTTATTATTATTTTAAATAAAATATCACTGCCCACCATGGGTATTTAGTCAAATCAAGTACTTAACTTATAAAAAATAGGAATAATTAAATTAAAAAATATTTTACTATTTAAAAAAAATTAAAATAAATATATATTTTAGACATATCGGAAAATAAACATATTTTTCATATAGATACTAAAAAGAGTCAAATAGTACCAAGCGACTAACTAAATTCATAATATAAAAAGTCAAATAACGTTCGGCGACTAACCAATCACTAAATTCATTATTCTATTTTGTAGAAATTTTTAATGAATCAAAATATTTATAAAGATTTCTCGATCTTTTTGAAATTCAATAATTGAGTTAGACCCATTCCGATTCAAAAAAATTCAACAACTCCAACAAACATAGTTTGAAGAATCCAACTAACATAGGTTTATGACAAAGAAATCCAAAAAAAATATACTCCTTAAGAATCTTGCACAGATCACAAGTTATTATCAATGCTTCGGTAAAACCCAATCACTTTAGGATTTCTAATGGAAGATAAATCCGTGTCACTTGAGGATTTATGAGGGGCAAATTACAGGATGAATATGCATCTAGGGTTGTGTAGTTTTGCAAAAAGAACGATTATATCTCCATCCATACGACATATGCAGAGGTAGAATCTTCCACCATGTCGGCTATCTTCCTTCTCTTCCTCCCTCTCTTGTTGTTGTGGGTGGGCATCTACCGTCTCCTCTCACTCAAAGAGGAGGAAGATTTATTTTGGAGACAAGCCTAGGGTGCTAAGGGTGTCTAGGGATGTTGAGACACCCACTATGTACATTAGCCACCATGTGGCATTTTTGGAACGAGATGTCTATTTGTGTCTAGGCCATATGCTGTCATTATTCCATTTTTGGGCATGAACATCCATTATATATATTGGCAACGATGTTCCATTTTGTATAAAAATGTATGGTTGGACCTATTTCCAATAAGAGCACATGGATTTCATCCTGTGTATATGACAGTGTGTTTATCCATTTTTGCATTTATGATGTGGATTTGATGTTATATACTATGAATGTTACATTTCTCATGGTGAATGTAATGAGTTCTACTTAGTTTGACTAGGGGAGAGAGGGGGAGTAGGAGAGAGAGAGGGGGGTTCTTAGGGGGTTGGTGGATAGAGAGAGGGTTTAGGGTTAGGGGTAGGTGGAGGAATAGGGGAGAGGGTGATAGTTAGAGATGGATATTGTAAGGGTTATGGTGAGAGAGAGAGAGAGAGGGTTCTTAGGGGGTTGGTGGATAGAGAGAGGGTTTAAGGTTAGGGGTAGGTGGAGGAATAGGGGAGAGGGTGATAGTTAGAGATGGATATTGTAAGGGTTAGGGTGAGGAGGAGAGAGAGAGAGAGAGAGAGAGAGAGAGAGAGAGGAGGGGGGGTTAGAGGAAGGGGGAGGACATGGAGGGTGTTTAGTGGTAGGGGGAGAGGGATTAGGGGATATAGAGAGATAGGGGGGTTATGAGTAGTGGGATTAGGATAGATAAAGAGATAGAGTCGGGGTAGGGGATGTAGGAGGGTGAGGAGGGGGGGTTGGGGGTAGAGAGAGAGAGAGAGAGAGAGATTTTGGGGGTGTGGTTAGTGGTGATGGGTAGGATATTAGGAGTTATAGAGAGGGGGGTAGAGGGGTAGGTTGAGAGAGAGAGAGATATGGGGGGTCATGGGTTTAGAGAGAGAGAGATCGGGGGGTTATAGAGAGATATATAAAGAGAAGGGGGGCTGATAGGGGGTTAGAGAAGAGAGAGAGAGAGTTTGGTTTTATGGGTAGGTGGAGGAGTAGGGGAGAGGGAGAGAGTGAGAGAGGGGATTAGTAAGGTTTAGGGGGAGGAGGGGAGAGAGAGAGAGGAGGGGGGGGTTAGTTATAGGAGAAGGAGATGAGGGGTCTCTTAGTTATAGGGGGAGGGGGATTAAGAGATATAGGGAGAGAGGGGAATTCTCTCTCATAATAACATATAATGTTAGACATATTTTAAACACAAATAAATGATTTCGATTTTGGAGGGGAATTGGAATTATTAGTCTTGTCGAATCTTTACAGGGATTGTCTAGTAAATATTTAGGGGGCGAAATTTAGTAGTTAGGTTGAGAGAGGAGGGGGGGTTAGTGGTAGGTTGGGGAGGAGATGGGGGGGTGGTTAGTGGAATGATAGAGGGGGATTAGGAGAGACAGAGAAAGAGAGAGGGAATTATCTCTCATGATAATAGACAATGATAGACGTTTGTTTAATACAAATGAATGACTGCCAATTTGGAGGGGAATCAGAATGATTAGTCTTGTTGAATCTTTACTGGATCGGCTAGTAAATATTTATGGTTTAGGAGGAGGAGTAGGGGTGAGAGATCTAGTGGGAGTGTGTGTTAGTAAGGGTTAGGTGGAGAGAGAGAGAGAGATGGGGGGTATTTTGTGGTAGGCAGAGGAGATAGGGGGTTGGTTAGTGGTAGGGGGATCGAGAGAGATAGAGAGAAAGGGGAATTATCTCCCATAATAAAATATAATGATAGGAATTTGGTTAACATGAATGAATGACCACCATTTTGGAGGAGAATGAGAATTATCAGTCTTGTCGAATCTTTTCGGGCTCGTCTAGTAAATATTTAGGGGTTGAATTTTACAAGTTAGGTTGAGAGAGGAGGGATGGTTAGAGGTAGTGGAAGGAGATGGGGGGGGTTAGTGATACAGGGAGGGGGGTAGGAGATATAAAGAGAGAAGGGAATTCTCTCTCATAATAACAGATAATGAGATACATTTGTTTAACACAAATGGATGACCTCCATTTTGGAGGGGAATCAAAATGATCATTCTTGTCGAATCTTTGCGAGGTCATTCAGTAAATATTTAGGGGTTAGGTGGAGTATGGGAGAGAGAGAGACGGGGGGGTTATTTTTAGGGGGAGGAGATGGGGGGATGAGGGTAGAAAGAGACAAATATATATAGATAGAGAGAGAGAGATATTTTGGAGGCATTGTTAATGGTAGGGGGGAGGGGGATTAGGAGAGACAGATAGAGGGGGTTAGGGTAGGTAGAGAGAGAGAGAGAGAGAGAGAGAGAGAGAGAGAGAGTAGTGGTGGTTAGTGGTAGGTTTTTATGGGTAGGGGGAGTAGAGAGAGAGAGAGAGAGAGAGAGAGAGAGAGAGAGAGAGTGGTGGTGGTTATTGGTAGGTTGTTATGGGTAGGGTAGTAGAGAGAGAGAGAGAGAGAGAGAGAGAGAGAGAGATGGGTTAGGGATTTAGAGAGAGGGAGAGAGTTCGTGGGGGAGTGTTGGTGGTTAGTGGTAGGTTGTTATGGGTAGGAGGATTAGGGGAGAGAGAGAGAGAGAGAGAGAGAGAGATCGATGGGTTAGGGATTTAGAGAGAGAGATAGAGAGAGAGGGAGTGTGGTGGTTGTTAGTGGTAGGATAATGAGAGATACCAAGAGAGAGGGAGGGGGCGGGTTAAGGGTAGGGGAGGAGTAGGGGGGGGAGAGTGAGAGAGAGAAAGGGTTGAGGAGTTGGTTTTTGGTAGGGGATAGAGATAGATAGAGTGGGGGAGTATGGGTATGAGGGTGATGAGTGGGGACATTGGGGGGGGGGAGAGAGAGAGAGAGAGATCGGGGGTTTGGTTAGTGGTAGGTGGGAGGGGGGTTAAGAGAAAGGAGGGGGGTTAGGTGTAGTGGGAGAAGGGGAGAGAGAGGGGTGGTTAGTGGTAGGATTAGGAGAGAGATAGGGAGAGAGGGAGGGGGGTGGTTAGTGGGAATCAGGATTAGGATATATAGAAAGAGAGGGGGGTTAGAGGTTGTGTGTGTGTGTGTGTGTGAGAGAGAGAGAGAGAGATGGGGGGAGGTTAATGGTAGGGGTGATGGGGATTAAGAGAGATAGAGAGGGAGGGAGTAGGTGTAGTGGGGCTATGAGTGGCAGGGTTGGGGAGAGAGAGAGAGAGACTGGGATGGGAGGGGTTGATTAGGAATAGGGTTGGAGGGGGTTGTTGAAGAGAGAGACATATAGAGGGAATTAATGGTTTGGGGAGGAGGGGGGTTGTGGGAAATATTGAGAGAGAGAGGGATCGAGGGGGGCTTAGTTGCAAGGGCGGGTGATTTAGGAGAGAGAGAGAGAGAGAGAGAGAGAGAGAGAGAGGGTGTTAGGTGGTTGATGGATATAGATAGGGGTAGGTCTTAGGGGTAAGTGGAGTAAGGGAGAGAGAGAAAGAGATAGATGGGGATAGGGGGAGGAGGGTGTTGGTTGTGGATCCTGATGTTCCTTATTGATAGGTCGTGTTTTAGTTGTGTCTAGATCCCAACCCATGACAGGGGGTTTGGGGGCATTTCCCCCCAAAAATATTCACCATGGGGGGTCCAGGGGCGACGACAACTAGTTTGGGAGCCCCTCTGGTGGGGGTTCGGCGACAGCACCCCCGTAGAGAAAATTTTGTAAAAATTCCTTGTAAAATGTTGTAATTTCATAGTCATGAATTGGTCAATAATGAGTGATTTATGGGCCCATGGTATTGGGTGTTCCATAGTATTTCCCATCGTAATCTCTCTTTAAAAGGAAGGCATTGTAAGACGGTTGTGTATTGTAGCATTGTAAATATATCTGATAGTGTGAGAGAGACTGTGAGAGAGTGAAGAGGAAGTGACAACATATGTGTTGTAGGTTGTATCCCTTCATTTGTTGGACAGTATAATAAAAGGACTGGAAATTTCTTCGTGGATGTAGCCCATATTGGGTGAACCATGTATATTGGTGTCTCTCTTGTATTGTGTTTATGTGATTTATATTTGCATCTTGTTTTTTGTTATTGCTCCGCGATCATGTTTTTCTAACAGAGGGGAAAGAGATAGAGGAGGGGGGGGTTACTGGTAGTGGGAAGAGTAGGGGAGAGAGAGAGAGAGAAAGAGATGAGGGGCAATGGTTAGTGGGAAGGGGAATTAGGATAGATAGAAAGAGAGGGGGGTTATATGTAGGGGGATTGTGTGTGTGTGTGTGTGAGAGGGAGAGAGAGAGAGAGAGAGAAAAGGTTAGTGGTAGGGGTGAGAGGGATTAGGAGAGATAGAGAGATGGGGGTTAGGAGTAGTGGGGTGAGGAGTGGAAATGTTGGGGGTAGAGAGACTGGGGTGGGAGGGGGTGATTAGGAGTAGGGATGGAGGGGGGTTGCAGAAGATATAGACATATCGAGGGGGTTAATGGTTTTGGTAGGAGGGGGGTTGTTGGAAAGAGAGAGAGAGAGGTATCAGGGTGGTTAGGGTTTTGGGGAGGATGGGGATTGAGAGAGAGAGAGAGAGATGTGGGGTTAGGTGTGGGGAAATGGGAGAGAGAGAGAGAGAGGGGGGGGGGGCATGGTTAGGGGTAGGGAGAGGAGGGGAGAGAGACAGAGAGATAGATGGGGAAGTTAGTGGTCAGTGGGAGGAGGATAGGTGTTAGATAAAGAGAATGAGAGAGAGAAGGGGGGTTAGAGAGGAGGGGGTTAGGAACAATGGGAGAAAGAGGTGGTGTTAGACAAAGAGAGGGGGGATTAAAATATATGAAACAATTATTTGTGCATGTTTATTAATGTGTGGATTTTCTTAATGTGCATGCATTAATAACGCATGTGCCTTATTTTTCAAAAGAAAACACACACACGTTATGAACATGTGCACATTTTTTATTTCAATTTTTTTTGGCATGAATGGTTGTTTCTGGTAAGATTCAATATGCTAAGACATAAAATATCAACATTACATTCCATTTCACAACAATAGCATATATAGGATCACTGAAAGAATAACAAGCACAGCATAAACACAAGAGACACAGATTTATCCTGGGAAACCCTCATGGGGTAGAAAACCCAACAAAGCTTCCTCAAAATAGATGACCAGCAAATACAAAGATGTAAACCCTAGACATGGGCTCCTTCTCCTCCATAGAAAATCTCTCCCTCACCTATGCGCCAATCACAAGTGAGTGTAGTGTGTGTTAAATTAGGAACACACCTCCTCTATTTATACACAACTCCGACTTGTATTTTACATTAACTAGGTCGACCCCAACTTAATCACTTAACATAATGTGGCAGGGCTGACCCCACTAAGGTGGTCTAATAACCCCTTTAACCCACATGACTCATACATGTTGGGTGTATTATATCTCTTCACATGGTGGGTGTGTGTACACCACGATCTCTTGCAATTTCGGCCCATTGTATTCTATCTAATCCCGATAAAGGGATTAGGGTTATAACCTAATTTCGGGTAAATGAATTAGGGTTTTAGATGTTGTGAATACCATATATTGTATTGTAAATGGTTAATAAAACATATAATGAAAAGAGTTGTGTGGCTCTAATTTTTGCTGGTTTTTTCCCGGTTAAGGGTTTCCAGGTGAAAATCTCTGTGTTATGTGTGTGCCATTGTGTATTTTCTATTAATGGTTAAGAATCTGTATGAGTTTTTACTGCACTGTTAAGGTTTAAAACTATCATTTGGTATCATAGCATTATTGGGTTCAGAGGGACGCCTTTGTTTCGAAGGGTTTGGCTCAATCTTGGATATGTGATAAACCTGGTTTCGGTGGGAGCTTTGAAGCTGTGATTCTTTTGTTGAAAGAATGGCGAGCACTTCTAGAATCGAGATTGAGAAATTTAACGGTCAGAGCTTTGAGCTATGGAAGCTCAAGATGGAAGATCTTTTGGTATATAGAGAACAATGGATCACAGTAGATCCAGATACCATGCCCACTGGTATGGAAAAAGAAGAATGGGATAAGCTGGAAAGAAAAGCAAGGAGCACAATTCGACTTTGCCTCTCAGATTCGGTGTTGGTGAACATATCTGGAGAAGACAGTGCAAAGAAACTGTGGGATAAGATGGGAAATTTGTATCAGTCAAAGTCCCTGGTAAATAAGTTATTTCTTTGAAAGAAATTGTACCTTCTAAGAATGAATGAAGGAGACTCTATGTCAGAGCATCTAAATGCCTTCAATAATCTGGTAAGTCAGTTGACATCTGTTGGTATTACGATTACTGATGATGAAAAATGTATTATCTTGTTGTGCTCTCTACCAGATTCATGGAATAGTCTGGTTATAGATGTTGGGAGTAACACAACCAACCTAATCTTTGATGATGTGGTTGCATCCCTGCTATCAGAGGAAATGAGGAGGAAATCCATGGACAGTTCAACCAAGGATGCCTTGTTTGTGAGAGGTTTCCCTAGAGACAGATCTAAAAATAAGTCTTCAGGTGGCAGATCTAAATCTCCAAGACCTTCTGTACGAAAATGCTGGAAGTGTGGTAAAGTTGGGCATTACAAGAAGGATTGTAAATCCAAAAATATTGATAAAAGTAGAGGATCTAATGATGCTCCATCCGCAGATGGGAAAGAATCTATAGAGGAAGGAGGAGATGTGTACTTGGCATCTTCAAGTACACATGCAGAGCATGATTCGTGGTTGATTGACTCAGGTGCATCTTTTCATATGACTCCTCACGGGGAGTGGTTTTTTGAATATGAAAAGTATGATGGAGGTGATGTATTCCCGGGAGACAACTCAGTGGCGAAAAAACATAGGTCGAGGAAAGATCAAGCTACTGCTCAAAGATGGAAGGGTTAGAACTCTTCCTGGGGTTCTGCACATTCCAAAACTGGCTAGAAACCTCATATCTGTAAGTAAAATGGATGATGCAGGTGTGAAACTATGTTTGAGAAGAACACATGCAAGATGGTTCGAGGATCAATGGTGCTGATGAGGGGAGTTCGGATTGGAACTCTATGCAAGTTGTTGGGAAGCACTTTTAATAATGGATGTAACAGTACTATTGTTCCTGAGGGTAAAAATGAAGGAGACAGAGTCCTTACTGTCTCTAGTGAGAAGACAACACTATGGCATCGAAGGCTGGGACATATTGGAGAGAAGGGTCTTCGACTGTTACAAGGTAAAAGTATGGCTGAAGGCATGTCTGATTACACACTAGATTTTGATTTATGTGAACATTGCATATATGGTAAACATAATCGGGTAATATTCTCATCTGGTGTTGTAAGAGCTAAAGGAATCTTAGAGTTAATACACAGTGATGTGTTTGGACCTGTGCCTGTTTCATCACTAGGTAAATCTGTGTATTATGTTTCATTCATAGATGACTTCTCAAGGAAAACATGGATTTATTTCCTGCGTATGAAATATGAGGTTTTTAATAGATTTAAAGAATTTAGGGCTCTTGTAGAGAATCAAATTGAAAAGAAAATAAAAGTGCTGAGAATAGATAACGGTGGAGAATTCTGTGGAAATGAATTTGAGGAGTTCTGTAAGACGTGTGGAATAGCAAGGCAAAAGACTACTCCATACACACCTCAATAGAATGGGGTTGCAGAAAGACTGAATAGGACATTGATGGAAAAGGCAAGGAGTATGCTCAGTGGTGCAGGGCTAACACAACAATTCTGGGCAGACGCTGTTGACACTGCGTGTTACTTGGTAAATAGGACACCCACATCAGCGTTGGTTGACAAGACACCTCATGAGGCTTGGATTGGTAAGAAACCCTCTCTCTCGCATCTCAGAGTGTTTGGGTGTGATGATTTTGTGCATGTTCCAAAGGAAAAAAGGAGCAAGTTGGATAATAAAGCAAAAAAATGTATCTTCATTGGCTACAAGGATGGAGTGAAAGGTTACAAGCTGTGGAACCCGGTAAAAAGGAAAGTAGTTTACGGTCTAGATGTGATCTTCAGAGAAGTTGAAAACACTTCCAGGATTGAAGATGCACCAAAGGAAAATGATCCATAGAAACTACAGTTTGATATTAAGAATGAAAGAGGTGATTCATTTGAGGAACCAGATTCGTCTGAATCAAATGAAGAGGCAGATTCGTCTGAATCAGATGAAGAGACGGAACCACAGACTCCGGTCTTGAGGAGATAAGACCGAGTAAGAAGGCAAGCTGAAAGGTATAGTCCACCTGATTTTCGTTCTAATTTTGTGTTATCTATTACTGATGATGATCCTTGAATTGCTAGAGAGGCAATGGATTCAAAATATAGTAAACTACGGAAGAAGGCCATGATGGAAGAAATGGATGCCTTGGACAAAAATGAGGCATGGGATCTGGTTGAGTTTCCAGAAGGAAGAAAACCTGTTGGAAGCAAATGGGTATTCAAGAAGAAGTTAAATGCAGCAGGTAAAGTGGAGAAGTACAAGGCTCGACTAGTAGCGAAAGGTTATTCCCAAATTGAGAGCATCGATTTTGGTGAGATTTTCTCACCTGTTGCAAAATTGACTTCTATTAGATTTCTTTTATCTGTTTCTACTTCTTTTGATCTTGAAGTAATGCAGATGGATGTGAATATGGAATTCCTACATGGAGAACTTAATGAAGAAATCTATATGAAGCAACCATAACGGTTTGTGGTGAAAGGTAAAAAGGAGCTTGTATGTAAGCTGAAAAAGTCCCTCTATGGAGTGAAACAATCTCCAAGAATGTGGTATCAAAAGTTTGATACTTATATACTAGGACTTGGCTTCTCAAGAAGCAAAGCCGATCACTGTGTTTATTTCAAACTAATTGGTGATCATTTTATTTATGTGATATTGTATGTTGACGATATGTTGCTAATTGGAAACAACAAAGAAATCATCAAGAATGTCAAAAATCAGTTGTCATTTGAATTTGACATGAAAGATCTTGGTGCTGCAAATTTCATTTTGGGCATGGAAATAAAAAGAGACCGAGAAAACAGGAAACTCTGGTTGAATCAGAGGAAATATGTTGAGACAATATTGAAGAGGTTTAATATGCAGGAAATCAAACCATTGAAGGTGCCCATTCCTGTAGGTGTAAAGTTATCTGCAGAACAGTGTCCCACAACACAAGAAGAGGTAGAGGGTATGTCTCATGTTTCTTATGCTAGTGCTGTTGGCAGTTTGATGTATGCTATGGTATGTACTAGACCAGATATAGCTCATGCAGTGGGAATTTTGAGTAGATATATGTCAAAACTAGGAAAGGAACATTGGACTGCAGTAAAGAGGGTCTTCAGGTATTTGTGTGGCACTACAGATTTTGCAATCTGCTACCAAGGAAGACCCGGACTAAAGAAAGAGATAGATATACAAGGATTTACTGATGCTGACTGGGCTGGAGATCTTGATCACAGAAGATCTACAAGTGGCTACGTTTTTAAACTATTTGGAGGAGCAATCAGTTGGATGAGTAGAAGACAAGCTGTAGTTGCACTCTCAACTACAGAAGCTGAATACATGGCAGCTACCCATGCAAGTAAGGAAGTTGTATGGTTGCAAAGGTTGTGTTCAGGTATCGGTTTTGTTCAGAATGCAGTGAAGATAGGCTGTGATATATCAAGTGCAATCTTTCTGGCAAAGAACCCTGCTTATCACTCAAAAACAAAGCACATTGATGTGCAGTACCATTTCGTCAGAGACATGGTTGAAAAAAACAAAGTATTGCTAGAGAAGGTTGATACTTTGGAAAATGTTGCAGACTCTTTGACAAAGTCTGTGAGTACTCAGAAGTTCTCTTGGTGTAAAGAGAACATGGGAATTGTTGCCCTGGATTGTTGAAGTCATAAATTTATCCTGTATGTGAAGAGAACAACAAGTGGGAGAATGTTGGGTGTGTTATATCTCTTCACATGGTGGGTGCGTGTACACCACGATCTCTTGCAATTTCGGCCCATTGTATTCTATCTAATCCTGGTAAAGGGATTAGAGTTGTAACCTAATTTTGGGTAAACGAATTAGGGTTTTAGATGCTGTGAATACCATATATTGTATTGTAAATGGTTAATCAAACATATAATGAAAAGAGTTGTGCGGCTCTAAGTTTTGCTGGTTTTTTCCTGGTTAAGGGTTTCCAGGTGAAAATCTCTGTGTTATGCGTGTGCCATTGTGTATTTTCTGTTAATGGTTAAGAATCTGTATGAGTTTTTACTGCACTGTTAAGGTTTAAAACTATCAATACAGGGCTGACCCCCACTAGGGAAGTCTAATAACCCAAGTTACCACATTCTCCACGGAGGAATAAAACATCTCTGGAGATACAATAAGGTCTTCACGGAGGAATGAAACATCTCCGAAATAATAAAGTACAAATATAATATTCTTAGAAGTTACAATATCTCAACACTCCCCCTTAACGAGAAGGATATTATAACAACATTTGCAGGAGCAAGGATTCATCAACATCATACATGATACATCTATAAATCATTGGAAGCTTTCTCAACATAATCAGTAACTCAACCAGTTACTGGAATATCTTCAGGTCTTCAATACTGGAGTATCAACATCGTTAGTATTGAGTCTTCACCTTCTGCAACACTCGATCATCTACAACATCGTCATCATCTGGATCACCCGATCAACAGCCTTATCGTCTGGATCTACTGATCATCATCATAACAGCATCAAATGGATCCTCTCGATCAACAACATCACATCATCAACTGGATCCTCTCGATCAACAACATCATCTGGATCATCTCGATCTACAACATCTCGATCATCTCGATCTATAGCATCTGGATCATCTCGATCTACACTGCAATACACATGATCCTTCCTTTCGGAATTACGGGATCATGGACAGTCCTTCCTTTCGGAATTACGGGACTCTAGTCTAAGGATCAATATTTAAGACTATCCTTCCTTTAGAAATTACGGGATCACTGTCTAAGGATGATCAATCCTTATTTTAAAGACACCTCTCATGTCTATGGATGATGCAGTCCAGATCTACTTACAGGATGATCAATCCTGATCCTTTTAAGACAAATCCATGTCTAGGGACAATCCAGTCCTTGATCCATTTAAAACAAATCCATGTCTAGGGACAATGCAGTCCTTGATCCATTTAAGACAAATCCATGTCTAGGGACGATGCAGTCCTTGATCCGTTTAAGACAAATCCATGTCTAGGTACGATGTAGTCCTTGATCCATTTAAGACAAATCCATGTCTAGGGACGATGTAGTCCTTGATTCATTTAAGACAAATCCATGTCTAGGGATGATGCAATCCCGACCACAGTGCCATTCCTTTTTCATGCTGGATGTGACCTAGATCATATCTAGGATTTACCACCACAGAGCCAGTCCTTTTCATACTGGATGTGACCTAGATCAGATCTAGGATTTACCACCACAGAGCCAGTCCTTTTTCATACTGGATGTGACCTAGATTAGATCTAGGATTTATCATGTACATTTTGAACTAAAAGCTCAGGGATGATCCAAACCTATCATCAATTTTTGGAGACAGATGTCTACGGGTCAATTCAGGGGACCAAGGTCCAGGGATGATGCAATCCCTCTCATCCACTAGGGACTTATTTCTCGGAGACACATGTCTACGAATCAATTCAGGGGACCAAATTCCAGGGATGATGCAATCCCTCTCGTCCACTAGGGAATTCTTTCTCGGAGACATATGTCTACAGATCAATTCAAGGGATCGAAGTCCAGGGATGATGCAATCTATCTCATCCACTAGGGACTTCTTTTTCGAAGACATATGTCTATGGATCAATTCAGGGGATCGAAGTCCAAGGATAATGCAATCCCTCTCGTCCATTAGGGACTTCTTTCTCGGAGACATATGTCTACGGATCAATTCAGGGGACCGAAGTCCAGGCATGATGGAATCCCTCTCGTCCACTAGGGACTTCTTTCTCGGAGACATATGTCTACAGATCTCTTTTAGGACATGTGTCCAAGGATGATACAATCCACTTATCAACTTAGACCAAGTCTAAGGACCACTCATCGACCTCATCGTCGGTATCACCAATACAGGTATCCACATCATCGACCTCACTGTCGATGCATGCAATCTCATCATCAGTGACCACATCACTCTCCCTTTCGAGGAGGGTCCTTCTGAACTACACCAAGCTTGTCTCGGAAATACTCAAACTTTACTCGAGACAGAGGTTTGGTCAATATATCAGCAACTTGTTCGTCAGTGCTTACATACTCGAGCTTGATAGCTCCTTTCTGCACCATATCCCGTAAATAGAAATATCGGATCTCTATGTGCTTTGACGTATCATGGAACACTGGATTCTCTGTCATCTTGATACAACTCTGGTTGTCACACATGATCATAGTGGGGTCCATCTCTAAGTCAAATAGTCTTGATAACATCTTCAGAAGCCATATCGCTTCACAACTAGCAAAGCAAGCAGCTATATATACCGCTTCAGTTGTGCTAGACTGCTTCCTGCTAAACCACGAGATCATGGAAGATCCCAGACAATAACATCCGCCCGATGTGCTCTTCCTGTCTGATACACTTCCTGCCTAGTCAACATCTGTGTAGCTATACAATCTGAAATCATGATCTCCAAGATAACATAAACCAAAGTCTATCATACCCTTTAGGTACCTCATCACATGCTTTGCAGCTATCAGGTGAACATGCCTAGGTTCCACTAGATACTGTCTCAAGGTGTTTCACAGCAAAGCATATATACGGCCTTGTATTCGTTAGATACATCAATGACCCAATAATATGTTTATACAGAGTCACATCCACTAACTCTGATGAGTCATCTGCTAACAGCTTCAAGTTGGAATCCATGGGAGTGGCCATGGTTGTACATTCCAACATATCAAATCTTTTCAGCATACTTTCCCTGGTTGAGAAAGATTCCTTCTGAGCCTTGCCATACTTCCAGACTTAGGAAGTAATGCATCAATCTGAGATATTTCATCTCAAATTTTGTAGCTTCTTCTTTCTTTCCATGATCTGTTCCTCATTCCCTATCAGAAAGAGATCATCCACATATAGTAATAGTATGACAGGTTCATCATCCATAACCTTAAGGTAAAGGTTAGGATCAGCTTTACTTTTGGTAAAGCCCAAGCTTGTCAAGAAGCTATCAATTCTTCCTCTATGACTGAACATAATTCACACTCTGCATTGAGTGATCTTCTGCATATCTATCCGTGCCATCTCTCGTCAGATGGGTCTACTGATATGCGCCTCAAGATCATTTGAACTCTGTGGTGAGTTCCTTCTTGAATGTCATCTGTATATAGATACCATCTTCAGCCTTGTAGCAAAGGTTGAAATCTGCATCACCTATGGTGATCATTAAGCTCATCAAATGACTATCGATCCTGGGTACCCGTACAGAGCCTGATTCACACTTCTTCTTCAATTACACCATTAAGAGAATGGTCTTATCTAGCCACTTGGAGAAAACATCTCGTCATGATCCTCTTCCTCTTTCTAAGAGAATCGTCTAGCCACGGGCCTTCTATAGTATGTTTGATTTGTAAGTCTTCTTGTTGAACATCCATCACTTGTTCGATGTTCATCATCCTTCTTTTGTAGATCATATCACATGATATTTCCTACAAATCAAAGTTAATTACATGATTAGTAATACTTCATAATCATCAAATCATTTTGACATGATAATCTATTATGCATACATATATGATTCACATAGTTATGCAACTATCTTGAACAATACTTTGGCACAACATTTTTCCATATCCTGTATGCATACAGTGGCTATCTAGATGCCTTCCATCTCTACTAGAACATATTATCAAGAGTGTGCACAGCTCTCAGCATGTCATCAAAGAGGTTTCATTCTAGACAAGCAACAATGGAATGTTTGTCCAACTTACCCATCATATGCATATTAGTAGTATACTGTTCAATGCCATATGAATGCTTACACTCAGCATGATATATTCTAATAATGGATACAACTACTACGAGCAATATCATTTACTATTCAAAGATTCAAGAAGTAATCCAAATGACAACTTAAACACTTATCTTTTATGTTTGTGTGGTTGCCTCCCACTTGATCTCTATTTTGAACTTCTATCCATCCTGGACCACTATGCATGCTTAAGTGTGCATTAGTGTCATCATCATGATCTCATACATAATCATACATTCATTAGTATAGTCTTAATACTATCAAAACATTATGTATGGTCATGATTATTTCATACATAGATATACTTAGCTAAGATACTAACACAAAGTAGGATTTTAACTGATATAGGAAGACATACCTGGATTATCAAGCTTGGTTATGTCTTAACATACCCAAACAATATCTTCTTTGTGGTCAAAGACTATGGATGAGTCTTTTTCCCTATGTCATCATGGTCATAGAACTTGATTTGTCTTTCTTGATGTACTTGTATCTTGTTAGCAGACAACATCATCCTCATACAATACTACAAGTGCATTAGTAAAATCATAAGTGTCATAACCTTAATCAATGAATGCCTTCTATCATTCACTTGCATTCATTATCAAACAATCATAATTGTACTAACCTCAATAACATGAAGACAAACATAAACTTAACCATGAACAGATTTCAACACATACCTGTATATCCTCAAGTCATTCTTGTCAGGATTTCTTTTAACCCAATCCACTTTGATTTGCTGAAACTGAATCTGGAGTTGGATTAGGGTTTGTCAGAGAAACCCTAAAAATTCAAACTTTGAATTTCAAACTTCTGAATGGATGGAAAGATTTGGCTTGCTGAGCTGATCAAGCTGGTATACTTCAATTTTGAAAATTGCAAAATTTGACCCCTCAAAATTGCCTTTGAAACTTCTGGATTCACTGGACAGGACCCCGAACTTGGGTTTAATAAATCCCACCCTTCTGCCCAATCAAAAGGTTCGATCCAAAGCTCTAAACTTCGATTTTTTTGAGGAGCTTCCAGCCGTGGTCACAGACTTCAAAAATTCCAACTTTTGCAGAAGCCCTAATTTTCCACCTTTCCGATCAAAATCTCGAACTAGGTTTTGATCAAGCCCAGCCTTCAGACCAACCAAAATTTTGATCTTGGTCTCTAAATTTTGATTTTTCTAAGGAGCATTCAGCCATGGACTCTGATTCCAAGAATTCCAACTTTCTCCGAAGCCCTGATTGTTTTTGGTGCATCTCTGAAATTACGAATCCACAGGGTCTGAAAGTTCGGCCTGTGGTAGCCTGACCTGTCTTCTTTCCAACCCCATAGGTCTGACCTCAATTGGATTTTCTGAGAGAGAGTTATGCCAAGTGTCGCAGTGTGACCTGTTTATGGGATAAAACATGAGAGCGAACTTGTACGGTGTGCCACGTGTCACTGGTTCACCTTCGGCCTCTGAAAATCGTACCTGTAAAAGTACAGTCCGTGCACTAACTATTACTTTTATGAAATTTCATTTGGAGCTCCCTAGCCCAAGTTGTGACCTTTTTTCCTAGGTCACCCGTTTATGACTGAGATCTAGAAGAGGCAGAAACCCTAACTTGTATTGATCATAAATCACAAAGTACAATGAATTAGAGGCTTTCCTTTGGACACAAGGTACAGGGGGATGTCATCTACGACCTAGAAAGGTTTCAAATCCTGAACCTTTTCCAAAATGGATTTATAGAGTAATTTCCACGATGATTGGTTTTTTCTATATAAAACCCTAACCTTCAAATTGTCGCAAGTGAAGCAAGTGTCGTAAGTGCCATACATTTCCTTCCTTCAGGATAGCTCTGATACCATGTTAAGATTCAATATGCTAAGAAATAAAATATTAGCATTATATTCCATTTCACAACAATAGAATATACATGATCACTGAAAGAACAACAAGCACAACATAAACACAACAGACACAAATTTATCCTAGGAAACCCTCATGGGGTAGAAAACCCAACAAAGCTTCCTCAAAATAGATGACCAGCAAATACAAAGATGTAAACCCTAGACATGAGCTCCTTCTCCTCCATAGCAGATCTCTCCCTCACCTATGCGCCAATCACAAGTGAGTGTAGTGTGTGTTAAATGAGGAACACACCTCCTCTATTTATACACAGCTCCGACTTGTATTTTACATTAATTAGGTCAGCCCCAACTTAATCACTTAACATAATGTGACAGGGATGACCCCACTAAGGTGGTCTAATAACCCCTTTAACCCACATGAATCATACAGGGCCGACCCCCACTAGGGAATTCTAATAACCCAAGTTACCACATTCTTCACGGAGGAATAAAACATCTCCGGATATACAATAAGGTCTTCACGGAGGAATGAAACATCTCCGGAATAATAAAGTACAAATATAATATTCTTAGAAGTTACAATACCTCAACAGTTTTGACCTAGGTGGTGGATGAGTTTTCCTCTTTGGTTTCAGTTTCTAATTGTCAAAGTTGTGGGTTGGGGATGCAACTAACAAAACATATCATTTTTTTCATTTCCTTGTTTTTCAACCTCGAACCTGCATATCCTCTATGGGTTTGTTGCTAATGAAATTGCACACACTTATAGACCTCTGTGTGCAGATTTCATATATACATATTGAGGAAGACAACATCTTTTTATATTTTTTATTCATTCTAATTTGGTCATATGTCAAATTTCTAAAAAAGCATAGGTCTCTTATTCTCTTTGTAACTTTTGATTGGTTCACCTATTTTGAACATGAAAAAAAATCCACACTAGTATAGACGAATACGTACACACTAAAAAAAGAAGTTCATTGATTGTGTTAAGACCCTCATACTGGAGCCTAATGCTCCACTTGTCTATTCCAGAGATTGAATGACTTTCTTGATTTAAAAAAATATATAAAATCAACATTAAAACTTATGGAAAAATAGTGTCGCACAAGAACTATTAGTTAACATGAACACATGCATTATGTTTTAGAAAAAATAACATATCAATCTTAGGAGAACACCATTTTCTTGAAGCTATAGCAATTTTCCACAAATAAAAGTTATATATTCTGGAATATAACAAGATTGTCTACGTAGTATCTTTTTACACCATGTTCTCAAAAGTTGTGCATGTACCACTAATATTTATTTTTAGTGATTAGTTTTTTATTTTTTCTAGGTTTCCATTGCAACTAACGTATCATAATTGGGTAGCATTACCTTGCACCAACCCCCTATTAAACACCATAATTTTGAAAAATCCATTTGAACATCCATATATGGCAACAATAATTTAAGGGAACTATTTTGATGTGTAGAAATCTTAGTGAAAATGTTCCAAACATGAAATTGTGTAAGATTGTTAAGAAAATTTCATCTCTTTACACGTTTATCTATTTTATGGGAAAAATTAGTATTTTCTCCAATACACTAACTTTATTTTGTATTTTGTATTGATTGGTATTGATTGGTATAGGCCCGCCATATTTAGTCAAATAAAGTACTTTAGCCTATAAAAATAGGAATATTTAAATTACAAAATATTTATTATTTGAAAAAAAAAATATTGAAAATAAACATAGTTTTCCTATAGATACTAAAAAACTAAAAAGGTAAAATAGCTTTTGGCGCTTAACTAAGGACAACTTGGTGGGAGTAAAGGGAATGATCAAGTTTCCATAGGCTCTAACAAATACCCTATCAGAAAGGGGCATTTTTTGTTTAGCAGACGCAGCTAAAAGAGGAAGGGGGACTAGCCAAATTAAAAATTGGAGATTGGCGGCCGAGGTCGAATTACCTGACATCTAGACCGAGATTTGGAATAAATGGATTGCAGAACTAGTAAAAGGATTCATAAGATTAACCAATACACCTGATACTCTTAAATGGAAAGGTAATGAAGAAGGGGGGTCCTTCATGGTCAATGCAGCTTATAAGTTGATATGGAGGAGTCGCACCCCAGCCAGATGCTGGTGGTGGAAAAATCCTTGGAAGACTACAGTGCCACACAAAGGAAGAATCCTCATGTGGCTAATTTTAAATGGAAAGGTGTTAACCTGGGACAAGCTGAGGAAAAGGAACTTTCAAGGGCCAGATAGGTGCAGTCTGTGCAGAAGTGAAGAGGAGAACGCATAACATCTATTTCTGTTATGTCCATTCATCCAACAAGTTTGGAAAAACTTGAGTATAGCATTACAACTGAAGCTTAAGGGGGAAGGTGCCACGTTTGAAATATTTTTAAAAACTTGGTATGATGAGCCAAATCTGAAACAAATGCAATGTCTTCCGTACCTGCTAATGTGGTTTGTATGGATAGCAAGAAACGTTTCAATTTTTGAAGACATCCATCAACCAATTTTTTATGTTTCATCACAGGTTCTCCTAACATATAAGTACTTTCTGGAAGAGGAAAGTAAGCACAAGGATAGGATTCTAAAAGAGATCAAAGTTGGAGAGGAAGAGATAGTGGGACTTTTTTACGGAGTCAGCGAGAATAGCATGTGCGGGCTAGGATGCATCTTGAAGCTTTCAAAGAATGCAACTACATATTTTAAAGCAAATGGAGGCTCGAGAACAAATAACAAAGCAAAAGGATTAGCTCTGAGATTGCTAATGCAGATTGAAAAGAAGAAAAGGTGGAGACTATACGGATTTTTGGGGACTTGGATCTATGGATTAAATATATGAAAAAGGAGAATACTATAAAAAACCCTCTGTTGCAAAAAATTGGGAACAATCTGGAAACTATTGCTTCATCTTTCAGTCAAATTGAATTTTCACATGTCTACAGGGAACAAAATGAGAAAGCTGATGAATTCTCAAAAGAAGGATTAAAAATGGAAGCTGAAAAGTGCAAGATATCTACAGAAAGAAACAGAGTATAGGAATTTAAATGGAAGACTCTAGACTTTTGGACAGGCTAAGCTCCCATTTTTGTTTTGTGATAGTATCAAATTTTGTAAAGTGTGAACAACAATAGTATAATTTTGTGCAGTACAAAAACAATTTGAATTTTCCTTTAAATATCGTGCAGATGCACTTGTGGAATGTATTCTCCGAACTTCGTTATGAATGAGAAGAATATAATTTTTTCTTTGGAAAAAAAAAAGGTACTTTAGCCTATAAAAAAATAGGAATATTTAAATTACAAAATATTTATTATTTGAGAAAAAATTAATAAAATATTGAAAATAAACCGAGTTTTGTATAGATATTAAAAATTCTAAAAAAGTCAAATAGCTTTTGGCACCTATACGGATTGCATCCAAAATTTCAAAGTTTGAAAGTTGTAACTAAGTTTTTTAAAAATTTCTATTAGATGTTTTTCAAAATCATAGCCAAAAAAATAAAATTCTTAGAACTTTTAAACTAATGCTAAATTTTTAATGAATCGCAATAATTAAAAGATTTCCCGATCTTTCTGAAATTCAATAATTCAGTTAGACCGATTCTATTAAAAAACAATTCAACCACTACAACTAACATAGTTTTAAGAATACAATTAACATAGTTTTAAAACAGAGAAATCCAAAAAAATTATCCGCCTCAAATTTCCTGCGCAGAGCACAAGTTATTATCAAAGCTCTGATAAAAGCCAATCACTTTGGGATTTATAAGTGGAAAATAAATTGCGTGAGTTGAGGATTTATGAGGGGTGAATTATACGATGAATACGTGTGTAGGGTTTTGAAGATTTGCAAACAGAACGATTCAATCTCCATCGATACGACATATGCAGAGGTAGAATCTTCCGCCATGTCTACTATCTTCCTTGTGTTCCTCCCGCTCTTGTTGTTGTGGGTGGGCGTCTGTTGTCTCCTTCGAAGGAGACGCTTGCGTTTAATTTCATCCATGGATCCCGTCCAGGAAGCCGCGGTTCTCTTGAAGCTCACACTTTACGTGGAATTCCCTCTACTCAACAAGAAGGCTCTCGAATTCGCCCTTTTCAAGACCTTCTCCATCCCCTTCTCGTTTGATTGAATGCATTGAACTAAATGGAAGCATTGCTTATGTGGTACCTACTTAACCACTACATGACCAATAAGGAGCAATGAAATTGTGTTAGCAATGTTAGCAATAGCTTTAAACTTGAATCCCTTTGTACCCTAGAACAAAGTATATGGATTCAAACTTACATCATAGATGGATTTGCAATCTAATTGGTATGCAAAACCTAATATGAGATCAACACAATCTAATGGCGTAACATTCCATTCCACCATATCTTATAAAGAACACATAGCAAATGTGACCAAGAAACAAAGATTAACTAGGAAAATTACCATTATTATTGACCTGTCTAAAATGGTATCCATGGGTGAGGATGGGGAGTGGTGGGAATCTAAATAGTCCTTAGACAACATAAGCTATAATCAAATTATTTTGAATGGAATTATCAAGGATGAGATGACAATATGCAGTCCTTGATCTGGCAATTATGTGTAAACAAGGATTCTCTGTCAACTAGGGTATTATGGTGAGTCACAAGGGACAAGTTTGCATTAGGGGTCGTAGAGTTTGGGACTTTGATGATCTATAATGGCTATAAAGAGGTTATATGTGCAAGAAAGGTGTCCCATTGTTTAGATAAGAGGGCCTTGGAAAGATCTTGATGACGCAACACATGACACTCCTTGGGTGAATGCATGTTAGATTTAGGAGATGAGCAATAAGAGGGTCTATGGTTTGTATGAGAAGTTCCACTAGGTAGTGGAGGAGAGAACATTATTATTCCATTAGATGAATGAGAAGGGATAGCTTAATGGAGAAAAGTAGAGGAAGAATGAGTAGAGAATACATAGGGAACATACCTAATTTGTGTTATGATGTAAGTGCTATTTTAAAGGCTTGACTAAAATTATCATAGGACGGGCACACGAAGATGGTCCCCATTTTCGTTGCAATGGGGGGCGTGCTAGCGGAAAAAAAAAATGGTGCGTACGCACCTAAGGAAGCGCGCACGTGCCGCTAGGTTCGGTACCGAACCGAAGCATGTGCGCGTATATGGCGCGTACACGTTCCTGGCGCGTGCGCGCAACAATGGCGTGCACGCGCCTCTGTTAAAAAAAAAAAAAACAATGCCCAATTTCCGCATTGTTCCATTGGGCCGGCTGAGCGTGACTTGCACCTCCGCGTACGCGTCAATTCAACCACCAAAGTTTCCCAAATCAACTTCAAAACCACCCCACAACACCCACTAACTCATCAACAGGGCGATTGATAGGTAAATATCAAGTTTTGTTTTCATTTTATTCATTCTTTGTATCATTTTTTTGATTTTTTTTGTTTATTTAATTGTAAATAATTCTCAAATTTTGAAAACAATGAACCAATTTTCTATTGCAGATTGTAAACTGAGACAATGAGTGAACAAGATGTTAACCCCGAGTCCGGTGGAACACAAGAAAACCCAAACCTTGAACCCAATGCCGAAGAAAACCGTGAACACAATCCAAATGCCGAACAAAACCAAAACCCACAACCTAATTTTGAACAAGATGACCTTAACCACTATGTAAATGAAATGCGAGTGCACACTCGTGAAATTAGAAACTCGGGTGAACCATCTTGATTGTCTCTTGCCACGTCAATTGAGAACTCAATCGACTCCCTCATACATGCACACCAGAAATTGACCGACATGACTCAATTTAGATCTAGGATGCGGGAGTACTACTCCACGGGCATCTCCAAGGAAGCAATAAAAGATTTGAACATTACAAAAGCCCAATTATATAGTATGTTCACCGATCCGAAAATAGGCCAACCACCGAACATTACAAAGCCACGTGTCTGCATGGATTGGTGTCATTACCAACCCTGGAGGGAAAATTGGATGCGGAGGTGGTTCATGGTGTACGATAAACCTCCCTGCAATAATAGGGAGGTTCCACAGTACTTCCTTCGCCAACTGTGGGCTGAGTTTTGCCTCGGTTTACATGTCAACTATTTTGACATAACCGAGTTCCAGGGTGTTGGGTGTGGCTCTTCCTAAGATCGACCTGCTGTCAGGAGGAACCCACTGAGAGGGCCACCAGCTCTGAGGCGCGACCCCAACCCCTCTCCCCAGCCACCTCATTTTCCCCATAAGCTTGATCAGATCAAGGTGGCAATGAGGAATGTTGCACGTGGTCTCCTCATACACACCTCCTTTATAGCAGCGACTACAGTGGAGAGGTCGGGTGACCTTGATAGAGATCCAGGTGCAGGCCCTTCACGACAGGGCCAGGATAGACCCATGACCGATGGTAGCCATGCTGGGAATTCCAGTTCGACGGGGACAATGCCACATCTTTGTCCCCATTGCGGGCACACTTGCCCTGGCCCGATCGAGGGTTGTTATATGGATCAGGTCAGCAATTTTTTTAATGTGTTTTCAATCATCACTTTATAACTTGTAAAGTATTTTGAAAGTATTTTTGTTTGACTTAAACTATTATTTCAATGTACAGTTATTCAGAGCTGATACACTGAGATGGGAGAACGTAGAATCTCCCAACCTGGATGCAGCAATGGCAGCTGCAACTGAAATTGCAGCAATGGCAGCTGCAACTGAAATTGCAGCAATGGCAGCTGCAACTGAAATTGTAGCACCCCACACGGAGGTATTTTCAGTACTTGACAGAATTTTGTTATTACTTATGTCATTTATATTACTCAAGTATTTATATTTATGACATACACGTTGATAGTTCGTACAATGTTTTTGAATATCTTGATTTCCTAGATAATGACTTGTTTAACATGTTCATAACATGCATGCATTTTGTTGTCCACAGGTGTTTCGTGACTACGATGATCAGCCACCCCCTCCAGGGATTGGCACATCACCATATACACAGGTACAATGTGTAGTTATAAGCATGCTTTTAATTTAATTTGTTACGACTTACTATGGTTTAATTTATTGTTTGTTTACTAAATTGTGATATTACAAATGTATATGTAGGTTCCACCAGTAGCTGTGTCTCCGCATTTTAGTCCTTTGTATCCACCCTCTCCCATGAGTCCCCTCCCTTGCTTTCATCTAGACCCCTCCCTATGTCTACCCCCTCCCTTCCATCCAGCCCCTCCTCTCCGACCATACTCCCCCCTCCATCCATCCTCCCCCACTCACCCACCCCACTACGTCCATGCATCCCCCCCAATTTATCCACGCCCCCATGTCTATCCATTCTCCCCCATTCGTCCATGCCCCCCCTTACTTCCACCTTCCCCTCTTCGTCCACAACCTCCCATTTGTCCATCCTCCTCCCTCCATGCAGGACTGCCCTCCCATGCAACATCCCTCAACACCATCCCTAGCCCTTTCCATTCGATACCCTCTATCCTACAGCCGACAGGGGTTCATCGTCCACATGGTCCTCCTCCACCCCATACCACTGTGTCTTCTCCCACCATATCATCCCCACTTCCCGTCACTATTGTGGAATCTACTCTTCCAATATCCTCATCAGTATCTCCAGTGGTTGCACCTGTAGTGCCTGCCACTACATCTGCGCCCCCCCCCATCACTGCATGAGAGTTGGTTGTCCGGCCATCTGCTCCACCTGCTAGCCCAGAAGGCCAGCCATGTCCATCGTCGGAGGTGTTCACGGTGAGAATTAAGTTAATTTATGAAAATATTTTGATGCATTAACAAAAATTAATTTAATCAATTATGACTTTTCAATGAAATGATTGTTTTAAATGTTGTAGGCTGGAATTGCTGAGAGGCTCCGCAAATCCAGGACACCTGTCCAACGTTTCCCACTCATGTCAGAGGTGATTTATTTAAGATTCAAATTCTACATTTGTTTTATAAATGTGGCAAATTTTGCAAATGCTTGAAAATGATGGTATCTTATATCATTTGTTCCAGAGCCCAGAGAGACGGTCTACTCCTAGACGGACCAAGACCTGAGGCACCGGTAGCTCGAAGAGTAGGAAGATCGACTTTGGATCTGCACCTGGGAGTGACGGCGGTGGTCACAATGCTTGACACGCCACGTGTTATGTACATTAGCCACGATGTGGCACTTTTGTGCACCAGTTTTGATGTACTTTGTATCTACGGCACGAGTTGCCATTGTACGTACATTGGGAACCATGTTCCACTATTCGCCAGAAATTGTATATGTTTGGATGAGTTTTGTAGCCTCGATGTACATGGATTTTCAGTTATGTGATTTATATATCTCGTTGTCTAATGTGGTTGTCTCATGTTGTGTGTATCATGATGTGATGTTGTGTAAATTTGGGTTTTACCTAGATCTTAGAAGAGAAGTTGGATATCGTAGTTCAGCTTGGTTTATCTTTCCACATGTAAAATCTTCTAATGGTATCTATGTTAAGAGAACATTGTAAACATAGGCTAACTCAAACAAAATCATGTGTGAGAATTAATCTAAAAACAAACGGAATAAATGGATGGACAAATCACACCTCATGGCACATAAGATATATATTGGGAACTTGAGTACTAGGAAAAGAACACTTAAAAATAGAAAATGTCCATTTTCGTCAAAAGGTTAAAATGAGATCCAACATGATTTTTAATAGCTCTACATAATGAGACCCAAAAAGGCCATACTCTACATAATGAAATGTCGTCACTAGTATTTATTTTGACCATTTTGTCCACTTAAGATCATGCAACAAATTAATAACCAAGTTATGGAATCATTTCTTAATCAATTGTCACCATACAAATAGGACAACCTTGAGCACGATGTATAGCTAGCTCATTAATTCTCACTCACAGATATAGCCTCCTTTGATTTGATGACCATCACATCCACTACCATTTACAATTAGGACTTCCTTAATTTATCATTATGTGATAGCGATCTAATTTTATGTATGCATATATGTGTATAGTGGTTTGGATTCAAATGTATGCAGATGAATATATATGTACAATGAAAATGATTTAATCTTTACATGTATTATAATTTAGGGCTAGATCTTAGGATACATAATAGGGTTTCATTGTGATTAGAATAAAAACTAGGGTTTATGCTACCAACTAGGGTTTTTAGGCTAGGATCTCGTGTTTCTAGGCTAGGATCCAAGCTCCAGGGTCACCATTTTAATGTTTAATTCCACTATCATGTCATCATTCTCACCAATACCATGCCCACTACTACAATCACGATCAAGCCTCTCAATCCCACTTTGAACCTTTCCCATACTTCCAAGTTAAAATTGATAGGTCTTATTGCTAAAATCTTTTCACTTATCTATTCACATAGACAAATCCACTCCTGTGAAAGATTTGTTGTAGCTTGGTACGTGCAAGTTCACATGCAATAATACTTGAGAGATCATTTTACCCCATGATCCATGGAAGATTCATTGGAATCATATGAACCTCATTGTCATCACCCCAACCATGGTCAAGATGCCAAGATCCATCGTTAGTAGACAAAACCTCATGTTGGCACCCATACCACACTCAAAGATAAAAACAATCTTTGAAAGGGCATGTTTGGGGGTTGAGGGAATCTTGATTTTTTTATAATCACACATGAGAGGTTCTTAGAGTCAAATACATTGGATATAAATAAATTTCCCAATGCCTTCATCATTTTCATCATCTTCATCATCATCTTCATCACCATCGCCATCATCATCAACGCCTTCATCATCATCACCATATTCATCATCATCACCATCACCATCACCATCAACTTCATCACCATCACCATCATCATCAACTTCACCATCTTCATCATCATCACCATCTTCGTCATCATCACCATCTCCATCTTTTGGATGCGAGACGGAACCATCACCATCTTCATCATCACCATCACCATCACCATCAACCTCACCACCATCACCATCATCATCAACGTCACCATCTTCATCATCATCACCATCTTCATCACCATCACCATCTCCATCTTTTGGATGTGAGACGGAACCATCACCATCTTCATCATCACCATCACCATCACCATCAACCTCACCACCATCACCATCATCATCAACGTCACCATCTTCATCATCATCACCATCTTCATCACCATCACCATCTCCATATTTTGGATGCGACATGGAACCATCACCATATTCATCATCACCATCACCATCACCATAAACCTCACCACCATCACCATCATCATCAACGTCACCATCTTCATCATCATCACCATCCTCATCATCATCACCATCTCCATCTTTTGGATGCGAGACGGAACCATCACCATCTTCATCATCACCATCACCATAACCATCACCATAACCATCACCATCACCATCACCATCAACCTCACCACCATCACCATCATCACCACCATCACCATCTTCATTATCATCACCATCTTCGTCATCATCACCATCTCCATCTTTTGGATGCGAGATAGAACCATCACCATATCCATCATCACCATCACCATCACCATCAACCTCACCACCATCACCATCATCATCACCATCACCATCACCATCACCATCACCATCACCATCACCATCAACCTCACCCAAACCCTATCCCTAACCCTCACCCAAACCCTAGCACTAAGCCATCTTCACCATCCTCACCATCACCATCACCGTCACCATCAACGTCTTCATCATCACCACCATCTCCATCATCATCATTGACTCTAAATCTAACCCTAATTCAATTTCCTTCTATAACCCTAGCCCTAACCCTCACCCAAACCCTAGCACTAAGCTATCTTATCCATCCTCACCATCACCATCACCGTCACCATCAACGTCTTCATCATCACCACCATCTCCATCATCATCATTGACTCTACCTCTAACCCTAACTCTAACTCCAACTCTAACTCTAACTCCAGGTTCCTCATCAAAGCCTCCATCATCATCATCTTCATGACCATTTCCATCGCCATCACCATCACCATCAACCTCTTCATCATCATCACCATCATCATCATCATACGTGCCTGGTGGAAGATTTTCCAGAGTTGACCCCCGTGTGCAAAAATTGCACACTCCCTCACTGAGCAAAACCCTAGTTTCCAAGATGGACGTACAAGATGATGGTGGGGCCACCGGGCCGGGGGGGGGGGGCACCCCTAGCACTATCTCGGCATGCTGAATCCAACGGAGTCGACGGTTCGTCGATCCAAGCCACGGTATTCATTCTATGGCTCGTCCCGTCTCGCATCCAGAAGGCCTTCAGGGACACCTGCTGGATACCTGCCGGGGGCATAGAACTCCAACCGTGCAACAAAACCGGGTTCCGGGGAGTCCTGCAGGTGTGTCTAGGCAGGTTTCGGCTGGGAACGCTAGCCACAAGTGCCCGGTGGGTGATTTTCCAGAGTTGACCCCCGTGTGCAAAAATTGCACACTCCCTCACTGAGCAAAACCCTAGTTTCCAAGATGGACGTACAAGATGAGGGTGGGGCCACCAGGACGGAGGGGAGGGGAACCCCTAGCACTATATCGACATACTGAATCCAATGGATTCGACGGTTCATCGATCCGACCCACGGTCTTCATTCTATGGCTCATCTCGTCTCGCATCTCGAAGGCCTTCAGGGACACCTGCTGGATACCTGCCGGGGCGTAGAACTCCAACCGTCCAACAAAACTGGGTTTCAAGGAGTCCTGCAAGTGTGTCTAGGCAAGTTCCAGTCGAGAACGCTAGCCACAAGTGCCTGGTGGGTGATTTTTCAAAGTTGACCCCCGTGTGCAAAAATTGCACACTCCCTCACTAAGCGAAACCCTAGTTTCCAAGATGGACGTACAAGATGAGTGCAGAACCACCGGGCCGGAGAGGAGGTGCACCCCTAGCACTATCCTGGCGTGCTGAATCCAACGGAGTCGACGGTTTGTCGATCCGAGCGACAGTCTTCATTCTATGGCTCATCTCGTCTCGCATCCAGAAGGCCTTCAGGGACACCTACTGGATACCTGTCGGGGGCGTAGAACTCCAACCGTGCAACAAAACTGGGTTCCAGGGAGTCATGCATGTGTGTCTATGCAAGTTCCGGCCGGGAATGCTGGCCACAAGTGCTCAGTGGATGATTTTCCAGAGTTGACTGTGAAGAACCTGCAATAATTAATTAATGCAAATACACGAGATATCATAAATAACAGAACTCAGAATCACTTTTATATTGATCACGGGCCACTTCGAGGGGGCAACCTCCTTTGAGCAAGCTCAATACAATTAACTTCACGGTGCCTTCATAGGCCTCAACAAACACTTATATACTAAGTCTAGGCTCCAATACCATGGGTCAATACCATGTGTCAATACAAACCATGGGCCAATACAAAATATGGATCAACAATTACTATGGGTCAAAACCATGGGCCAATACAAACTATGGATCAACAAAACTATGGGTGACTTACAAAGCATATGCGCCAACAACAATAACACAAACTATGGATCAACAAATACTACGGGATGACTTACAAAGCATACGCGTCCAACAACAATATACTAACAAAGTAAAAACATGGGTTCCTAACATCCCCTCTGCCTTAGAAAAAGCTTTGTCCTCAAAGCTTTAGATGTGGAAATTGATGCAGAATCTGAAGGAGTGGGTCCCCTGTAGCATCCTCAGGTTGCATTTCGGGCCATTGGCGCCTTTTGAGTTTCAGGGAGGATTGCATGGAAGGCTATAGACGAAGAAGAACCATATCAGCGATGTGAAAAGTGCACGTAGAACGGTGCTGATTGGCTTGTTGTTTCAGTCGAATTCTTGCCATGTGAAGATTGTCCTGCAGAATGAGAAGAAGCTGATTGCGGTTTCGAAGAATTGAGTCAATTGCATGAACTGGGGAGCTGCTGAAGGTGTATGGAAGAAGAACTGGCGGTTCCTATCCAGAGATTGCTTCATATGGTGTCCTTTTAGATGTGGTACTATACCACTCGAGCGCTTCCAGGAAATCCATAGAAATAGTTGTCCAAATCTGTGTAGGGATGGGCAAGGGTTCGAGCAGTCCCGAAAGGAGGGTCATTTCACCCTTGTTGACCTGGAAAGTATCACAATCAACCACCATCCGTTGATTTTTCATTTTCAATCCCTACCAAAAGAAGTTACATTGTTCCTGATCATACGTTTTGAGGAACCCAGAGTGCCCTGTTGATGAAGAAGCATGGAGCTCATAGAAGAGATAGCCCCGTTGAACAGATTGCAACCAATTTGGAACAAGCAGAGAAATAGCTGTAAGAGAAACTGGGTCATCAAATATGTGAGAAGGAGCATCTGCCACCATATTGTCCTTACCCTTCTGGTAAGTGTTCGCATAGTCATAACCCATGAGTTGGAGAACCCATTTCAGGTGTGCTGGGGAGGAGACCCGTTGTTCCAGGAAAGTTTCCAGACTTTGGAGATCAGTCTTGATGCAGAAATAATTCCCCAATAGGGATGGCTGCCACTTCTGTACTGCATGCAAAATAGCCATCATGTCATGCTGAGATGTAGATGCGGCAAAATGCTTACCGGAAAGGTATCGTGAAGGCGACAAGCCCACTGGTGCAACAAAGACATCTGCATATCTATCAAAGGAAGTAGTGGAGACCATTGGTGGGTGCATCTGAAGGGAATGGAGCTGAGCAATGACACCATGTGAATTCTTCTTAAGGATCTTTTCCAAGCGATGTGAACTGATGATGCAGAGAGACCCTGGTTGTAAGCCCATAAATTTGTGTTGTGTCCCATTGACTGAAAACTACATCCAAAGTTCAGCAAAATCCCATAAGATGGGGCCAAGTGTGCGTAAGCATTGAACGCCCAAAACCACATCACATCCACCTAAGGATAAGGAAAACATGTCAGATCGCAGGTTATAATATTGCATAGAGATATGCACATTACGACACTTCCCCTTGCAAGGTAAGGTGCCCCCATTGGCAACCATGACTTCAAAGTTGGAACAAGGATGGACAAAATAATCAGCCTGTTTGGCAATCCGAGGGTCAATGAAGTTATGAGTGATACCAGAATCAATGAGTATGGTAAGAGGGAGCTTCTTGAAGTATCCCCTGACCCGCATTGTTTGTGGGGTGGTGACGCTAGTTACAGCATGGAGAGAGATCTCGGGTGGGTTGTCTTGAGATGGGGTATCAATAGGCGGGTGCTGAATGTCGACCTGAACATCTACTGTATCTGGAGCTTCTTCACCAAGTTCTGAGGCAGGCGAAGAATCCACATCCAAGAGATAGAGCTTTTGTTAAACACATCTATGTTCCCGAGTGAATTTCTCAACACAATTATAACAAAGCCCTTTTTCTTGGCGTTCCTGCATCTCTGTTTCAGACAAATGCTTGATAGGATTTGGTCGAGGAGCAAGCATGATGGGAGGTCGTTGGGAACCCATATTTCTGAAGGGAACAAAGGTGGGTTTGGAGCGTTGTTGAGCTGTGATTTTGTCCTCTGCCAACTTAGCCAACCCTAAGAATTCCATCATTGTGTTGGGACATAACATTTTGACTTCTGAGCGGATTTCATCCTTGAGACCACTGATAAAACAAGTCCTGTAGAATTCATCAGACAATCCTTCTGTGTGATTGACCAGTTTCTCAAATTCTGTCTGATACTCTCTCACTGTGCCAATTTGGTGAAGTTTAGTGAGTGCTCCTGTGAAGTCATCAAAAGCACTAGGACCAAATCGTGGCAAAAGGAGTTGGCAAAAATTTGTCCAGTTTGGCTCAGGATGAGCTTTGATGTACCAACGGTACCATTGAAGGGCTTCCTGTTCCAAATGAAAGGATGCAAGTGGAACTTTATGGACATCAAAAGTATTATGCAGATTGAAATATTGTTCTGCTCGGTATATCCATCCAGTTGGATCAGTACCATTGAAGCGAGGAAAATCAAGCTTCGGCCCACGAAAATTGCTAGAAGAAGAGAACCCAGTGGCTGCAAAAGATTCTGGTTGTCGGTTATTGTTCATGGCTGAATGTTGAAGATGGAGGCTGAGAAATTTTTTATCCACATCTTGGAGTTTGGTTTGGATGGCTGCAAGTGCTTCCTCCATGGTGTGTGCTCCTGCGCGGGTGACAACCATAACCAGGTTTTTTTTTTTTTTTTTTTTTGGGGGGGGGATGGGTAGAAAAACACAAACAGAAGCTGATTTAGTAAAGGGAAATTTGGATTGGGGAAAAAATTTGATGGGTAATTGGGGTTTGACGAAATTTTGGACACTGTCGAAAGGACATGAAAGCAGAAAAAAGGGGATTTCAGAAGTGGGGTGAAAGAATGAGAAAATTTGGCAGAGAGGGACAAAGAAGCAGATTAGAAAAGGAAGTCAGTGGTAAAATTTGAAGGCGATCGGGTGAAAATCTGCAACAGATGGATCTGAAACGACACAGAAGTGATCGGAAACAGTTCTGGGCAGAGGAAATCTGCGATGTATCAGATGAAAATAGATATGGACCCCAGGTATGTTTGGCTTCCTAACAGTTCAGGTGTTTCACTCGGCTACCAATGCTGTCTGACGGCTTGCGTATTGGGGTAGTACCCCTCACTCCACGACTCAGGTAAAACTGATAACCGCTTTGCCACAAACGACATTTCTTGGTTTACCTCATGGGTGGGAACTAGTCAATCAGGTAGGGGTCGTTGCCCTTTTCGCTGGCAGGTCTTCTCAATGGGCTAGCTACTTTGGGGTTCCTGTGGTACTCCTCACAATGAGTTTTAGGGCTTATGCCCAAGTACTTCCCATAGTTAAGCGGATAGGGATTATTCCCAAATCCGAACTTGCAACAAATGTGAAGAAAAAAATTTGGCAGAAATTCCACCCAACGAGCCCAAGAAAGTGCTCTGATACCAGATGTGAAGAACCTGCAATAATTAATTAATTCAAATACACGAGATATCAGAAATAACAAAACTCAGAATCACTTTTATATTGATCACGGGCCACTTCGAGGGGGAAACCTCCTTTGAGCAAGCTCAATACAATTAACTTCACGGTGCCTTCATAGGCCTCAACACACACTTATATACTAAGTCTAGGCGCCAATACCATGGGTCAATACAAACCATGGGCCAATAAAAAATATGGATCAACAATTACTACGGGTCAAAACCATGGGCCAATACAAACTATGGATCAACAAAACTATGGGTGACTTACAAAGCATATGCGCCAACAACAATAACACAAACTATGGATCAACAAATACTACGGGACGACTTACAAAGCATATGCGTCCAACAACAATATACTAACAAAGTAAAGACATGGGTTCCTAACATTGACCCCCGTGTGAAAAAATTGCACACTCCCTCACTAAGCAAAACCCTAGTTTCCAAGATGGACGTACCAGATGAGGGCGGGGCCACCGAGCTGGAGGGGAGGGGCACCTCTAGCACTATACCAGCATGATGAATCCAACGGAGTCGACGGTTTGTCGATCCGAGCCACGGTTTTCATTCTATGGCTCGTCTCGTCTCGCATCCAAAAGGCCTTCAGGGACACCTGCTCGATACCTGCCGGGGGCGTAGATCTCCAACCGTGCAACAAAACTGGGTTCTGGGGAGTCCTCCAGGTGTGTCTAGGCAGGTTCCGACTGGGAACGCTAGCCCTAAGTTCCCGGTGGAAGATTTTCCAGAGTTGACCCCAGTGTGAAGGCCATGCCAAATTCGCTAAAGGGGGCCATTTCTCGACCGGAGGCCCCCGGGCGTGTGTGGCCACAATGGACAGGTCCGCAGTGGCCAGGTGGACCTGTGGGAGGTGACGTAATCCAATTCCTCTCGCCGGTTTGGGTTCCGTGGCCCCGGGTCAAATCCTCCAAGTGTCCCTGAACGGCCCCGGGGTACCCAACTAGAATGCCCGTAGCACCCGAACCATGGCTCGGTTCATGAATCCATCGATTTCGGTGGGTCCGAGACGGCGGGTTTCAGCTAGGGGACCCCCCACAGCATCCCCCGAAGACCCAGAAGCGGTGCCAACGGGCCATCTCCGGAGCTAGGGTTTTGCTTCGTGAAGGCCATGCCAAATTCGCTAAAGGGGGGCATTTCTCGTCCGGAGGCCCCCGGGCGTGCGTGGCCACTGTGGATAGGTCCACAATGGCCACATGGACATGTGGGAGCCGACGGAATACAATTCCGCTCTCCTGTTTGGGTTCCGTGGCTGCGGAGCAAATGCCTTAAGTGTCCCTGAATGGCCCCGGGGTGCCCGACTAGAATGCCCATAGCGCCCAAACCGTGGCTCGATTCATGAATCCGTCGACTCCGGTGGGTCCAGGATGCCGGGTTTTAGCTAAGGGACCCCCCACAGTGTGCCTTGAAGACCCAGAAGCGGTGCCAATGGGCCATCCCTGGAGCTAGGGCTTTGCTTAGTGAAGGCCATTTCAAATTCGCTCAATGGGGCCATTTCTCATCCGGAGGCCCCCGGGCATGCATGGACACCATGGAAAATTCCACTATGGTCATGTGGACCTATGGGAGCTGACGGAATCTAATTCTGCTCGCCGGTTTTGGTTCTGTGGCCGTGTAGCAAATGCCGTAAGTGTCCCTGAATGGCCCTGGGGTGCCCGACTAGAATGCATGTAGCGCCCGAACCGTGGCTTAGTTCGTGAATCTGTCAACTCCGGTGGGTCCAAGACGCCGGGTTTTAGCTAGGGGACCCCCCACAGCGTGCCTCGAAGACCCGCAAGCAGTGCCAATGGGCCATCCCCAGAGCTAGGGTTTTGCTCTGTGAAGGCCATTCCAAATTCGCTCAAGGGGGCCATTTCTCATCCGGAGGCCCCCGGGCGTGTGTTGCCACTGTGGACAGGTCCACTATGGCCATGTGGACCTGTGGGAGCTGACGGAATCCAAGTCCGCTCGCCAGGTTGGGTTCCGTGGCCCTGGGGAAAATGCTCCAGGTGTCCTTGAACGACCCCGGGGTGCCCGACTAGAATGCCCGTGGCACCCAAACCGTGGCTCGGTTCATGAATCCGTTGATTCTGGTGGGTTCAGGACGACGGGTTTCAGCTAGGGGACCCCCCATAGCATCCCCTGAAGACCCGAAAGCAGTGCCAACGAGCCATCTCCGGAGCTAGGGTTTTGCTCAGTGATGGCCATTCCAAATTTGCTCAAGGGGGCCATTTCTCGTCTGGATGCCCTCGGGCGTGCGTGGCCACTGTGGATAGGTCCACAATGGCCATGTGGACCTGTGGGAGGCGACGAAATCTAAGTCCTCTCGCCGGGTTGGGTTCCGTGGCCCCGGGGCAAATCCTCCAGGTGTCCCTGAACGGCCCCGGGGTGCCCGACTAGAATGCCCGTGGCACCTGAACCGTGGCTCGGTTCACGAATTCGTCGACTCCAGTGGCTCCGGGATGACGGGTTTCAGCTAGGGGACCCCCCACAGCGTCCCTCGAAGACCCGAAAGCGGTGCCAACTGTTAGGATATTCCTATACTCCATCCTAGTCCCACCAGTATTTTGATCATTTACATTTTCAGTCATGCATGCACTTTTAGGGTTTGCATGCATTCTAGGGTTTGCATGCATTTTGTATGCATCCCAGTCATCATTCCAACACCTATCCCTTAGTTATCCATGCCCCAGGAGCTTCTCACTATTCAGTTTTAGCCCTCCAGTTGCTTAATGCGCCCTTCTTCCTTGATTTTAGGGAGCAACTCGCCCTTCTTCACCTACCAGTCCAGTTGTCTTTAGTTTACACTCAGTTACACTGAGTTACACCTACTAGAGTTAGTTTGACTGATGGTTGACATTTACTTGAGCATTGATGACTCCACTGATGATGATGAAAACTTCTAGTTGTGCTCCGATGATCATGAGGACACCTAGTTGTGCTCCGATGACACTCTATTGATCTTATGATCACTCTGAGAGGCTAATTCGAATTGCCACCTTAGGCATTCAAATCCTCTCTACCATTGTATTATTTATTTGTCCATATTGTGATTAATTAACTAGTGTGTGTGAAGTATTATTGCTTCTATCTGAGTTCTACTGTACCATATTATTCTGTTGCTCATTATACTGTATTGTTCACTCTTCTTCTATTTTCTTGCTTAATCATAATTACTCTTGTGAGGTATACATCATCTCTTAGATCTACTGTGAGGATTTTCACATGGTATCAGAGCATGTTGAGAGTATTGTTTATCTCCATTCTTCAGAGTTTTTTGCAGGTTATTACCAAGATTTTGAGTGCAGCAGTTGCAACAGTTTCTGCATTTTTGCAGCAGTAGCAGTTGCAGTTACTCTATATTGTTTTTGCAGATCTTCTACAGCTTCAATGTATTCAGAAGAAATCTATCCTCCTCCATTCAACTATGATCCTCTTTCTCCATTCAACTATGATGAATGGAAACCAAAGATTATAGCACATTTGAAGAGAAATGGTCTCTTTGATTATTGTTTTGAGAGAGATTTTGAATCCTCTAAAGAAAATATTGCCTGGTTAAATAATGGTGACAAAGCCATGGGAAACATGATGCTTGCTATGTCTCAGTGCTTGGTACATCAATTCATTGATGATGTTGAATCTCCAAAAGAACTATGGGCCTACCTGGAGGAAAGATTTGGCAGACAGAATGAAGGTATTGGTCCAAATCCATTCGAAAGCAAGCAAAGTGTTCCATTCGCTCCCCTTGATGGCCTCTCAGATCATGAACCAGTATCATCTCATATTGAAGTTGTTGACAAAGAACTTGCAGATTCTCCACTCATGCTCAAACTTTCTTCTCTTTCTGTGCCAGCTCACACTCTAGATATTGCAGAAGGTCCTAAATCCTCTCTTGCACCAGAGTTTGTTGGTTTGCATCATGATCACAGGATTATTTCAGAGGTCAAAACAACTATTGAAGGTAATGCATTCGCTCCTCTCCATCTATCTCCTCTTTTATACTACTATATGATCATAATTCCATGCTTTCAGAAGGTCATTGAAGAATATGGCCATTGCCATTCACTTGGGATAATTTCTCATGCATCTACTAGTTTTGATCTCACCTCTCATGGTTCAAAGGAGATCTCAAGAATCCATGATTCAAGTCTTGTATCTAATTTGGGTTCTAAGCAATTGCTGCTTGGGAAAATTTCTCATGCATATGATAGTTTTGATCTCACCCCTGCTGGTTCAAAGGAGATCTCAAGAAATTGTTTTTTAAGTCTTAAATCTGATTTTGATTTCAAGCAAACATGTAATAGTTATTTTTGGCATAATCTCACCCATGGTGGTTCGAAGGAGAAGACAAAAGACTATATGCACATTCAAAAATTTGATCCTACCTCAGCTGATTCGAATCACAGGTTCAAGGATCATTCTCATACTGTTGGATTTGTTCTCATCACATTCGATCTGAAGAGAAAGTACGAGCACATGCTTTTTGAGCATGATCCACTTCTTCCCAAGAAGAAGATACCTCCAGACATATGACCAAGCATCACACCTGCTTGAGTTTGGAGCATTTATTTTTTATGTGTGCCTTACAGTCTATTTTTTGAGGAGGGGGTATGTTTCCCATGAAATTTTCCTACTTACTTGGTTTATTGATTGTTATTATTCATTGTATTGGCTGACCTTTGGTCTTAGTTACCAGGGCCCGGGATGGATTAAGGGGGGGTGTTAGGATATTCCTATACTCCATCCTAGTCCCACCAGTATTTTGATCATTTACATTTTTAGTCATGCATGCACTTTTAGGGTTTGCATGCATCCCAGTCATCAGTCCAGCACCTAGCCCTTAGTTATCCAGCCCCCAGGAGCTTCTCACTATTCAGTTTTAGCCCTCCAGTTGCTTAATGCGCCCTTCTTCCTTGATTTTAGGGAGCAACTCGCCCTTCTTCACCTACCAGTCCAGTTGTCTTCAGTTTACACTGAGTTACACCTACCAGAGTTAGTTTGACTGATGGTTAACAATTACTTGAGCATTGATGACTCCACTGATGATGATGAAAACTTCCAGTTGTGCTTCGATGATCATGAGGACACCTAGTTGTGCTCCGATGACACTCTATTGATCTTATGATCACTCTGAGAGGCTAATTCGAATTTCCACCTTAGGCATTCGAATCCTCTCTACCATTGTATTATTTATTTGTCCATATTGTGATTAATTAACTAGTGTGTGTGAAGTATTATTGATTCTATCTGAGTTCCACTGCACCATATTATTCTGTTGCTCATTATACTGTATTGTTCACTCTTCTTTTATTTTCCTGCTTAATCATAATTACTCTTGTGAGGTATACATCATCTCTTAGATCTGCTGTGAGGATTTTCACACCAACGAGCCATCTCCGGAGCTAGGGTTTTGCTCAGTGATGGCCATTCCAAATTCTCTCAAGGGGTGCATTTCTCATCCAGAGGCCTTTGGGCATGCGTGGCCACCGTGGTGCCTGACTAGAATGCCCGCAACACCCGAAGGCCATTCCAGATTCGCTCAAGGGGGGCATTTCTCATTCGGAGGCAGAAGAAGATCAATTTTTGACAAAAAAATGTAGTTAGCAGAAGAAAATCAATTTTCGACAAAATAATGTAGTTATTACATGTGGAGGCAGCGGTTTCCCGTGGAAAACGAGTGTAGGTTTGAGCAGAGGAAAGATGTTGGGAAATGGGCTATTACATTATCTTTTCCGATGGGCGGCTGTAGGTATCTATGCTTTTCTCTGAGGGAAATCCTATTTCCGTTGGAAGAAAAGAATAGATACCTACAACCTCCATATTTCCTTCTGTAAACCACTTTCCCATCGGAAAAGCTAATGTAATAGCCCATTTCCCAACATCTTTCCTCTGCTCAACCCTACACTCGTTTTCCACGGGAAACCGCTGCCTCCACATGTAATAACTACATTGTTTTGTCGAAAATTAATCTTCTTCTGCTAACTACATTGTTTTGTCGAAAATTGATCTTCTTCTGCCTCCGGACAAGAAATGGCCCCCTCGAGCGAATATGGAATGGCCCTCACTGAGAAAAACCCTAGCTTTGGGGATGGCCCATTGGCATCATTTTATCCAAGTGAGGAAATAAGGTTAAAGGACTAGAGGGATCATTGGCATCATTTTATGAAATTTCTTACGGCATATTCACTTATGTTCCTTCACTAAGTATTCTAGCTACATCATATTTTAAAGATTAATGGTGTTATATCATAAATGCCATAATTTTCCTTTTTCCCTATACATTTGTAATTATGTTGAACACAACATAATGGGGAATGTGAAATAGGGAAAGGCTATGTGAAGTGATATTTTCAAGGAACCTAGGAGATGTGAATAAATAATTTGAAAATGTGTAAAATGATACATGTCCAAAAGTGCACAATGTTTATGAAAAAGAGAGGGTAAAAATAATAAGAGTGAAAGGGAAAAAAGATGGGAACTATTGGGAGTTAGTCATTGTAGATAGAACCAAAATCTTGAGCAAAAAAATCATTGTACTACCAAAACAAAATCGTAGGTTGACTTGGCAATGTTGGAATTTATTGAATATACTTTTTCCTATAAAAATGGAGGGTAAATTCAATGATGGAATTTCATCAAATTTCATCATTGTACTACCATCAAATTTGCTCAAGGAGATGATGAAGTAGCTCAAGACAATATGGAAGTTGTTGCATCACATGAACCACATACATATTCACATAAATCATAACTTAATCATAACTCATGTACATCAAATAAATGATATAAGATAACGATATCAAATTCCTATCTAACATGAATAACATTGATCATGCATGAATAAACAATGACATGGCTATAAATCATAACTTAATCATAACTCAAACATCAAATAAACAATATAAGATAGCGATATCAAATAAACTATCTAACATGAATAACTTTTGACATGCATGAATAAACAATCACATCATTACTATACTATGTACCTCAATCAATTAGGCCTTCTGGATCCTCTCGGTTTTTTATTGTCTCAAACAGCCTCTCGTGCTCTGCATGAGGTAGTAAGTAGCGTACCTTGTTTGATGACTTCGTTGACATTGTTTGTAGTTGGATGTTTGTACCAACGATCAAGTGCGTAAAGTGATACACCCACGACCCTGGTTTATAATCCGTGTATGTGTAGCCATTGCTCCTTGGTCCCTTTCCATCCATTGTAAGATATCCCCCCTGAACAACCATCGATCCAGTGGGAAAGGTAATTCCTTCACTATCCGTTAATGATGCGAGGAGGGTTTGATTCCCCTGGATGCATCGTGCCAACCAATAATTTGTCCCAATTGCACTGTCTGTCTGGGCGACAACTGTGTAGATGTGTCCTGCAAAGATGCATTTTACGGTAATATTCCAACAAGTAGTGGTTTGATAACTTGGATAATTACATATAAACAAGGAGGGAACCGGGATATGCATGTAGAAATGTTTACCTGGATGAACTAGATCAGATATATGATCATATTCATTCGAAATAGAGGACTGGCCTTCCTCTAACTGGATTGTTTAAACAACTGCACGTGGGTCCACTGCAAGTGATACATGATCCCATTCATCAACCCAATCTATTGATTCTCATTCATCCCATTCACAACTGCTACAAGGCCCACAAAAGCAAGCAATTTTTCGCGTCCATATTTCAAATAAGGGGTTGTTTGAGCTTCAACCGAATGAAATCCATGAGTTCCTTGCATAGTACTGCAACTATAAGAACGCGATCGGTCTATATCAACTACATGCCATAAATTTCTGACAACATGTCCTCTACCTGTTGGTATGTGTTGCTCCGTGGTTTGATCTGACATTTTTGCAGAGCACCATTGAACTATGGTTTCTGCATCCTGAATATGAGGGTTTCTCGTGCACCCCATCTCTTCCATTCGTAGGGCAGTTTTGAGACATGCCCCAGCACCATCGTGCTCTCCCTTTCCATGACCGGTCTCAAAATAGTTCCACACATGCAGCACATCACAAGTCTTGTGTAAAATACTCAACCACTGGAATACACGTGCATTTTTGAACTGGCCTGCAAAACTGTCTGACCATATCCAATGCCGATCCATCTGTATACCTCTCTCCTTCAGCTGATCATAGAAAATTTTGAAGCAATGTTGCACGTAATGCAAGTCATGGCACCTGTCGTTACTAATGTAGAAGTTGGTCTCTTTCAATATTATCCTCCTGTCCTTGCTGCTCTTTGGCACGTGCTTATACGTGATATGGACCATTATGCTAACTTGGTCTGAATGGTAGTATTGACTTTGAATCTCATTCTGTGGCTGCAGGGTGTAGTTTTCAGCAAATTCCACAACCGACAATATTGTGTCATTGGGGAAGGTGTCCCTGCACTGTCTGTACTGTTCATCCTGCCATCGTGCTACACGGACATGCTATACATACTGCTCGGTTTTTTGGTAGAATTCCTTCATGAAATTGCACATTTGTACCTGGTGCCACAAAACCCAGGGCATTAATACAATGTGACATTTTCAATGTGAATATATATGTACAAATTCAACATGTACAGTATGAAATTATGCAAACTTAGATTACCTGTGACTTCACCAATGCAATTTTTTTGCTTTCCTTCGAACTATCTACTTGATATGTTATGTATTGGAAGTTCTGCATTTCTATTGACATCCTCCCAAATGCATGCTCCGCGGTTGCGTGGATGCAGGGGCTCAATAATGCAAATCCACTGCAACTGGAACACGTCCCATATAAACATGATCTTTTATAATATTTTTGTCCTTCAAGTCTTGGACACATTATGCTATGTGTAAATTCTCTGGATGCATTCGGTGGTTGTAACGATGGGCAATCCTGCACAATGTTAGTATGCAAATCACAAAATATATGTCTATATGTATCAGAAAAGTACTCAAATTCTACATGGTATCTACAACAACATTTATTGCGATCATTGCAAATTTTAACATACCAGGGTTTGCAGTTTTCAAAGGACCTTTGGCCCAAGTTCAATTGTGTGTGCTCATTCTTGAACCTCTCGTAGAGCTCTGTTTGTGTCGTGTCAAGGAAGTGCTTGACATGGTGTTCACCCCCCCTAACACCTTTTCTCAACTTTAAAACATCTCTTTTATTCGATGACGGTCTAGTGTTATCATGCCAAAACTTCTGCACTAGTTCTTTAACAGCATCAATGAGCTTCATGTCTGAACGAGGTAACCTACCAACAAAGGCCCAACAATCTTTTTGGCCTGGGGTCTCAAGTTTTTCTCTAATGGCAGAATACTTTTGAAGAGTCTTTCTGTCTACTTTAAAGATTTTACATGTGTGTGATAGTAGGCAACGTTGCCTTGTGGATTTGTCTACAATCGATTCCGACAGTACACGACGGGCCGCATTAAAATCTTTTGTACGAGAAGTTTTTCCAATCAAATTAAATGCAGATTGTAGATTTCTAACAACATGATTGTTGACATCTGAACTTCTAACTACCTTTATGCTCAAAATTCTCCTAACATCCGCTAGACAATGTGATTTTAACAAAGCAAGAAACAATTGACATTTTGCTGCATCGGTTTTGGATTCAAAAAATTCTTTCATTATCTTGCTACAATGGAAATCAATAGTGCGTTTGGGCATCTTACCTTCAAGTCCTGAAAATGAACTTTCATCCACATGAATACGTCTGGGATTTCTTCGTCGTCCGCTTGATAGTCGAGGCAAGGGAGTCGGCAAGGAAGTATGAGTCCCGTCAACAGCTTGTTGTGGCCCTTCGTTCACAACTTGATCCTACAAGGGAGTGTGTTCTGCATGTGTGTGCTCTTCTTGGGGAGGTTGCCAATTAAGAGCTTGTTCAACGTCCATCCCTTCATACTCGACATCAGGCAAGATTTGATTGGCTTCAACCACTTCGTCATTGCTTGTTGATGGATCTAAGGCACTAACATTTTGCTTTCTACGGTTTTGCATGTACAACCTGGCTTTTTCTCTTATCTCATGGGCCTTTTCAGGGGGCAGTGGGTTCCTTCTATACTTTATTTTATTATTACGTCTGTTGCCCATATTCAATGCGTTTAAAAAAATATATATATATCACCCCTACAAGAATGAACAACAAATAAGATATTAAAACTCGATGTGCACATGATTATTAAAGCTCGATGTAGCAATTGATTATGTACAACAACATCTAGTGAGAATTTTTTCATATAATCTTAAAAGCTATTGGGAATGCCCTACATATAACTGCAACAACACCTCTAGGAACTCGGTAGGATGGTATTGAATGGTGGTATGGGATGTTAGTAGGAGCAACTTCCCTATGAGGGAAAATAGCCCCAAAAGACTAATAGTTTTCAATTATCTAGGTGTTTGTGTGAGTTGTTGTAGTGAAACCATGAGGAATTCAACAAATTTTTTTCTACTAGATGGAAGAATGTGATTATGAAATGTTATTGGTGGTGATGCAAGTAATTTTTTTTTATTATCTTCATGAAAGGTTGAAAGCATTGCTTGGTGCATTTTGTAGTTTTTTTTGGTAAGATGTTTATATTGTCTATGTTGAAGATTAAGAAAACTAAAATAGATCTATCATACAATTCATGAGGAAAAACCAAAATAGATGCCATTCAAACAAGTGAATGAAGACTAAACTACATTTAACAAGATAAAATTATCACCATACCTCAAGGATTATGATTGCTCTTTGCCTCAAATGTCAAATGCTCTTTTGATGTGTCCATTATATGTAAGAAGACTTCATGTGTGTCCAAGTAGCATGAGAATTCAATCCAAGGTGCCAAATAGAGTCCAACTGTTGTGTATTCACTCAATTGATCCAAATAGATCCCAAGAGGTGTGTATTCAATCCAAGGAGCCAAAACAGAGCCTAAAATGCTGTGTATTCTATCCAAATGGTCAAGGAAGCACCAAATGGTGTATGAATTCAATCTACCATTTAAATGCTTGTCGGAATGTGCATGAAACCAGCGAAGAGAACGCGAAAATGAGGAAAAAATTGCAGGAGAAAGAACACGGGTGATTTTCTAAATTTTATCTTCAACAAGGACGCGCACGTGCATCTAGCGTGTGCGCGTCCATTCTGAACGTTGTATTGTTTGGTGGGTAACGTTCAGTGAATTTATTACCCAAGAGATATAAATGTGTCGGGTTATTCCTAGAGCCCCTCCACATAAAGAGGCCCTCCCCCATAAAAGCCTTTAGGACCTCTTCTAACCCATAATCCCTATGTGCATTTAAGTGCTTCTAGGTGTTTACGGGTTTAGGGGTATATTTACAAATATGTATTTTAATTTCAAAACATTAATTTAATTTTGAATTATAAACATATGTATTACATCAAGAATAATTCTATTACATCATCTTCATCATCATCTTCTTCATCATCCACAACATGGTCATCATCACCATCTTCATAGTCATCATCATCATCATCATTGTGAGGACGAGGATGATGATGGTGATGATGGTGATGATGACGACAATGGTGGATGATGATGAATATGAGTACGATGATGAAAGATGATGATGATGATGATGAATATGATCATCATCAAAATCATCATATTCGTCATCATCATCACTAGCGTCATCATATGATCATGGTCACGATCATCACTGTCTTCGTCATCACTATCTTTAGTCATCTTCATCTTCCTCCTAATCATCATCATCATTGACATATTCGTCATCATATCCATATCATCATCATCATCATTGACATCTTCGTATCATAATCATCATCATCATTGACATCTTCGTATCACCATCATCGATGAAGATGATGATGATGATGATGAATATGAGTACGATGACGATGAAGAATAATTTGGAGATGATGATGACGATGATGACGATGATGATGATGGTGAAGATGATGAGGAATATGCAGCACATCATCATCATCTTCCTCATCATTAACACCATGATTGTCATCATCAACTTCCTCGTCATCATCATCATCATTGTGAGGACACAGATGATGATGAGGATGATGAAGATGATGATGATATGATGATGATGATGATGATGATGATGATGATGATGATGACGATGGATGATGATGAATACCAGTACGATGATGAAGATGATGATGTTGATGATGAATATGATGATAATCATCATCATCAAAAACATTATATTCGTCGTCATACTCATCTTCATTAATCATCATCATCACCATCTTCATCATCATCATCATTGTGGGGACGAGGATGATGATGATGATGGCAATGACGATGAAGATGGTGATGATGACTAATGGAGATGATGATGATGTTGATGATGAAGATGATGATGAATATGCAGCACATCATCCTCATCATCATGATCATCTTCATCATCATCTTCATCATCATCAACACCATGATCGTCATCATCAACTTCCTCATCATCATCATTGTGAGGACGCGAATGATGATGAGGATGATGGTGATGATGATGATGATGATGATGGTGATGATGGTGATGATGACGACGATGGTGGACGATGATGAGTATGAGTACGATGATGAAGAAGATGATGATGATGATGACGAATATGATCATCATCAAAATCATCATATTCGTCATCATCATCTTCACTAGTCATCATCATCACCATTGTCATCATATGATCATGGTCACGATCATCACTGTCTTGATTCATCTTCATCTTCGTCATTGCCATCTTCCCCCTAATCATCATCATCATTGACATCTTCGTCATCATCTTCGTATCATCATCATCATCATTGACATCTTCATATCATCATCATCATCATCATCGTTGACATCTTCGTATCATAATCATCATCATCATTGACATCTTCGTATCATCATCGTCAATGAAGATGATGATGATGATGGTGGTGGTGGATGATGATGATGGTGGTGGATGATGATGACTATGAGTACGATGATGATGATGACTAATTTCGAGATGATGATGATGATGATAACTAATTTCAAGATGATGATGATGAAGATGATGAGGAATATGCAGCACATCATCATCATATTCATCATCATCAACAACATGATCATCATCAACAACATGATAATCATCATCAACAATATGATCATCATCAAAATCATCATACTCGTCATCATCGTCTTCACTAGTCATCATCATCACCAGCGTCATCATATGATCATGGTCACGATCATCACTGTCTTTAGTCATCTTCATCTTTGTCATCGGCATCTTCCTCCTAATCATTATCATCATTGACATATTCGTCATCATCTTTGTATCATCATCATCATCATTGACATCTTCGTATCATAATCATCATCATCATTGACATCTTCGTATCACCATCATCGACGAAGATGATGATGATGATGATGATCAATATGAGTACGATGATGATGATGATGACTAATTTGGAGATGATTGTTAAATTTTGAGCATTAATTCACAATACTCTAGGATCTTTACTGATAGAATAACATGTACAGTATATCAATGCATATCAATCATAACAAGCATGTCAATCATCACAAGAATCAAAAGCATGAGAGACAAGAGACACAGAGTTTCCGTGGGGAAAACCCTAAGGTGAAAAACCCCACAACTTCCTCAGAGATAGAGAGAGAGCAATAGCTCAACCAAAGTACAACCAAAATACACAGAGATAGTCTCCTAGTAGCAGATGATCCTCCTCCTCACTAGTGCGCCACTTTCTGAGTGAGAGAAGTGTGAGTTTCTGAGTGATCAAAATAGAGATCTCTCGATCTCTATTTATACTTGTTTGTCTTCCCAGCGACCTTATGGGGCCGACTTGTCTAGCTAGGTACATCAACCATATAATATATATTTCAGGGCCGACCCCACACATGGTGGTCTAATAACCCATTGGCAAGTTCACACACTTGCGACACTTGTCAATACACATGACGACACTTCCTTATAGAGGAATAACACATCTCTTATAAGGGTACAATAAATATATATGAAATACATAGATGAAATACATTCTGAAGTTACATATACATCAACACTCCCTCTTAACTAGGAAGGTATTTCTCGACACAGATCTGCTAGCACAAGTCTTATTCTCTGGATCATCATCATCGATGCATCGTCATCATCATCGTCACTACTGCTACTATCTCAACCAATCTCCGAATCTACTCGTCATAGGAAGTTCTATAGAGCCAGTCCTTTTTCATACTGGATGTAGGCCCACCACCTGCAGGTCTTCATCATCTGTGCAAACGGTCTGATAGAGGTGGTCTCTCAGGACTAATTTTATGTGCGGATGCAATGCCTGACAAGAGTATCCCAGGAACATTTATGTTCCTAAGCATGACCAGCAAGATCTCCTCAGGACTGATTACATGCATCTCCTTCACAATACCTTTAAAGAGCATCCCAGGAACATTTATGTGCCACATCACGATCGGCAAGATCTCTAAAGAGCATCCCAGGACTTATTACGAGCACACAACTCAACCTCTCGAATCTCTAGGATTGAATACATGTGAATAGACGATACCTTTAAAGAGCATCCCAGGAACATTTATGTGCCGCAGCATGATCGGCAAGATCTCTAAAGAGAATCCCAGGACTTATTACGAGCACACAGCTCAACCTATCGGATCTCCAGGACTGATTACATGTCTACGTAGTAATACCTCATCCCAAGACTTATTACGAGCACACAGCTCAACCTATCGGATATCTAAGGACTGATTACATACTACATAGCAATACCTCATCCCAGGACTGATTACGAGCACACAGCTCAACCTATCGGATATCTGAGGACTGATTACATGCTATTTGCACAACCTGCCACATATCATCTCTGACCTCTAAGTATCAACCTGATACTCATGATCCAACGGATCATCATTGCACGAAGCATCATCCTGATGCTCATGATCATACTGATCATCATCACTATACCGTCCTGGTACATATCATCTGGAGAAACATCCTGAAGCTCGTCATCATGATCATCCTGATCATACAATGCATCCACCTGATGCATACCAAGTATCTACTTGATACATATCATCATACATGATCCACCTGATCATACAATGTATCCACCTGATACATACATAGATACATGATCCACACAATGCATCTAACTGATATATATCAACATACATGATCTACCTGATCATACACAGTATCCACCTGATACATATACAGATACATGGTCCAAGCATCCAACATGATGCATACATACATATACATATAAATGATCCAACTGATCATATCCAACATCCAACATGATGCGTACATACATATACATATAAATGATCCAACTGATCATATCCAGCATCCAACATGATGCGTACATACATATACATATAAATGATCCAACTGATCATATCCAGCATCATCTTGATGCACATACAGAGCAGTAACTGGAGCATCGTCCTGATGCTCATCATCCAGTGATTACATCCACAACTATGTGAAGGATCCTCCTTCCAACATGCTTGGAACGGCTTCAAAAAATGTGTCCATCACTTCTTCCTCGAAGTGTCGTCGATCTGAAGAACACCAACCCTCTCCCTGAAGTACTCGAACTTCACTCTGGCTAGTGGCTTCGTCAGTATATCTGCAATCTGCTCGTCCGTTGCAACATACAGGAGCTTCACTGCTCCTCTCTGCACCATATCCCTGATATAGTTATATTTGATCTCTATGTGTTTCAACCTGTCATGAAACACTGCGTTCTCAGACAACTTCACACAACTCTGGTTATCACAGAAGATACCAGTAGCATCCAATGGGAGATCAAATAACTCAGACAGTAGCTTTCGAAGCCATACTGCCTCACAACTAGCCGAACAGGCTGCAACATACTCTGCCTCGGCTGTACTCAGTGCTACGCAGGACTGCTTCTTGCTAAACCAAGAGATCACACCTGATCCCATACTGAAACAACACCCAGATGTGCTCTTCCTATATGCAGCACTGCCTGCCCAATCTGAATCAACATAACCTTGTAGGTTAAACTTTTGGTTCGCTTCATACTTGAGCCCATAATCAATTTTACCCTTCAGGTACCTCAGAATATGCTTTACAGTAACCAGGTGAACACTCCTCGGATCCATCAGGAACTGGCTCAATGTGTTCACTGCAAAGCAAATATCTAGTCTCGTGTTCGTCAGGTACATTAAGGACCCAATCATCTGACGATACATAGAGACATCAACTGGCTCAGATGAAGCATCACATAGAAGCTTCAGATTCGATGCCATAGGTGTGGCCATGGCCTTGCAATCCATCATCCCGAACCTCTTCAGGATATCTACAGTGTACTTCCCTTGTCCAAGGAAGATCCCATCTGTACTCTGCCACACCTCTATACCTAGGAAAAAGTTCATCATCCCCAAGTCTTTCATATCGAATTCGGCAGCAAGCTTTGTCTTTGTATCTGCAATCAATCTGTCATCTCCTGTTACAAACAGGTCATCCACATATAGGAGTAGAACCACAGGATTCCCTTCCTCAACCTTGTAGTAAAGGTTGGAATCCGCTTTACTCTTGGTAAAGCCCAAACTAGATAGGAAACTGTCCATCCTACCATACCAAGTTCTGGGAGCTTGCTTCAAGCCATACAAGGCTTTCTTCAATCTGCACACATATAACTCCCTGTCATGTGTTTCGAAACCAAGTGGCTGCTCCACATATACTTCCTATTCAACTACACCATTCAAGAAAGCAATCTTGACATCCATCTAGTGTATTTTCCATTTCATCGCTGCAGCCAGGGCAAGTACTATTCTGATGGAAGTATACCTGGCTACAGGTGCAAAAGTTTCTTCATAATCTATTCCCTCTTTCTGAGAGAAGCCATGAGCTACGAATCTTGCCTTGTATTTCTCTACGCTGCCATCTACAGCATGCTTGATTTTGTAGATCCATTTGGAAGTCACAATAGACTTCTCTTTAGGTCTTGGGACAACATCCCAAACATCATTCTTCATTATTGATTGGTATTCCTTGACCATGGCATCCTTCCATTCTTTCTTTTCCACTGCTCTTCATAACTGGAAGGTTCTTTATTCATGATGTCACAGACACAGGGACCTCTAGGTCTATCCTCTGGAATAAATTTGGTTGTCGTCGACAGAGGGAGACCAGCAACTAACAAGGCAATGATGTTTCCTTGATAGGAGCGCGAGGTGTAGAACTGAAGTGTGGTAGTGCTGATGGTAGGACTGACATACTTGTGGGGATGGGAAGTAACTGGGGTGATAGAGTGGGTAGACTCAAACTTCCTTTGTTCAGAGCATGATAACATGGTTGACCTGGCAGCGTAGGGAACTGACTTGTAGGTGTGGGGATCATCGCTTTTAGGGACTGAAGGGTATGTGTTGGCTCTGGGGGATCAAGCTGATGGGTGCTGTCGAGGGATTCTCAGGGTGACATAATGCATAATACTCTGAACAAAGGCGACCAAAATGGGGAAGCTGCCATATGAGTAGACGTGATCTGTTGTGGCGCCAAGAAGCACCATTGGGTCCTTCTTCGTAGTTTTAATGAGCTCCAAGAAGGGATAAAAGTGTGCTCTGAAATGGTACTGTCCTGTGGATTTTGTGAGCCCAGGACTGTTCTTGCTCATTGGTGCTTTCATTTTTAAGGAGTCTGAAAACGATAAGAAGACTCTGCAGTGGTTGTGAGTACTGTCCTGTTGGTTTTACGAGCCCAGGATGGTGATTGCTAGTGGTCGCTTTCATGTTTAGAGAGTCGGAAAGCGATAAGTGGACTCCATTGGTGTTCTTTTTCGTAACTTAGTCTCCAAGGCCCGAAAAAGCATAAAATGATGTAAATGGAGAACTCTTCTAGCCGATGTGACTAGAGTAGTCCTTTTTCGTAATTAGTCTACCAGGTCCAGAAAAGGGGTAAACTTATACCACGTAGACGCCCTTTAAGATACGTTTAGCGAGCATGAAAGGAAGCAAGGTTGCTCGGCGATCTTTTCATTGTTTTAGGAGTCAGAAAAGAACCTAACAGAAACTCCCTAAGTGCCTTTTTCGTAAAAGGGATTGCTCGGCCCGAAAAAGGGGTAAAATTATACCGAACAAAAAGGGATTGATGAGAGCGAGAAAAGGTCTCAAGCGCCATCGTGAGTGTGGAATACTGAATCTGATGACATAACGATTGTCAAAAATGGACGATGACCGATGTGGCACGCAAACCGAGGCGACGAGGGGGCACTGGAAAAATGCCCGAAAAATCTGGGCGTGAGAGCGAGAAATGATCTCAAGCGTCCTCACGAGCGCAGAAAACTGAATTTGGCGATATAAGACTCGTCAAAAATGGAGAACGGCCGATGTGGCACACAAACCGAGACAACGAGTGTCTAAAAAATGGTCAAAAAATGGACCTGGTGAAAACAGGAAAAGGAAAGAACTGTCATGAAGTTCTCGCTGTGCTGATTCCAACAGTTTAAGGAACGGACGTCGTATGACATCGTAATGGTTGTTTGAAAAATGGTGAAATTTCTATAAATAGGACGTGGGGCCCATATGACGTGTCATTGTTACGTGTGAGTTTGGCAGAGCAATCAGAGCTCTTTCTTGATTTCCGGGAGATTTGACCGTTGGTTTTCGATTCCGCGAGTTTCAGGTAACCCTATTTTCCTTAGCCTTTTCAATTATGTCTTTTTTGTTTAGCGGCGGGCCCCTGAAGGCCGCGAAATTCCATGTTGGCCTTCCAACGTGGAATATCGCGGGGTTCGTCCCTTTTGCTGTGATGGACATCGCGGGTTTGAGGCTGACAGTCGCGATGTTCATCGCGACTGTCAGGTTGAAAGTTGCGATGTTCATCACGAGTATGGGGGAGAGAGTCGCGATGTTCATCGCGACTGTCTGGCCAATACCCGCGATGTTCATCACGGGTTCTTGTATGGAAGCTGCGATGATCATCGCGCTTTTGATGGAAAAGCCGCGATGGTATTTTTTGAAAAAATTTCTCTGGTGTTAAAAGTTTCTTTGTTTTTTGGCAGGATGTTGAGGAGGCCATTGGTGTCATGGCGAGAGCGAGAGATGGAGCAGGATTTGATGGTTCGGATTCGGACTGATCAGGGGGTCCGACAGGTTCTGGTGGTGAGTGGACTCCTAAAGTTTGCTCAGATTCCACCAATGCGTTTAGTAGGACCGCTACTGAAAAAATTGGTGAGTTGGTGGGTTCCTGCAGAGAGTGCCTTTATTGTTGGGGGTGAGAGGTTGGAGATCACCCTTACTGATGTATATTTTCTTACCGGGTTACCTCGCTTAGGGGAGGTGGGGGATCTTCTGCCGAGGATCCCGGTAGGTCTGGACATGGAGGATCTCCTGGAGACCTTCTGTGTTCCTGGGGCGATTGTGCAGAACAACGCTCTGAGTCTGAGATCATTGAGGGAGTGGGACATGCGGGCTGTCGGGGCTTGTGTTCTGCGGGTGTTGGGTGCCGCGGCGCCACATCGTTTGTCGGGGGGACAAACGATGATGGTGGATTCTGTGCTGAGGGGGACCTACTATGCATGGGGTCAGATGTTTTTGGCTGGTGTCCGGAGAGATCTGGACAAGGTCAGTCGGGAGGGGGGAGAGTTCTGCTATGCCTCCTTCTTATGTTGTTTTTTCCTTGAGTGGGTACCAACTTTGCGGCCACTGGTGCCGGTTCGGGATGGTTTGGTGAGCGAGCCGCACATGGTGCGGTGGGGGTAGATGATGCCTCGCGGTGGTGGTGGTATCCATGGGTTCTTTTCGTAGGAGATGTATGAGCAGTGGGAGAAGATCCCCCTTCTGATTGAGGACTATCCATATGCTGGTATGGACTATCGAGGAGATCCGGAGATGCCTCGAGCCCAGGGGCAGGCCTGGGGTTTAGATGGTATGTTTTGTGTTTTGTTCTCTACTATATCATTTTTTAGATGTGTTTGTTATGACTATAGTTAGATATTTATATGATGGTTACTTGCGTGATTGTGCAAATGTTGGTCCTATACCACCAGCCGACTATGTGGCTCGTAGGGGACGGGCGATGGTGGTTGCTCCACCTCCTGTAGCGGTACCACCGCCGCATGGTCAGGGATTTGGGGCTCGCGGTCGAGGGGCTGGCCCTCGAGATGATGCTATGGAGGGTGTCCGAGAGACACTGGATATGATTCTGGCGGGATTCCCAGAGGATGGGTGGAGGGATTTAGATCGGGACATCGTCGAGCGATGTTTCGATGCGCCTCGTGAGTGGCGCTCTATCCTGCTGAGAGCAGCGTTGTTGGCGGCTGAGTGGAGGGAGGGGGCTCGGCAGGATCAGGCAGGGCCGGTGGAGGGGAGGATTCGTTTACGAGATGCTCCAGCGGGGCCGGAGGAGAGGAGAGTTTGGGCTCGGCATGATCTGGCGGGGCCAGCGGAGAAGGCGCCAGAGGAGCCGAGGGACCGTGATGATTAGATGATATTGTATCTACCCCCAAATGCTGATGAGCATATGGGGAAGCACTTTTTTGTGCGGCTGATGTATTTTTGTATATTGGGTACTGAGGGCACCCACGACATGTTTTGACTATATTATGATGATCTATATATATGATATTGGTATATAGTCGTGTATGCACATGGATGCATTTATTGTGTTTTTGTTCGCCCGTGGAGGCATGTTTGATTCGCTGTATGCCCGTGGAGGCACATGTTATGCACGTGGATGCAACATTTTGATATTTTGTATATGCCCGTGGAGGCACATGTTATGCATGTGAATGCTTTTTTGTCATATTTATATATATGCCCGTGGAGGCACATGTTATGCACGTGGATGCATTTTTGTTTATGAAATGATTTGATTGGTGTGCCAGTCAAGAATGTTGTTGGCCATATGGTCTGCTACACTATTGAGATTTCTTGGGACATGTGTAAATGAAATGGATTCAAATTGTCGAACCATTTGTTTAGTGCGCAAAAATTTTCTGAAAAGACAGGGATCGCTTACCTCGTAATCATTGTTGAGCTGGGAAACAAGGAGTTGTGAGTCCAAGAAAACGTTAAGGTGACGTATGCTCATTTGGAGAGCTGCGGCCAGGAGACCGATCACGGCATCGTATTCAGCTTGGTTGTTGGTGGCAGCACCTAAACACACTCCGTCGATGTGGATCAACTCATGTGAAGGGGAATATATTACCCAAGCTGCGGAGGCCAGATTGGGGGACCAACGGCTTGCACCATCAGCGAAACCGACGTAGCAGAGTGGAACAGGATCCATCTGTGGTCATGCAGAGAAAAACAAATATTTAGGTTTGTTTTTTGAATTTTTTGTGAAAAACAAAATAATACTGTACAATAATGGATGGTAGTGTCCATCAGATTTACTATGGGTGAAATCGCTTGAGGTACAACCCGTTGAGTGGGTTGCGGAGGGGGTTTCCTTCTGAATCGGTCAGAATGTATGCCCCCTGTCCGAGGCAAGTGTGAATAATATATGGACCTTGCCACATGGACACAAACTTTCCTTTCCCGGTTTTATCATGAGCCTGATCGTAGGCGAGGATAAGGTCCCCTTCAGTAAAAGTTCTTGGGTGGACATGTTTGTCATAATTCAGTTTGGATTGGTTCTGTTGATGCCTCGGATATCGTAGCATCAATCAGAAAGGGATTCTCCCCGAGAGATGGTCCCAATTAGACTATCTCCCGTTTGGTGTAGGGAATCCGTCCGGTTAGCGGTTCCGGCAACCGTGGGTTTGGAGTTTAAATCCGATTCTACCGGTTATGGCCCGATCCACCTTTCTTTTGGGTTTTATGTCTTTTATATGAGATGCAAGTGCCTAAACTATACTTGATCTAAATGCAACTAAAACACATCTAAGTCTACCTATCCCTGCAGGGAACACGCTTAAGGGATGAGCAATCAGCTGTAACAAATAACGTAAGGAAAGAACAGATAGTTGTTAATTCTCACAAGCAAAGCTACAACAAGATAAAGATCTTTAGAAGATAGCTTCTAATCCAACATGGAACGCATCTATTGCTCATAAAACAGAAAAAGAAAAAAAATTATTTAATCTACGTAGCAAGAATAAAGAAACAGATCTAAATGTGACAAACTGAAATTAAACTTAAAGATCCCTGCAAGGAACAATTTAAAGGCATGAACAATGAGCCACATGAGTTATCCTGAAGAAAGAACAGTTAGCCATTCGATCTAGAAGAGAAATCTACAGCAATGATAAAGACATCAGCAGGTAGCTCCTGATTTAATGTGAAACGCATTCATTGTTCACAAAATAGAGAAAATCGTATGCACAGGGAGGAGCAAAATCATTAATACAAAGAAATAGTTCAGATGGTAAGAATGATCTCACATTACAGAACAGCAGTCATTAGAATAATCCAACATACAGCAATCCAACATCCCATGCAAAACGTCCATCTCCCGTGGCTTCTATTAGAAAATTCAATTTTACAGGCCCGATACAAGATAGCTCGTATGGGTTTCAAAATTTCCTTCCCTGCCAAAAAAAAAAGTCTGTTCTAATCTTTCCTAGCTTCTATTTATATCTACACATCTGCCCTTTGGCCTGACACCTAGCATCCTCCACCTGTCATTTACAGGAATTTCCTCTATAATCGACTACCAAAAATGATCACTCCTTTTACAAAATTGTTCTGACAGAAATAGGGACAGCTGTCCCATGGCTTACGCCTTACATATTCAAAATATACATAGCAGAAAATTGGCTAATACCAAAGCTTTCCCTGCTGGGCACGTGTTTGGCTGAAGAGAGTGGCTCAACTGAATTCAGTTTTCTTCATTCCTGTGCGTGAGCTTCTGCTGGCAGAGGGTCGCCCAAGTTAATTGTCACTGATGCTGCCTGGGAAGAGGCCCTCGAATCCCCTGCTGATGCTGCTTCTAATTGGGAAGGGGGAATTGAACTGGCCAGACTTTCTGCCATTGCTGGGGAAGAGGCTGCTGGGAGAGAGGCTGCTGGATCTACTGATGCTCCTGCTGCTGCTGCAGCTTTCCTGTCCTCCTCTGCTATGTAGCTGTACCACACACCTGTGTCCCTTATGACCATGTTTGCTGCAGCAGGGAACAAGATTTTCTGAGAAGTCACATTCTTCCCGAGCTCAGCTTTAATGCTTTGAACTTCTGCTACTGTAGCTTGATACACTTCCTTTAGCAGATGGTTGTGGAGTGATGATGAACCAATATAATGCTGGAGGTCATCAATAGCCAGGACATCAATCCTTTTCACGTACTCCATTTGAATGGCTAGCTCTTCCTTTAGTTGAGACAACCGCTGCTCCTTTTCCGGAAAGTCCTCTAGGGTCTGAGGGAAACTCAATGTGCATTTGTCATGGACTCCTTTGAGCTTTTGGTATAGACTGTTAATTTTATCTGTAGTTCTCTGTACACTGGTTATTAGCTTATTGGCACAGTTCCTGCCGAACTCCAGCAAGGCTATGTCTTCATTAAAATCGTCCACAGCTTTAAATGGAAGATGCGGGGGGAAACCCCCTTTCCCTTCTCTCCATGCCATCTGACTTATGAGATTTGCCTTGACACGGGTATTCTTAGCTTTGAGCCTGTGGGCCTCCGCATTAATTTCTTTTGATCTGACTATCATGACCTTGAGCTTGCAAACCTCGTCAGTGATTAGCTCCTGCGTGTCATTTATTTGCCTCAGGATGCTGCAGGACAGCTCATGGAAAGGAGACATGTCCATTGTTTTGCTCTCAGCCTGCTCTAACCGCTCAGCTAATGTCTGCTTGTCTGCTTCTAGCTGAGAAGCCTTTTCTTCCGCTCCATTCTTCTCCGCTTCTACAATCATTATTTGGAGTGCTAGCTGGTCCTTTTCCTCCTCCAGCTGGCGGTACTTGTTTGACAGCTCCCTATGTTCATCGTACAAGCAATTATACTTGTTCACTGCCAGATCTCTTTGGGCTTGCTCATTAGCCACAGTTTGTTGTAGCGTGCGAGCTTTCTTCCTTGTCAATTCACTATCTCTTACCATCACGCCTACATTGGCCAGGGATGCTTTTGCCGTTGCTACAGCTGCGGACGCCATAGCAAAGGGATCTTGATCCGTATTCTGCATTATAGTGACCTCTTGGTGGGTAACGATGTCTTCATGGAAGGGACTTTTGATCCTCTCTTCTGATTTGAGGACCATTGCTTTTATTTTCTTGTCATAGACAAACTCATTCCACTTGGACACCGTACGCTTTCCTGATGGAGTGTACGGGACAATTGGTCGGTTTATGATGTCTATGTCTTCTTCTGCCGGTGGGGTCCGGAGTTCCTGAGCAGGGTCTCCTCCTTTATTTTGGGCACCAGAGCCCCTGCTTGAGAGGTGTCTATTTCCATGTCCTGTATACCGGATCCACCTTCCTTGGCACCTTCCCTTGTCTTCAATTCTTCTTCTGCCCCCTTTTCTGCTTCAGCCCGCTCAACTTCAGCCTCTTTCTGCTTTTGGGCTTCCTCAGCCTCTTTCTGATTTTGGGCTTCCTCAGCCTCTTTCCGCAGTCTTTCATTTTCAGCTTCTTGCTGCTCTCTTACTTCCTCAGCTTCCCGCTGTAACCTCGCTTCTTCTCTTAATCTGAGCTCTTCCTGAGCTCGGGCATCCTCAGCTTCTTTCTCCTTTTGCTGGCTGGTCTTCTGGGCCTTGGTTGAGCTAGAGCTTGCTCCAGTGCCTTGGCGACAGATCCGTAGCTCAGCCATGTTGCTGATGCCTATGAATGCCTCTTCCTCGGCATCAGGATAGTGGGAGTACTCGAAGTGAGCATAGATATCCTTACAATGCTCAGAAACTCTTCCCTTTCGGTCATTCCTGTGGAAGATTACCTCACCGAAGTGGAAGGCTTTCAGCTCTTGAACAAATTCGTCGGCCGAGGCAACCCCTGAAAACTTGAAAGCGCCTATGCAGAAAGGTAGGGGGGGGAAGGAAGCCTTATGTTGTTTGTGGAGCATTGCTCCAATCCCATCCAGGAAGAGTTGTCTTACTGCTTCTTTGAGAACCACATAGTCTGTGGCATACTGCGGCAAGATGTATGGGGCCCTAGACCCTCCAAACATTCTCAGGTAGGTACCTTGCTCCGAAAAGTAAAAGTCCCCATAATCCTCAAGGACTTCCAAAGCATTCTCTGATAGGCAGTTTGGTTCTTCTTTGAACATTTTCTCGTATAGGGGCATGATGAACCCCTCACAGATTAGTTTGTAGCTGGGATTGTAATTCTGAGCCCACAACATCTTGAATGCGATATAGACCGGGGCGGTGGCCCTATCCCATGTACAGCCCAATTTGGGGAACTCTATCTTGGCCAAAATACAATCTATCAGATATGAAGACATGAAAAATTCAGCCTTCTTCAAGGCTAGTCCTGGCTTAGCAGCACCTATCATCGAGGCCAGACTATCTGACAGGATAGTGGCCCAGTCAAACACAGTTCCATTGAATGCCACGTAGTGGATGATAGGGATCCACTGGATTTTATACACCGTGCCATCGGGCATGCCGAAGATTCTGCACAGCATTAAAGCGATCAATCTGAAAGGAGCTCTCAGGTTCTGTACGTCATATTCATCACTTCCTTTCTTTCTCAAATGCTTCCCTGCCATCAGTAGCTTCTTGGCCATCTCGATGTTGTTCATCTGGCTTAACCATTCATCAGTCAGAGCTTGTTGGACCCGGGGAAACTTGTAGGCTGCCGCCAGATACGGGGGTTGAAATGAGGCAATGGCCACCTTACTGCTGTCATTTATCACTCTCCCGTCAGCATCGGCATGCTGGAGTATCCATCCGATCACTTCAGCACAGGGGAACAGCTCAGGGCGGGTAGCGGCTCTGGTTATGCCTGAGGTTTTGATATTCAGATAAATTGGCCCTTCTTCTAACAACATGTCTGGGATCTCCTGGTCCCGGATCATTCTGTAGATGTCACCCCATCTGATTTCTGGAGGGACACCAGTGGTGCACCTAGTGTCTTGGAGTGAAGTTTCAGTTTTAGGAGGGGCAGGTTTCTTTTCTGTCATCTTAGCTTTCTTCTTACCGGTTTTCGGCATCTTGACTTATCCCTGATAACATCCATATACAAGTCATCATTTGAGCAACATACTGTGAGGTTTTAACAGAGAGCAACATCGTTTTAATATCAATGAGATAAGTCAATGAAGCTGTATATTTAGGAAGCAAAACATTATTTCAACATGAAACATAAATTGAAACATTTGAATCTCTTAAAAAGATGAGTTTGGAATGCTCCTGAGGGGATAGGCTATGTCGCGGACACATTTTGTTCTCGGCTCGATAGGCGAGTTGCGGAAACAATTGGTTTTCGGTTCCGTAGGGAGTCGTGGAAGCAATTGGTTTTCGGTTTCGCCCTGGGGAAGAAGGTGTCTTTCGTCATCACTGCGGCTGGAAAGGCTAATGGCGGGGAGACTCGGGTTGGAAAGACTTTGTGACGACCAGGGAGCCCCTTTCGCACTTTCGACTCGGTGAGGGCTTCGAATGCTATTGTCACTCACGGCACTCGCCGAGGCGCTCTATGAGAAGTTCTAATCCGAGCGAGGGTGATGGTGCCGGCGACACACTGACGGGAAAGGTTAGGGTGGCCACGTTTTCGGGTTTCGGCTGGCGTGACTTGAACGCTTACGAGATTTGAACAGGGACAATGGCGCCGGAGATTAGGTTTTGACTTGGGTAGAGGGCGTCGAGGGACTGAGGTTTTATGGAAAGGCCCGGGGTTTTACATCCTGAGCTCTTCGGCCGGGGACATGAAAAGCCTATGGGGTTTCGACAGATTCTCCCCACAACGAGGCACGCGGCCCGGGGATAAAATATGGAACAGGTTTAACCGCCCAAACCAACCGTCTCTACTCAATAAAAAATAAAAATGCTAATTCTTTAACCAATGTCTATTTTGTATGACGAGAACTTCACTCAACCGCTTTTGATGGGCAAAACATAGCCCTTGATGGGTGTTTTTCCTGTCAAAATCCCACCAAAACCTATTGTTTTCAAACAAAGACAACTCAACGGCAACTGGAAACCGTAAAAAGGGGCAAATTTCAAGTTCAGACTCCTACCTGGCACCGTGGGGATCGCTCGAACGAGGTGGCCACGAACGCGGATGAGCGAGGTGAGCTGGAGTGATTTGCACGGCGTTCTACGTCGTTGGCCAATCGAAAACAATGGTGCATTGGCTCGAGCCCCTACCGTATATTTATAAAAGACGGGCACGTGCGAGCATTTAGGTTGTTAGTTGGCGCAATTAAAATGTGGCTTAAATACGCCGCCCGTTGCGGTCACGTCAAAATATCTCGATTTCCGTGCGACCGCCATTCGCGGGGCCACCTTGCGAATCATATCCGCCGTTGCGGAAGGGTTCAAGGAAAGTTTCCGTCGTTTCGGGGAGCATCGCGGAAGGGAAACTCGAAGCCTTCCGCAAAAGAGCCCCGCGTTGCGGACGTATAACGTCAAGCCTTCCGCCGTTTCGGGAGCTATTTGCGAAGGGATTCCGCCAATCCAAAAGTTTCTAAGTCTCGCGGGGTTTCGGGACGATATGGCGAATGCTCCCGGTATTTTCGGAAAGCTTTTGTGAATGGCTTCCGCCGTTTCGGGAGGAAAATCCGAAGGCTTCCGCAGGTTTTTCGAAGTTTTCTAAGTCTCTTTTCGGAAAGCTTATGTGAACGACTTCCGTCGCTTCGGGCCACTTCGCTGAATTCTTCCGCCGTTTCGGAAAGATTTCATCAGAACCTTCCGCGATTTTAACAAACCAATCCGACTTTTTCGGGCGTCTTTCCCAAGTTCTTCCGCTGTTTCGGGAACTATTTGCGAAGGGCTTCTGCCAATCCAAAAGTTTCTAAGTCTTCGCGGGGTTTCGGTTCGTTCCCTTAAATTGTTCCGCAACCTTTTGGAAGGATGTTTCAAGTTCTTTTTGGGAGGATTTGACCACGGCTCCCGCCATTCCGGGGCAATCTTTGAAAGCTTCCGCGGTTGCGGAAGGTTTGAGCGAGGCACTCCGCCGTTTCGGAAGGATAGCCCAAGTGCTCCCGCGTTCTTCCAACAAAAAATTCTAAGTCTTCCTTTGAGAAGCTTATGCGAGCGGCTTCCGCGGTTACTGGAAAAACTTGAATTGCTCCGCCGTTTCGGAAGGAATTGTCCAACGGGAGGAAAACTTGAATTGTTCCGCAGAAACAAAAAACGAAAAAGTTTCCGAGTTTTACTTCGGAAGGCTTAGACGGGCGGTTCATGAGATTGGCCTCCGTCATTTCGGGAGAAAAACCGGAATTTTTTCGCGGTTGCGGAAGGCTTGAGCGAAGGGCTCCGCGGCCTTCCAATTGAAAATTCTAAGTCTTCTTTCGGGGGTGTTTTGCATTTGGCTTCTGCAATTGCGGGGAGATAGCTCGAGAGACTCTGAAACATTGGAAAAAATTCTAAGTTTCCTTTTGGTTCCTTGGGGAAAAAATGGAAAGATTGATGGCAAGATGTTTGGTCGGGAAACCAGATTCCAGTTGGGAAACAAGGTTTTATGTTGAGAACACAACCAACGGCTGGGATGGCTTCTTAGGCAAACTTTCTGCAAAAATGAAAGGAGGGGCCCCAATATGTACAAAATTTGGGGGGGGGGTGTTGCTGCAACAAGAGGTTCTTGGCTGCTTCCATGGTTTGGAGGGCTGTGCGCCGATCTTCATCGGCCTGCTCCAGGAGTAGTAAGCATTGCTCAATTGGGGCAGTGTCCGGTAGGAGTTCAACGGCCATATGTAGGGTTGGAATCTGGCACTCAATGGGGAGGACAGACTCGACACCGTGAACTAAGTGGAAAGGGGTAAAACCGGTGGTGGTTTTGGTTGACGTGCGGTATGCCCATAGTGTCGGGAAGAGCATGTGGTGCCAATTTGATTTGTGTTTGTCTACAGTGCGCTGGAGGATGGTTTTCAAAATTTTGTTGATCGCTTCGACTTGGCCGTTTCCTTGGGGGTAGTAGGCGGAGGAGAAATGGTGTTCAAATTTCAGTAAGGTTGACAGTTCTCTCCAGACGGCGTCTTCGAAGTGAGAGCCGTGGTCTGAGACGAGTTGCTTTGGCACTCCAAAACGAGCGATAACATGGTTTAGGAAAAAACGTGCTACGGTGTCGGCCTTGCAATTGTAAGTTGGCATGCCTTCCGCCCACTTGGTGAAATAATCTACGGCCACAATAATGTGTTTATGACCACTGGCTGACGTGGGATTGCAATCGAGGAAGTCGATGGCCCATTTGCAGAATGGTCCGACAGTGACTACTGGATGAAGGGGGGTGGGTGGTGTTCTTTCCTTGGGGGCAAAAAGTTGGCAGTTTTGACAATGTTTGACTGCGGTGATGCAATCAGTAAATAATGAAGGCCAAAAGTAACCTGCACGAATGATCTTTTGGGCGGTGGCCATGCCGGAGAAACGGCCTCCGCAGGACCGCTATGGCAATCATTAAGGACTTGTTCTACCTCGTCATGGGATAGGTAGCGTCGTAAGATGGTATCAACACCGCATCGATAAAGTACATCCCCTAACAAGAGGTATTGGGGGGCGTGGTGTCGTATACGACGGCGTCCGTCATGATTGATGTGTGGTCAAAATTTTTGTGTGCGGAGGTAGATTAAGATGTCTCCGTACCATGGGTCGTCAGACAAAATGATGAAAATGTGGTCGTCAGTGAGATCTGTTTGGATAGCGGGTGATGACGAAGAGGATGGGATATCTGTGATGAGTTGAGCTAGTGCTAGGGCCTTAATGCTCTTTGGGGTTTTGAAAGTAAGGTCATACTCTTGTAGGATAATGACCCATTTAGCTACGCGGCCTTGAAGAAGGCGACGCGTCAAGAGGTAAACCATAGGATTGGAATTAGCTACGACTGTGGTGTGGCTTAGGAGAATATAATGTCGCAGCTTTTGTACTGAAAAAATGACGCCGAGGGCCATCTTTTCTTCATGTGGGTATCGGAGGGGTGGGCCGGACAAGGTCTGGCTCACATAGCAGATGACATACTCTTGGCGAGTAGCATCTTCTTGTACAAGAACTCCAGATACGGCATGCTCGGATGCTGAAACATAGAGGGTGAAATCTTTGGTGAAATCTGAAGGAGAAATCAACGGGGCGTTTGTTAGTGCTTTCTTTAAGTCGGTGAAAGTTGTCTCTGCTTGTTGGTCCCATATGAAACAGGTATGCAGCCGTAGTAGTCGTAGGAAACCGTGGACCGTTGTGGCATAGTCAGGGACAAAGCGGCGGAGGAAGTTGGACCTCCCTTGTAGGCTTTGCAGTTGTCTTAATGTGCGGGGTGACGGTAACTCTAGAATGGCTTGGACTTTTAAGGGGTCTACAGTGATGCCTTTCTCTGAGATAACAAACCCCAGCAGGCAACCTGATGTAACGCAAAATACACACTTGAGAGGGTTCAAGCGGATGTTGTATTTTCGACAACGCATGAAAACTTGTCGAAGGTCGTCTAAATGGTCAGATCACTTCTTGGATCGAGCGGTGAGGTCGTCCAGATAAAATTTTATGATCTTGTGGAGATCGTGGAAGCAATAAGTCATGGCACGTTGGAAGGTGGCTCCAGCATTCTTGAGGCCAAAAGGCATGATGCGATAGGCGAAGTTTCCCCATGGGGTGGTGAAAGCTATCTTATATTGATCTTCTTTACGGATTTTTATTTGGTTGTATCCGGAGAAACCGTCCATAAAAGAAAGGACCTCATGTCCCGCACATTCATCGATTAGTTGGTCAATGAAAGGTGTGGGGAAGTTGTCTTTGGGACAAGCGAGGTTGAGGTCTCGGAAATCAGTACAAACGCGTATAGTGCCCACTTTTTTGTTTACTGGCATTGGGTTTGAAACCCAGGTGGTGTAGGCAATAGGATATATGAATCCTGCTTTTTGGAGTTTTTCAATCTCAGCTTTAACAGCTGGGAGCTTGGACGGGTGAATGGGCCGTTGTTTTTGTTGGACAGGAGCCACATTGGGCCATGTGTCGATGTGATGTTCCACAATTTTGGGATCGAGGATAGGCATCTCGGTGTAAGACTAGGCGAAGACATCACGAAACTCTTGGAAGAGTTTTTTATATGCCTGAGTTTCCGCTTGAGTGCAAGATGCACCTAGCGAGATGAGCCCAGGTTTTCCAGGTGTGGTGGAAATATCGATTTGTATAATAGGGGAAATGTTGGACATGTTCCCTTCTTCGAAGGCATCTGGTGCTGGGATGGGTTCCTTGAACCAATCAACCTTAGTTGGTAGGAAATCCTTTGACTCGACTGATAGCTGGTTTGCTGCGGTGGATGTAGACGCCTCAGGGAGGAAGTATGAGCGATGATGCATATCGTCCCAAGGGTAGTCTGGTGCAGTGAGTGTTTCTAAAATTTGCTCATCAGTATGGAAGTAGTCAGACCATAAATCGACGGGTTCTGGTTTGTATGTGGTTGAAATCATATATATGGTATTGACTTCTTCCGAAGAAGATGATCTCGGAGGGTAGATCTCCTCGATGAGGGGAGGAGATATCTCTAAGTCGACGTTATTCAACTCGTACAATGCTGCTCTGTAATCTGGGAGATCAGGGCAGTGGTGTGAATAATGGCCATAAATGCCGCATATCGCACAAGGGTGGTTAGTGCGGAGTGTTTTGTCGCGAGGCTGAGGAGGTGGCTCAAGTCTTACTACTGGAATTTCGGTGTCGTCATCCAACATATTCATGTGTTCCTGGAGTGCAGGTAATTGTGGACATTGATGAGTGGCATGGCCTACGTCGTCACATAACAAGCACTTAGGGGGAATACGAATAGCTGGGGGGTTTTTAGCTACCTTGGGGGTTGCTGGGGGGGTGCGAGTTATGAGTCCAGTGTTATAAGTTGGTGGGCCTCTGCCCCCTGTGTTCCGTAACGGAGGTGGGGTGTTTCTGGATGTTGATGCCGTAGTCACTATTTGGGGAGGTCTGTTTTGCAGATGAGTGACGGGAGGGGGTACAACAGTGTATGGTTGTGGGCCTCTGCCCCCAATGGGCTTGATAAGAGGAGGGGGATTCGTAGATGATGAAGGGGTAGTGACACCGGGAGGTGGTTGACTAGTGGTGACAATGGGTTGCACCGGTTGTAGGATAACAGTTGGATTCGGCGGGGGCTCGGAGCAGGTAAGTACCATACAGGTATCCCTAATGTTAAGCCAAGAAGGTTGAGTGTAGCCATTACTGGCGAACTGACAACTCCGGCGAATCGGAACAAGAATGGGATGGTGTGAATTGGCATTGTGCCAATATGAGTAGGCACTGTGGGTGTTTGTGGTAGTGACAAAGGCTGCTGTGTGGTGTGCGACAGGGTGCACAAATCCGATGTTTTGGTTACCGATAAAGGTGGTGAGATCGATGGAAAAGTGGAAGTCATAGGTGACTCGGTGTAAAGTCCGGCTCCCACGGAGGATACAAACGAGGTAGTTGCACCACAAACAGGTTGTTCGACCATGGGGAGAACATTTTCGGGTGCAGCGGGGGCCTTGGGATCGTAATAGGTGAGCTGGTCGACCTTGACCACGCGTCCGTCATGGGGGAACATCATGGTACGAAAAACGGATGAGGCAACCTCCCGCATGGCATACATGTAGCTGTGACCAAGTAAGAGGTTATAGTCAAGTTGGGAATTGATGACCTCTATGTCAATGAGCACGGTTTTACCAGCCAGCTGGATGGGGACATTAGTTAACAGACCTTGGGGTTGAGCCGAACGGTCGTCGTAGGCTCGCAACGCAGTGTTGGACTGCTGGAGAGTAGGGGATCCCATCTTTTTCCAAACGAATGTGGACATAACGCATGTAGAGGCACCTTCATCGATAATACAGCGATGGATGAAAAGATTCCGAACGGAAACAAAAACTTGGAATGCTAAAGTGGAAGGTAGGCGTGGTTCGGACTGGTCCGAATTGAATGCCATCAGTTGTGAATCATCAGGGGTCAATAGCACCAATGGCAGAGAGCAAAGTCTTGCGCTGTGAAGGACAGTTTTTTAAGACCTCTAAAGCAGACATGGTTGCGAGAGACTGGGCTAAGTCGTCTACAATGTTGTAATTCGACGCAGCGCGAGCATTGGGGTTATTGTTGATGCGACAAAGTGGGAAGTGGGGTGCTTTAGAGGCGCCATCGAGTGGAGCCGGAGGTATACGTAACGTCTGATCAGTGGGATGAGCGTTAGTGTTTTTGTTGGCGGGAGGGTCTTCAGGGGTGGATCCATGTTGGTTCCGATGTGTTTGGAGGTTGACATCAGCTGATGACATCATTAACAAGTGGTGGGTACCTGAATCGAACATGGGTTGATCAGGAGCGGCATAAGTGATATGTTGTTGTGGTGGCGTGTTTCCTTGAGGGGGAGCCAACGGCTGAGTGTTCACTACGCCTTGGGTTGGTAAGGGGTTTTGCAGCACCAAAGGTTGTTGCTGAGGGGGTGGGGGGTTGGGTGGCGCCTGAGGAGCTGCGTGCCCTTGGCGATGGGCATCATCAGTCCAGAGTTGTCGAGCTCGCTCCAAATGTGGGCAAGCATGTGTGTAGTGGCCATAGACCCCGCATATAGAACATGGGTGGTTTGTTCTGAGGTTATTGTTTTTAGGCTGCTTGGGATGACGATCTGGATTCTGGTTTGGAGGAACAGCGTTGTTATTATGTGGAGGATTGGGAGGTGATGGACCTTGATGTTGTTGTTGGTTGTTGCCACGGTTACGTCCTCTTCCACGGTTTTGTTGTCCACCCTGGTTGCGTTGGTTGTTTTGATGTTGGGGTTGATTGTGTTGTGTGTACACTTGCCCTTGAGCAGTGGGAGGATTTTGGTTTGTCGCAGGTGCGGGAGAAGGTTGCGGTGGATAATAATCTGGTGGGGCTGGAGGTGGTCCAGTTACCTGCTGGGGTTGTTGGTAACCCTGAGCTATTGGAGGTGTTGGGTTAGTTGTTGTAGATTGCTGTGGGTAATACATTGGTTGTGGCGGGAATTGAATCGCATTCTGGGTGGCAGGTTGGTTATAGTATGTGGGAGGTACATATGCCGATGGCGCTTGCCCATAGCAATGTTGTGGACAAGAGGGTCCATGAGTGTGATGAGTCTGATTCGTTGGAGCGTAGGAGGTTGTCACTCCAGAATTAGATGTAGCGCTAGAGAGGTCTGGGGCATTTATGGTGCTCACCATGCTAAAAGGTTTAATTTGCGGTGTGACTTGGCCAATAATACCATCAGCGGCATGTGATGCCCCCGGCGCGTCACCGCGTGAAGAATCGCCTCATGAGGCGTCTGGTATGATGGTGTAGAGATAGCCCGATTGGGCGTAAATTAGGTCAAATTGCTGAGCTTTTAGGATAGCTTCTTCCTCTGACTGGGGTCGTTCGGAAGCTACGTCTTTTTCTATGAGGGGTAGGAGTGATTTAAGAAACCAGTCCAAAAATATACGGTCATCCAGTTTAATCTTACAGAGGCTACGACGCTTGCGCCACTCATGGATGTGGTCCATGATATGGGTAGATGTGTTTTATCTGCAAGACAACAGTATTACAACTCCTGCATCGTAACGTACAGGAAGTTGAAAAAACTGAAGGAAAGTGGAGGCGAGAGACGTAAAAGTATGGTGGGTCCCATGTGGTTGTTCGATGTACCACTTGGCTGCAGAGCCAGTGAACGTTCGTTGCAACAGTCGTAGACGAATGGAGTCATCCACTATGGAGTTAGATGAACACCATAGGTGAAAAGACATTATGTGGTTTTGAGGGTCCTCCCCAGGTTTTCCTTCAAACTTGGGTATGTCCGAGGGGAGCTTTGTAGGCATGGGTGGCCATGTAGGGTTGTGCCTGATAGGATCGTTGGTTAGCCTGGCTAAGTCTGGTAAGTTCAGACTAGCCATGTAAGGTAAACTAGCAGATGGGTGTGGCGTAGTAACTGGGACATAACTATTCATGGTGGCATTATGTAGTGGCCCAGTAGCCCCTAAGGGTATGCTAGGTATTGAAGGTATGTGTCCTCCAACTGTTGTGGTTTGGTATGGACCAGCGTTTCCAAGTGCAACATGGGTTACACCGGGGTTAGGAATAGTGCCAGGAATTCCTGGGATCTGGTTTGTGGTAATGACAGGTGGTGTGATTCCTATGTTTGGCATACCCATAATAGGAGGTAGTCCTGTGTTGGGCATACCTAAAGGTGGAGTGTACCCTATATTAGGCATGCCTAGAGGGGTTGTTGTTACCATGGATGGCACGGTAGTAGAAGGATTTGTGGATGTATCTCCAATAGTACTGGTAAAAAGTGGGTCGTATTGTGTTCCAGCCATGAGGTTGGTTGGTAATAATTCAATAGGGTTTTCGGATTCAGCCTCAGAATCAGATGTGAAGTGAGGCGTGTCAGAATCGGATGACTGTATGTTTGGCTGATGATGTGTCGAGTCAAGGGATAAGGCTCTACGTCGGTGACGTGGAGAGCCAAGTATACTGAACTGAGGGGTTTCACCCTGAAGACGACGAGATCGTCTTAAATTCTCAATGGTGAGAAATATGTTTTTAAAAAAATTTCAATGTAAGGTGGTGATGTAAAAAACTCGAAACCCTAATGCAACAATGAGTGAAAAAAGGGGAGTGAAAATAAAGGCTCTCAGTCCAAAAATCAACCTCAAAAAGCACTTATTATAACAGCTGTGCTATAATAAGTGGAGGGATGCAACAAAAATGGTCACAATACCAACAGTCAAACAGTTTCTAGAAAAAAAAAGGTGCTACTAGACCAAAGGTGGGTAATGTATCATGCAAACACCTAACTAGAAGTATTGTGAGTCAACAACGATATTCTCTGCAAGGTGATGAAATCCAAGTCAGACAATATAGAGTGTTGAATCAACAGCTAGATATCCCCCTACCGGGAGGAATATCGGGTAGATAATCCTAAAGAGTGGCAACTAGGATACCCTGTTCATGACACGTTCAGAAAAGGTGAATCTGCCGTTTGGTCCTTTTACCGCAGTACCCCCATACAGGGATACCCTGAGAACTGTGAAAGGTAGCCTTCGGTTACTGAATGGATTGCGGTATTCCACTCAGGTCTCCGGAACCAGTCTCACGAATTCAACCCTCCTAGGGGAGAGGCCCTCTGATAAACTGGTTGTGACCGTGCCAAAAAATACTGGGGGATTTTGGTTCCCTAATGGACAACAGCTATGTCTCAAATGTAATAACTGAGGGGTGTTATTGGAACACCTATCCCCTCAATTCTACCTAACTACAAAATTCTTTTAAGTGCTCCCCAAGTGGGGTTAAAAGTTGGTTGAGTTTAAGGTAAATTTTAAGGCTCAGTTTAAATTATGTGGCAGAGTGGGTGCAAGTGTGGTATTTAAACTGAAATTGATTTGCCTCGCTTGGGCGATTTTACAAATGAAAGAAAAGACGCTTCCAGTTTTGCAAAAAAATAAAGACGTTTTTTTTTTTTTAAATGTAAATGCTTGAAAAAACTATTCAAAAATAATGGATCTTTGAAATAATTTAAAGGGAAGCAAATAACATAAATATTTCAAGATATAAATGGATCTCTTAAAAATTGCTTGGGCAAAGTATCGAGCAAATAAACAGTAAAACCTTGATCTATATAAAATGCAGAAAAATCTCTCTTTCAATTTTTGAAAATTTTGTAAAAAGACTTTTTAATGAAGTATTCTAAATAGTAAAAGATTTCGTATGGCTGTAAAAATGCAGGAAATTTAATACTGTAAAATATGCTAAATGGACAGAAAGTACAGCAAAAAATATTTTTCAAAAAATTGGCCGAATTGAAAAAACTTGCATCGTGGGTTTTGGGAAAGAAGCCGCGGTGGGCCGCGCGGGTTTCGGCCGCGAAGACGCGATGTGCAGCGCAGATTCCTGTCACACAGTCGCGATGGGCAGCGTGGGGTTCAACCGCGAAGCCGCGATGTGCAGCGCGGGTTCTCGTCACACAGTCGCGATGTTCAGCGCGGCAAATGGCCGCGAAGCCACGATGTGCAGCGCGTAAATTGGCCGCGAAGCCGCGGCGAGCCGCGCGGAAAAATGCCGCAAGGTCGCGATGAGCCGCGCGACTATCAGGCAAAAAACCGCGAGGCGAAAGCCGAAAACGGAATCCGAAAAAACGAACCCGAAAATGGAAATTTTGGGTTGTTAATGGCAATAGAAAGAGCCAAGATCTAGAACAACAATGGATATGCTGTCTAGGATGGCAGATCTATGAATTAAACTGATTAAAACTAACAAAAACTAAGATCTAAAGCAAAAAACTGAGATCTAAGAATTCGAAGCCAGCGGAGTCGCCAAAAACTGTTGGCTTGGTTTTGCAACCAAGCTTAGTGCAATGGGCACCTATCAACAAGTGATAGCAGTTTCAAAGATTGAAAGCAAAAACAACAATTATAAATCTAAATCTAAACTAAACTAGCATGTGCATATAACAAATAAAATTTTCTAAAAACGATTCAAGAACAATATGTAAAAAATAATTTTGTATTAAGAATAGGGGCAAACAAGTGCTTGCAATGGTAATACCTCCAAGTGGTGAAGATTGTTTAGCAACTTCCAAGGTGAGTAGCTCCAAGCTCCAAAAGTCTCTTCTCCAAGATAGCTACAATGGTCGAAAGCTCATGAGAGATTTTGATAGCATGAGGATAGGATGATGGATGGATGGAAAGTGAGGAGCCCCTACCACCTTTTTATAGTTTTTGGTGGTGGGGAATACCATTATGGTTTTGAGGAAACCAATGGTATTGACCAACATGGTTTAGGTACCTTTTCCCTCCTTTTTCCTTTTTTGAATATTTTGAATATTTTTATTCCCTTTTTAATATTTTTGGGAATTCTGGACCCTTTTTGAGGGTTTTTTATGCTTTTTGAGGAAAAATATTCATTTTGAGTGGAAAAATGGGTGTATTAAGGTCTTTTGGTGACCTTTTGATGGCTTTAGAGGCTCAGATGGTGAAAAAGTGGACAAATGGGTCATGTGAATAAGGAAATGAGCTAGTGAGCACTTTTTGGGTGTTAACACCATACCAAGTTCTGGGAGCTTGCTTCAAGCCATACAAGGCTTTCTTCAATCTGCACACATATGACTCCCTGTCATGTGTTTCAAAACCAAGTGGCTGCTCCACATATACTTCCTATTCAACTACACCATTCAAGAAAGCAGTCTTGACATCCATCTAGTGTATTTTCCATTTCATCGCTGCAGCCAGGGCAAGTACTGTTCTGATGGAAGTATACCTGGCTACAGGTGCAAAAGTTTCTTCATAATCTATTCCCTCTTTCTGAGAGAAGCCATGAGCTACGAATATTGCCTTGTATTTCTCTACGCTTCCATCTATAGCATGCTTGATTTTGTAGATCCATTTGGAAGTCACAATAGACTTCTCTTTAGGTCTTGGGACAACATCCCAAACATCATTCTTCATTATTGATTGGTATTCCTCGACCATGGCATCCTTCCATTCTTTCTTTTCCGCTGCTTCTTCATAACTGGAAGGTTCTTTATTCATGATGTCACAGAGTAAAGCAACATAGCCGGTATGTGATCTGGTTCTCTTCTTTGCTCTGTGTTCTTCTTCTGGAATGCCAAATCTTTCCGCATCTTGAATGAGCTCTCTAGCCCATGCAGGTTTTCTCTTGTCAGAGTTATCCTCACGGGGTGGATCTACAGGTTCTTGCGGATCTTCAAACTCACGAATAACTTCTGGAATTACTTCAATGATGGTGGTGTCTTGAAATCTAGTTTCCTTAGGTTCTTCATAAACTTCGATAGGTGCCTTCCTTGATTTGATGAATGCTGAGTTTTCATCAAATGTTACATCCCTGCTGACATCAATCTTCTTGAACCCTGGAAACTATATTCTATAAGCCTTCGAGCTTTCACTGTAACCCACAAAGATACCCATTAGAGAAATTTTGAGGTCAAAAAAGGGCCTCAAAACAAAGAAAATGTACTATAAAATACAACCAATCACATTCTAGTAGATGACATCATCCCCCTTGGTGAGGTGGCATTGCATGAGTTAAGAATGCTTATTTGTCAAATTTTCTATGGTGGATGAAAACACATAGTTAACCAAGGTAGTGGTGTAAGTAGTTTTAAGTCATAAAGTAAAGTACTCATAATGATAGTCTTTTCATAAAATAATATTATTGTCATTTTCAAGTAAAGTACTCATAATGAATGTCTTTTCACACTTTCACATAAAATAATATTATTGTCATTTTTAAGTGAAGTACTCTTAATTCATAAAGAAAGTCCTTTCACATTTTTTTATAAAATAATATATTATCATTTTTATGTTTTTAATATTAAATTATATATTCACTCCATTCTATTTAATAACATAATGTCAAACTAATAAAGAATAACAATAAATTTAATAAATAATAATAATAATAATAATAATGCAATGTGGATTATAATAATATTATTGACATTTTACATGTAAATAAATTCTCAATTAAATTACATTATTAAATTCATGAGAAAAGTACTAAATATAAAAAGTCAACATAAAATTTAAAAAAAAAACTCTTAAAAATGTTTTTTATTATTTAATTTCATTTGCAAGTTCAAGACAAATAAATGTTAAAGGACAATACATTTTGGGGAATTTACAATGAATCTTAGTCACATCAATGTAGACTTGCTTTATTAATTTTATTTCTAGTGAATTTTGAAAAGTAACTCAACCATGGTTATTTATATTGTGCATAGAAAATAGTGTGGGAGGTGACTTGTCATATATACCTACCCCATAAAACCCCAAATTCATAATATTTTAATATATCTCATATTTTTGTAGTACATCTCTTAGGAGGCCCTTTTTTGACCTCAAAATCTCTCTAATGCTTCTTTCCTGAAGGATCTAGTTTAGTCCTCTTTTCCTTTGGGACATGAGTGTATACTGGACAACCAAATATTCTAAGATGGCTGACTTCAGGTTTCTTACCAGAAAAGACCTCTTCTAGTGTCTTGTTGTCCAATATCTTGTGGGGTGTTCTGTTCTGCACATATACATATGTTCTAGCTACTTCTGCCCATAGACGCATAGGTAGATCCTGGTCATGCAGCATTGCCCTTGCTGCTTCCATGATTGTTCTGTTCTTCCTTTCTGCAACTCCATTCTATTGTGGATTATAAGGAGCAGTCTACTCCCTCTTAATCCCTGAATCACTACAAAGCTTCTTGAAGTCACCTGAGGTGAATTCTCCACCATTGTCGGATCTGAATGTTTTGATCTTCTTGTCAGTTTGATTCTCCATCAAGGTTTTGAATTCCTTGAACTTATCAAACACCTCGTCTTTGTTCTTCAAGAAGTATACCCGAGTCTTCCTGGAGAAGTCATCAATAAATGAGACATAGTAAACATACCCACTCAGAGAACTGGATGACATAGGACCACATACATCTGAGTGGATGATTTCCAGGATGTCTTTTGCCTTGCTTTCACTGCTTGGGAAAGCCTTCTTAATGTTCTTACCTTTTGCACATCCTTTGCAAACACCTTCATGCTTGGTCTTGATTTCAGGAAGACCTTCTACAGCCTTACTTGCAATTGGTAATTCCCTGTAGTGCATATGTGCAAGTCTTTTATGCCAAAGTTCACTTGGCTCCATGGAATCATGCACGATGGCATGTTCAGGTTGTCCTTTCAATTTATACAAACCTCCCTCTTGCTCTCCAATTACTACTGCATCATTTATGGTCTTACCCTTTAGCCACATTAGGACTTGGACATCCATAAATGCAACCCTCATACCTTTTGCATCCAATGCAAAGATGGAGAGTAGGTTCTTCTTGAGCCCAGGTACATAAAGGACTTCTTTTATCCTCAATGATTTTCCAAAATCTAGGTTGTAGGAGGCTTCACCACTTCCTTTGATGGGGTATTGATAATCATCCCCAAGTTTCACTTTATGGGGTGATTCATGTTCAGATAGATTTACAAAAGATTCTTTAAACCCAATCATGTGTTTGGAAGCCCCACTGTCAATTAACCAATCATTACAACCATGTGAGATAGTAACTGTGAGAGCAGAGATAAGAACATACTCTTCTTCACTTGATGAGTCATCATCACTTTCTGCCCTAGCTTTCTTCTTTGGAGGTTCATCATCTTCAGCAGCATGAGCATGGAACTTTCTCTTGCTTCCCTTCTTCTTCTTGCTGGAGTTGTTGTTGTAATCCCTTTTGTTCTTGGGACATTCTGAAGCAAAGTGACCTTTCTCATTGCAATTGAAACACCTTAGATCTTTCTTATCTTTGTGATAAGGATGAGAATATTTCTTCTTGTGATGGGATGGCTCCCTCTTGAACTTGCCTTTCGTGGTGTGTACTGTGAGGGATTGATCTTCATTCCCCATATTTTCTTCTCTTGCCACAAGCCTTGCTTCTTCTTGGGAACATTCCTCCCACAATCTACTGAAGGAGATTAATTTATTCCTTGTTAAATTTTGAGCATTAATTCACAATACTCTTGGATCTTTACTGAGAGAATAACATATACAGTATATCAATGCATAACAATCACAATAAGCATGACAAGCATCAAAAGAATCAAAAGCATGAGAGACAAGAGACACAGAGTTTCCGTGGGGAAAACCCTAAGGTGAAAAACCCCACAACTTCCTCAGAGATAGAGAGAGCAATGGCTCAAACAAAGTACAACCAAAATACACTGAGATAGTCTCCTAGTAGTAGATGATCCTCCTCCTCACTAGTGTGCCACTTTTTGACTGAGAGAGATATAACTTTCCGAAATGATCTAAATAGAGATCTCCTGATCTCTATTTATACTAACCTGTTTTCCCAGTGACCTTATGGGGCCGACTTGTCTAGCTAGGTACATCCACAATATAATATATATTTCAGGGCCGACCCCACACCTGGTGGTCTAATAACCCATCGACAAGTACACACACTTGCGACACTTGTCAATCCACATGAAGACACTTCCTTATAGAGGAATAACACATCTCTTATAAGGGTACAATAAATATATATGAAATACATAGATGAAATACATTCCAAAGTTACATATACGTCAACACTCCCTCTTAACTAGGAAGGTATTTCTCGACACAGTTATGCTAGACAAGTCTTCTTCTCAGGATCATCGCCATCATCATCGTCACTGCTGCTGCTATCTCAACCAATCTCTGACTCTACTCGTCATAGGAAGTTCTACAGAGCCAATCCTTTTTCATACTGGATGTAGGCCCACCACCTGCAGGTCTTCATCATCACTGGCCATACTGTGGAAATCTCAGGACTTATTACGTGCGTCACAAAACCTTAAAAGAGTCCCGTGACTAGCAAGAACCCTAAAGAGCATCTGAGGCCTTTTTCATCCTGTCCAGATCTCCAGGACTTATTACATGTGACCCCACCACAAAACCTCGAAAGAGAATCCCAGGACTGATTACGAGCACAAGCCTCAACCTATCGGATCTCCCAGGGCACAAATTACATGTGGTCACCACAAAACCTCGAAAGAGCATCCCAGGACTGATTACGAGCAAAAGGCTCAACCTATCGGATCTCCCAAGGCACAAATTACATGTGGTCATGGCAAAACCTTGAAAGAGCATCCCAGGACTGATTACGAGCACACGGCTCAACCTATCGGATCTCCCAGGGCACAAATTACATGCCATAGGACAAAACCTCGAAAGAGCATCTACCAGATATCCCAGGGCACAAATTACATGCCATAGGAAAAACCTCGAAAGACTATCTGCAGATCTCCCAGGGCACAAATTATATGTCGTCCCAAGAAAAACCTCGAAAGAGCATTTTCCAGATATCCCAGGGTACAAATTACATGCCATAGGAAAAACCTCGAAAGACTATCTGCAAATCTCCCAAGGCACAAATTACATGCTTATCTGCACAACTTGTTCCACGGCCACAGAGTATCAACCTGATACTCACCATGCATCATCCTGATGTACACATGATCATCCTGATCATCATCACTGCAACATCCTGCTGCATGTCATCTGGAGAAACATCCTGAAGGTCGTCATCGATGATCATCCTGATCATACAATGCATCTACCTGATGCATACCAAGTATCTACCTGATACATATCATCATACATGATCCACCTGATCACACAGTGTATCCACCTGATACAAATATAAATACATGATACATATCAACATACATGATCTACCTGATCATACAATGTATCCACCTGATACATATACATATACATGGTCCAAGCATCCAACATGATGCATATACAAAATACATACAAATTATCCAACGGATCATATCCAGCATCCAACATGATGCATACATACATATAAATGATCCAACTGATCATATCCAGCATCCAACATGATGCATACATACATATAAATATAAATGATCCAACTGATCATATCCAGCATCCAACATGATGCATATATAGAGCAGTAACTAGAGCATCGTCCTGATGCTCGTCATCCATCGCTTACATCCATAGCCATGTGAAGGATCCTCCTTCCAACATGCTTGGAATGGCTTCAGCAAATGTGTCCATCACTTCTTCCTCGAAGTGTCATCAATCCGAAGAACACAAAGCCTCTCTTTGAAGTACTCAAACTTCACGCTGGCTAGTGGCTTCGTCAGCACATCTGCAATCTGCTCGTCTGTCGCAACATATAGGAGATTCACGGCTCCTCTCTACACCATATCCCTGATATAGTGATATTTGATCTCTATGTGTTTCGACCTGTCATGAAACACTGGGTTCTCGAACATCTTCACACAGCTCTGGTTATCACAAAAGATACCAGTAGCATCCAACGAGAGATCAAATAACTCAGACAGTAGCTTCTGTAGCCATACTGCCTCACAACTAGCTGAACAGGCTGCAACATACTCTGCCTCAGTTGTACTCAGTGCTACGCAGGACTGCTTCCTGCTAAACCAAGAGATCACACCTGATCCCATACTGAAGCAGCACCCAGATGTGCTCTTCCTATCTGCAACACTGCCATCCCAATCTGAATCAACATAACCCTATAGGTTAAACTTTTGATTCGCTTCATACTTGAGCCCATAATCCACTGTACCCTTCAGGTACCTCAGAACATGCTTTACAGCAACCAGATGAATACTCCTTGGATCTGTCAGGAACTGACTCAATGTGTTCACCGCAAAGCAAATATCTAGTCTCGTGTTCGTCAAGTACATCAAGGACCGAATCATCTGACGATACATAGAGACATCAACCGGCTCAGATGAAGAATCACATAGAAGCTTTAGATTCGATGCCATAGGTGTGGCTATGGCCTTGCAATCCATCATCCCGAATCTCTTCAGGATATCTACTGTGTACTTCCCTTGACCAAGGAAGATCCCACCTGCACTCTGCCACACCTCCATACCTAGGAAATAATGCATCATTCCCAAATCTTTCATATCGAACTCGGCAGCAAGCTTTCTCTTAGTATCTGCAATCAATCTATCATCTCCTGTTACAAATAAGTCATCCACATACAGGAGTAGAATCATAGGATTCCCTTCCTCAACCTTGTAATAAAGGTTGGAATCCGCTTTACTCTTGGTAAAGCCCAAACTAGATAGGAAACTGTCCATCCTACCATACCAAGTTCTGGGAGCTTGCTTCAAGCCATACAAGGCTTTCTTCAATCTGCACACAGATGACTCCCTGTCATGTATTTCGAAACCGAGTGGCTACTCCACATATACTTCCTCTTCTACTACACCATTTAAGAAAGCAGTCTTGACATCCATCTGGTGTATTTTCCATTTCATTGCTGCAGCCAGGGCAAGTACTATTCTGATGGAAGTATACCTGGCTACAGGTGCAAAAGTTTCTTCATAATCTATTCCCTCTTTCTGAGAGAAGCCACGAGCTACGAATCTTGCTTTGTATTTTTCTACACTGCCATCTGTAGCATGCTTGATTTTGTAGATCCATTGGGAAGTCACAACAGACTTCTCTTTAGTTCTTGGGACAACATCCCAAACATCATTCTTCATTATTGATTGGTATTCCTCGACCATGGCATCCTTCCATTCTTTCTTTTCCGCTGCTTCTTCATAACTGGAAGGTTCTTTATTCATGATGTCACAGAGTAAAGCAACATAGCTGGTATGTGATCTGGTTCTCTTCTTTGCTCTGTGTTCTTCTTCTGGAATGCCAAATATTTCTGCATCTTGAATGAGCTCTCTATCCCATGCAGGTTTCCTCTTGTGAGAGTTATCCTCATGGGGTGGATCTACAGGTTCTTGCGGATCTTCAAACTCACGAACAACTTCTGGAACTGCTTCAGTCATGGTAGTGCCTTGAAATCTAGTTTCCTTAATTTATTCATAAACTTCGATAGGTGCCTTCCTTGATTTGATGAATGCTGAGTTTTCATCAAATGTTAGATCCCTGCTAACATCAATCTTCTTGAACCCTGGAAACTATATTCTGTAATCCTTTGAGCTTTCACTATAACCCACAAAGATACCCTTCTTTCCTGAAGGATCTAGTTTAGTCCTCTTTTCCTTTGGGACATGAGTGTATACTGGACAACCAAATATTCTAAGATGGCTGACTTCAGGTTTCTTACCAAAAAAGACCTCTTCTGGTGTCTTGTTGTCCAATATCTTGTGGGGTGTTCTGTTCTGCACATATACAGATGTTCTAGCTGCTTCTGCCCATAGACGCATAGGTAGATCCTGGTCATGCAGCATTTCCCTTGCTACTTCCATGATTGTTATGTTCTTCCTTTCTGCAACTCCATTCTGTTGTGGATTATAAGGAGCAGTCAACTCCCTCTTAATCCCTGAATCACTACAAAGCTTCTTGAAGTCACCTGAGGTGAATTCTCCACCATTGTCGGATCTGAATGTTTTGATCTTCTTGTCAATTTGATTCTCCATCAAGGTTTTGAATTCCTTGAACTTATCAAACACCTCGTCTTTGTTCTTCAAGAAGTATACCCAAGTCTTCCTGGAGAAGTCATCAATAAATGAGACATAGTAAACATACCCACTCAGAGAACTGGATGACATAGGACCACATACATCTGAGTGGATGATTTCTAGGATGTCTTTTGCCTTGCTTTCACTGCTTGGGAAAGCCTTCTTAATGTTCTTACCTTTTGCACATCCTTTGCAAACACCTTCATGTTTGGTCTTGATTTCAGGAAGACCCTCTACAGCCTTGCTTGCAATTGGAAGTGCCCTATATTGCATATAATCAAGTATTCTATGCCAAAGTTCACTTGGCTCCATGGATTCATGTACCATGGCATGTTCAGGTTGTCCCTTCAATTTATACAAACCTCCCTCTTGCTCTCCAATCACTACTGCATGATCTATGTTCTTTCCCTTTGGCCACATTAGGACTTGGCCATCCACAAATACAACCCTCATACCTTTTGCATCCAATGCAGAGATGGAGAGTAAGTTCTTCTTGAGCCCAGGTACATAAAGGACTTCTTTCATCTTCAAAGATTTTCCAGAATCTAGGTTGTAGGAGGCTTCACCACTTCCTTTGATTGGGTATTGATAATCATCTTCAAGTTTCACCTTATGGGGTGATTCATGTTCAGATAGATTCACAAAAGATTCATTAAACCTAGTCATGTGTTTGGAAGCCCCACTGTCAATCAACCAATCATTACAACCATGGGAGATAGTACCTGTGAGAGCAGAAATTAGAACATATTCTTCTTCACTTGACGAGTCATCATCACTATCACTTTTTTCCCTAGCCTTCTTCTTTGGGGGTTCATCATCTTCGGCAGCATGAGCATGATATCTTCTTTTTTTATTCTTCTTCTTGTTGTTGAAGTTGTTGTTGTTGTCTTTCTTCTTCTTGGGACAATCTGAAGCAAAGTGTCCCTTCTCATTGCAATTGAAGCATCTGAGATCTTTCTTATCTTTATGATAATGGTGGTGTGAGAATCTCCTGTTATGAGATGATTCCTTCTTGGACTTGCCTTTCCTGGCATGTGCTGTGAGAGCTTGATCTTCATTTCCCATCTTTTCTTCTCGGGCCACAAGCCTAGCTTCTTATTGAGAGCATTCTTCCCGCAATCTGTTGAAGGAGATCAACTTCTTCCTTGCACAAATTCCTTGAATAAAGGAATCCCATGACCTGGGTAGGCCATTTAGAGTGGTCATCACCACTTCACCATTCTCCACCATTTCATCCACTGCTTCTAGTTGTTCCTTGATCTGGGAGACCCTTGAAAAATAAGATTGAATGGTTTCTCCATTCTGAAACTTTACTCCTTTCAATTGGTTCCGCAGGGTCATCTTCCGATTTATGTTCTTCCCTTCAAATAGCTTGGTCAAAGAGTCAAACATCTCCTTGGGTGTCTTTAGAGAAGACACATGGGGTATGAGATGGTCTTTGATAGAATCAGCAATGATTCTCTTTGCCTTGACCAAGTTTTTCTTATGCAATACCTTATCCTCTTCATCCTCTGGGATAGGGATGTCTTCTTTTACATATGAGTCCAACTCATTCTCTTCCAGGATTAACCCAATCCTATACTTCCAAGCTCGGAAGTTATCAGCTCCTTCAAGCTTATCCTCAAGCTTGGTGTGGTGAGACATCTTAAAGAGTACTTCAAATGGAAATAGAAAATATTTAGGTCTTACCACTTGAAATGCTGAAAACTAGATCTGGTCCCGGATTAGGGTTTGTCGGAAAAACCCTAAAAATTCAAAATGTTAATTTCAATTTTATGAAAGGATAGAAAGATGTGCCTTGATGAGCTGATCAGCCTGGTGTATTCAGAATTTGAGATCAGCAAAGCTTTACCCTTCAGATTTGTCTTTTTGTCCTCCCAGGTTTACTCGGAAGAGCCCTGAATTAGGGTTTGAGTTTCTCGGAGATCTATCCAGCCAAAAATCTCGATACAAATCTCTAAACTTCGATTTTGGCAAGGAGCTTCCAGCTATGTCTTCAGATTTCAGAAATTCCTATTTTTGTGGAAACCCTAATTTTTAGGGCCAAATATGAAAATGCTCAGAATTGAATTCTGATTGGACAGATAGATTCTCCTTGATGAGTAGAGTCAATCTACTATACTGCTTTTCCAAAAACTGTGGAGAGAAACACAATAAACAAGAAACTCAAGTTTTCGTCACTGCAAAATGTCTTCTTCTCAGGTTAGCTCTGATAGCATGTTAAATTTTGAGCATTAATTCACAATACTCTTAGATCTTTACTGAGAGAATAACATATACAGTATATCAATGCATAACAATCACAATAAGCATGACAAGCATCACAAGAATCAAAATCATGAGAGACAAGAGACACAGAGTTTCCGTGGGGAAAACCCTAAGGTGAAAAACCCCACAACTTCCTCAGAGATAGAGAGAGCAATGGCTCAACCAAAGTACAACCAAAATACACTGAGATAGTCTCCTAGTAGTAGATGATCCTCCTCCTCACTAGTGCACCACTTTTTGAGTGAGAGAGATATAACTTTCTGAAATGATTTAAATAGAGATCTCCTGATCTCTATTTATACTAACCTGTTTGCCCAGTGACCTTATGGGGCCGACTTGTCTAGCTAAGTACATCCACAATATAATATATATTTCAGGGCCGACCCCACACTTTGTGGTCTAATAACCCATCGGCAAGTACACACACTTGCGACACTTGTCAATCCACATGACGACACTTCCTTATAGAGGAATAACACATCTCTTATAAGGGTACAATAAATATATATGAAATACATAGATGAAATACATTCCGAAGTTACATATACATCAACATTCCTTGCACAAATCCCTTGGATAAAAGAGTCCCATGACCTAGGTAGGCCATTCAAAGTGGTCATAACAATTTCACCATTCTCCACCATTTCATCTACAGCTTCAAGTTGTTCCTTGATCTGAGAGACCTTGGAAAAATAGGATTGAATGGTTTCTCCATTCGACATTTTGACCCCTTTCAATTGATTCCAGAGGGTCATCTTCCGATTTATGTTCTTCCCTTCAAATAGCTTGGTCAAAGAGTCAAACATCTCCTTGGGTGTCTTCAGGGATGACACATGTGGTATGAGATGGTCTTTGATACAATCAACAATGATTCTCTTTGCCTTGACCAAGTTCTTCTTATGCAATATTTTAGCCTCTTCATCCTCTGGGATAGGGATGTCTTCTTTTACATATGAGTCCAACTCATTCTCTTCCAGGATTAACCCAATCCTATACTTCCAGGCTCGGAAGTTATCAGCCCCTTCAAGCTTATCCTCAAGCTTGTTGTGGTGAGACATCTTAAAGAGTACTTCAAATGGACATAGAAAAGATTTAGGTCTTACCACTTGAATTGCTGAAAACTAGATCTGGTCCAGGATTAGGGTTTGTCAGAAAAACCCTAAAAATTCAAAATGTGAATTTCAACTTTTTGAAAGGATAGAAAGATGTGCCTTGATGAGCTGATCAACCTGGTGTATTCAGAATTTGAGATCTGCAAAGCTACACCCTTCAAAACTGCCTTTTTGTCTTCCCGGATTCACTAAGGAGAGCCCTGAATTAGGGTTTGCATTTCCCGGAGATCTACCCAGCCAAAAATCTCGATCCAAAGCTCTAAACTTTGATTTTTGCAAGGAGCTTCCAGCTATGTCTTCAGATTTCAGAAATTCCTTTTTTTGTGGAAACCCTAATTTTTAGGGTCAAATATGAAAATGCTCAGAATTGAATTCTGATTGGACAGATAGATTCTCCTTGATGAGTAGAGTCAATCTACTATACTGCTTTTCTAAAATCTGTGGAGAGAAACCAAATAAACAAGAAACCCTAGTTTCCGTCACTGCACAATGTCTTCTTCTCAGGTTAGCTCTGATACCATGTTAAATTTTGAGCATTAATTCACAATACTCTAGGATATTTACTGAGAGAATAACATGTACAGTATATAAATGCATATCAATCATAACAAGCATGTCAATCATCACAAGAATCAAAAGCATGAGAGACAAGAGACACAGAGTTTTCGTGGGGAAAACCCTAAGGTGAAAAACCCCACAACTTCCTCAGAGATAGAGAGAAAGCAATGGCTCAACCAAAGTACAACCAAAATACACAGAGATAGTCTCCTAGTAGCAGATGATCCTCCTCCTCACTAGTGCGCCACTTTCTGAGTGAGAGAAGTGTGAGTTTTCGAGTGATCAAAATAGAGATCTCCCGATCTCTATTTATACTTGTCTGTTTTCCCAGTGACCTTATGGGGCCGACTTGTCTAGCTAGGTACATCAACCATATAATATATATTTCAGGGCCGACCCCACACATGGTGGTCTAATAACCCATCGCCAAGTTCACACACTTGCGATACTTGTCAATACACATGACGACACTTCCTTATAGAGGAATAACACATCTCTTATAAGGGTACAATAACTATATATGAAATACATAGATGAAATACATTCCGAAGTTACATATACATCAACAATGATGATGATGACGATGACGATGATGATGATGGTGAAGATGATGAGGAATATGTAGCACATCATCATCATCTTCCTCATCATCAACACCATGATCGTCCTCATCAACTTCCTCGTCATCATCATCAGCATCATCATTGTGAGGACGCGGATGATGATGATGATGACGATCGATGATGATGAATACGAGTACGATGATGAAGATGATGATGTTGACGATGAATATGATCATCATCAGCAGCAGCAAAAACATCATATTTGTCGTCATACTCATCTTCATTAGTCATCATCATCATCATTGTGGGGACGAGGATGATGATGATGATGATGATGGCAATGACGATGAAGATGGTGATGATGACTAATGGAGATGATGATGATGTTGATGATGAAGATGATGACGAATATGCAGCACATCATCCTCATCATCATGATCATCTTCATCATCATCTTCATCATCATCAACACCATGATCGTCATCATCAACTTCCTCATCATCATCATCATCATTGTGAGGACACAGATGATGATGAGGATGATGGCGATGATGATGATGGTGATGATGGTGATGATGGTGATGATGACGACGATGGTGGATGATGATGAGTATGAGTACAATGATGAATAAGATGATGATAATGATGATGAATATGATCATCATCAAAATCATCATATTCGTCATCATCATCTTCACTAGTCATCATCATCACCATCGTCATCATATGATCATGGTCACGATCATCACTGTCTTTAGTCATCTTCATCTTCATCATCGCCATCTTCCCCCTAATCATCATGATCATTGACATCTTCATCATCATATTCGTATCATCATCATCATCATTGACATCTTCATCATCATATTCGTATCATCATCATCATCATTGACATCTTCATATCATCATCATCATCATCGTTGACATCTTCGTATCATAATCATCATCATCATTGACATCTTCGTATCATCATCGTCGATGAAGATGATGATGATGATGATGATGATGATGGATGATGATGATGATGTGCTGCATATTCCTCATCATCTTCATCATCATCATCATCATCATCATCATCTCAAAATTAGTCATCATCATCGTCGTACTCATATTTGTGCTGCATATTCCTCATCATCTTCATCATCATCATCATCATCATCATCATCAACAACATGATCATCGTCAACAACATGATCATCATCATCAACAATATGATCATATCAAAATCATCATACTCGTCATCATCGTCTTCACTAGTCATCATCATCACCATCGTCATCATATGATCATGGTCACGATCATCACTGTCTTTAGTCATCTTCATCTTCGTCATCTTACTCGTCATCGACATCTTCCTCCTAATCATCATCATCATTGACATATTCATCATCATCTTCGTATCATAATCATCATCATCATTGACATCTTCGTATCACCATCATCGACAAAGATGATGATGATGAATATGAGTACGATGATGATGATGATGACTAATTTGGAGATGATGATGATGATGATGACGATGATGATGACGGTGAAGATGATGAGGAATATGCAGCACATCATCATCATCTTCCTCATCATCAACACCATGATTGTCATCATCAACTTCCTCGTCGTCATCACCATCATCATCATTGTGAGGACGCGGATGATGATGAGGATGATGAAGATGATGATGATATGATGATGATGATGATGATGATGAAGATGGATGATGATGAATACGAGTACGATGATGAAGATGATGACGTTGATGACGAATATGATGATCATCATCATCGACAAAAACATCATATTCGTCGTCATACTCATCTTCATTAGTCATCATCATCACCATCTTCATCATCATCATCATTGTGGGGACGAGGATGATGATGATGATGGCAATGACGATGAAGATGGTGATGATGACTAATGGAGATGATGATGATGTTGATGATGAATATGATGACGAATATGCAGCACATCATCCTCATCATCATGATCATCTTCATCATCATCAACACCATGATCATGATCATCAACTTAATCATCACCATCATCATCATCATTGTGAGGACAAGGATGATGATGATGATGATGATGATGATGACGATGATGATGGTGATGGTGATGATGATGACGATGGTGGATGATGATGAATATGAGTACGATGATGGAGATGATGATGATGATGACGAATATGATCATCATCAAAATCATCATATTCATCATCATCATCACCATCATCATCATCATCATCGTCCTAATCTTCATCATTGTCCTCATATGATCGTGGTCACGATCATCAATGTCTTCGTCATCATAATTTAGTCATCTTCATCTTCGTCATCATACTCGTCATCGCCATCTTCCTCATAATCATCATCATCATCGACATATTTGTCATCATCATTGACATCTTCATATCATCATCATCATCATTGACATCTTCGTATCATAATCATCATCATCATTGACATCTTCGTATCATCGTCGTCGACGAAGATGATGATGAATATGAGTACAATGATGATGATGACTAATTTGGAGATGATGATGATGATGATGAAGAAGATGAGGAATATGCAGCAAATCATCATCAACTTCCTCATCATGATCATCATCATCGTCATTGTGAGGACGCGGATGATGATGAGGATGATGATGATGATATGATGATGATGATGGTGGTGGTGGATGATGATGAATACGAGTACGACGAATATGATCATCGTCATCATCATGACCATCAAAATCATCATATTCGTCATCATCATCTTCATTAGTCACCATCATCGCCATCTTCGTCATCCTCACCATCATCATCATCATCATCATATGATCATGGTCACGATCATCATTGTATTCGTCATCATAATCGTCATCTTCATCATCCTCATCATACTCATCATCGCCACCTTCGTCATCATCTTCCTATCGTGATGATGATGATGATGATGATGACGAAGATGTTGTTGATGAGGAAGAGGGTGATGACAAAGATGACGATGATGATGATGATGGTGGTGGTGGATGATGATGAATATGAGTATGATGATGAAGATGATGATGATGTTGATGGTCATCGTACTCATCATCAACATCATCATCATCATCTTCGTCATCATCAACATCAATGGTGATGATGAGGATGATAATGATGATGTTGATCTGACGTTGATGATCAAGATGATGACCTAGATGTTGATGATGATGAGGAAGAAGAGGGTGGTGATGATGATGATGATGGTGTTGATGATGACGACGACGATGATGATGATGATGATGATGAAGATGATGATGATGGTGATGGTGATGAGGATGAAGAAGATGATGATGATGGAGATGAAGATGTTGATGATGATGACGATGGTGATGAAGATGATGATGATGTTGATGAAGAAGATGGTGATGATGAAGAAGATGATGATGATGGAGATGTTGATGAGGAAGGGGGAGATGACAATGATGATGAAGATGCCGATGATGATGGTGATGATGATGATGATCATCATCATCATCATCATCATCATCACCATCATCATCGGCATCTTCATCATCATTGTCATCTCCCCCTTCCTCATCAACATCTCCATCATCGTCATCTTCTTCATCATCATCTCATCATCATCATCATCATCTTCATCATCGTCATCATCATCCTCATCACCATCTTCTTCATCAACATCATCATCATCTTCTTCATCACCATTGTCACCATCATCTCATCATCATCATCTTCATCACCATTGTCACCATCATCTCATCATCATCATCATCATCATCATCATCATCTTCATCATCATTGTCATCTCCCCCTTCCTCATCAACATCTTAATCATCATTGTCATCTCCCCCTTCCTCATCAACATCTCCATCATTGTCATCTTCTTCATCATCACATCTTCATCAACTTTATGTATCCCCGTGACAAAGGAAATTACATGAACGCATACGCGCACCTACGCATGCGCGTTGTTAACAACATGTGCGCGCTTATATGGACGCGTGCGCACCTCTTTGCGCGCACGCGTGTATGAATTCAAATTTTTTTTGGCGCCCTTTCAGGCTTGGAATTAGCTTCGGACTGCACCTTTAGGCTCGGTTTGATTTATCTATGATTTATGGCAGAACGCATCAATCGCTACAACTTCCTGTTTTTCACAGCTAGTTCTGCATAAGCTCCACAAGTGCACTGCAGATGAAATTGCACACACTTGTTGAGCTCTGTGTGTAGATTCCAAATATATAATTTTTTAATAGATATGTTGTTGTTCTCTATTTTTAATTCATTTTAAACTGCACTCATGTCAAATTCGTAAAAAACATTGGTCGTTTATTTGGCCTATAACTTTTGATTGGCTTACCTATTTCGAAAACGGAAAAGAACCCACATAAGAGCACGAAAATACCTACAACCTAAAAAAAAATGCATTTTGATTATTTTTAGACCATGATATGGTGGATTAAAACTTGACCATGTCCTTTTAGGGCTTCACTGACTTCGGTAATTTAAAAAAAATATAAAATTAACTTTTAAAATTTTGGAAAAATAGCTCCGCAAAATATTTGTCTGTTTCCTACACCTTTACATATTTTTTTTCTCATAAATTGAAAATTTACATAGCAAATAGGTAGGTCAACAAAAACATGTGCATTATGTTTTAGAAAAAAAATAACATACCAATCTTCGAATAATGACATTTTGGGGTGGTTATACCACTTTTACATAAATAAAAGTTATATATTCTGGAAGGTCATCCGTTTTTCTACGTTCCATGTTTTTACACCTAATCGGAAAAAGTTTTGTAGATACCTCTAATAATTGATTTTAATGATAATATTTATGTTTTTCCAGAATGTCATTGCAACTAACGTGTCATAATTGGGTATCATTACCTTGCACCAGCCCCATAGTCAAACATTTCAACATCAACGGGTAAAAGAAGGAAATAAACCTATAATAAATTTTAGATAGAGAATAGGTCATGCATCTATGATAGATAATCATACTTTTATCTTTAGTATCTTGAGAAATATAAGTTTGAACCTACTAACTAGAGAATTGGCAAAGATGAAGCTAGTGTGTCCATAAAGAAGTATAATTCCTCGGTGGGTAAACCATTTTCATAATGCCTCAAAAAATTGTGTTTAGTATGTTGTAGAGTTATGATTTGGAAATGCCTCTCCCAACTCCATATATAGGGTGGAGTGATCATGGATATTTTTTCACCACTTTGATGTTATCCCATGTAGATGCAGTACTTCCCATTCTATTTTGTTTTTGTTTGTCATCCTGGATTGAGAGTCAAAATACATGGATATAATTTGAATCCAAGCATCAATATGTTCACCATCCATGTTATTGGAATACACGGGAAAGGTAATATTAGTCTCTAAGTGTAGATATTCTATAATGTTTGATGAGGGGCCCTTGAACTTTGTTAAACATACATAAGAGGAGCCCTTGAATTAAATCAGTTAAACATACATAAGAGGAGCCTTTGAGTTAAATCAGTTAAACATACATAAGAGGAGCCCTTGAAGAGAGAGAGAAATTGGGCTAAAAAAAATCCCTAAGATCCTAATCACTCATTATATTTATATTAAATCTTCAGTCATTATTAACCCTATCAAACTCATTAAGACCCATTTATTTAATTTTCATGATATCCATTACTTTCCAACAGATGAGAACAATAATAATAATAAAATATATCTACACTAATATCAAACAACAACACTACTTCCTCTATCATATCAAGTGGAAATTGTTGTTGTATGAAAAATTAAAGATTATCAAAGGAATGGTTATAGAAGAAGTATTTTTTTTGGTAAGGTATTGTTGTTAGAAATAAATTTTCTTTGTTGTGTGATTGTTACATGAGTTTTGACTAAGTTTTCATCATGTGCATGTTTAGTAGTATGTGTTTTGTAATTATTTCATAAAGTTTTGGGTTGTTTCTAAAAGGAGCACAAGAAACGTTGTTCATGGTGCATATGCCGCGGATATTTGAAGAGAAAGGAAGAACCATGTCACAAGAGATAAAAATTCTCATGTAAGAATTCTCATGACATAGTTCTTCATTCTTCATTTCTCTTCAAGCACAAAAAAAAAACTTAGGGAGTAAGGAGTGTTACTAAAAAGTTCTAGTGAAGCATTTGTATTTAAATTCATTCTCATGTATCATTACATGGAGTACATGGTAATACAAATATGCATATTTGAGAATGAAGTTTTACCTTGTATGGAGTTTTTTACCACTATAACCTCAATATCCCATTGTTGTCATATTGGTTCTCTTATTGATTTCTTTTTCTACGTTGTTTTAGGCTAAATAATTATTTACTAGAAAATTTTTATATGGTATAAAATCCAACACATCTCTCATCAGGGAGGTTCACGATTGTGTTTTGAAAGTTATGGCTTTTTCCATGGGAGTCCTTGTTAAGAAGGACATTGCAATAGCTCTCTGAAAGCATGAGAGATAACTTTGATAATGTGTGTTATAGTAATAATGCTTGAGTTTGAAGATTGAAGATGATGTTTATGTTTATATATATATATATATATAAACTTTGATATTATATAGGAAGATCACATAATAACAATATTTTATTTTCTTTAAAAACAATGCGAAGAAAAAAAGTATTTAACATCATTAACAAATTAATTTTCTTGCATCGTTTTTTTAAATGATGGTTCACCTTTTGTTAGAGGACTACATCCATCGGAACAGGGTCAATACCTGATACTTAACATCATTAACAAATTAATTTTCTTACATCATTAAACACAATGTTATACATATTCTGTCAATTAATTAAATTAATGTGAATAAATATTAATAAATTATTTTATTTTTAATTATAAAAAGTTACAAATTATTTAGTTACATGTTTACTCTTTATGTTATCAATTGGATAATCATTTAAGGGGTTATTCGCTATAAAGGTTCAATTTTATGAGGACTTTTTAGTCTTTCATTAATATTCAATCCTATACTTATGCTTTTTATTTTTCAGTGTGTTTAATGTATTCTAATATTTTGAATTTTTTTTTAATTTCTGTGTCAATTTCTTTGAAATTCTATTGAAGCCATGTCATAAAATTTTAAAAATTAATCCAAAATTAAAAACATTTTTAAAATGAAAACATGGTAATTTCTGTGAACATAAGACTGTAAGGAAGGAAGGTTTCTCTCTTTTTCTGATTTCATACCATTTTTAATTTCTACTATATTATTCAAAATGTAAAATGGAAATTTAAATCTTTCTTACTTTGTTTTGTTTTAATTCTTTTTTAGTCCTTGCATTTTTCTTCCAATAGCACTTTTAACCTTAATAGGGACTTTCTTCTTTTTTGAAAATAGGGATTTAGTTTCATTAAAATAGATGCAACCATTTCTATATGAAATGGTTGAAGCCTCTTTGTCTTAACTTATTTGGCATAGTTCAACACATATATCAATCATTGCTTCAGATTAAAGAGTAATGCTCGGTGACAAGCATCACCCACATCACTACCCTTGGACATCATTAACTCCTTTACATGCAGGTAACAAATATTGTCCTCTATGTGATCAGGTTAATAATTTTAACCAGAATAATGAAATGCATGACAATATATTTATCAAAGGATATTTATCATACATGATAAGTATACATAATAATTATAATGATAAGTTTTAGTGAATAATTTGATTTGCAACATGTAAATTGCAAGATTAGGTAGCACTTTGCCGCACTGTATAATCTTGAAACACATTGACAATGAGTTTATGAAGTCCAAAATATTTTAATAATATCAACTAATGATACGTTTCTATGAAATACAAAGGGTATGCAGATTTTTGTGAAAAAAATTTGTTAGTTGAAACTTAGTCACCTCAACATAAATTCGGCCATGCGACATAAATAAAATTATTCTTCGGAACATAAATTATATATGAAAATATGTTGTTATTTTTAATTTCAATAAATTAAACATAAACTATATGGCAGGTCAAGGATAACATTATACTATTCAATTTAGAACAAATCATACTTAGAACTAGTAAAAGAGTTAAGAGATGTAATCATATATTATGTTATTAAACATATGCACTGTAAGGATTCTGTTGATAACACCCAATACTACGTCATACTAAATTGGAGAATGTAATCAAGAGAAACTAAGGACTCCATTTAATGCAACAAAATTATCAACTCTTTAACAAATTTATCAATTCTTTATATCAGTGGCACTTTTTTAAATTAGGTATACTTTTTACACTTTTTCAATAACAAAATCTGATATATCAAAATATAACAAATTTTATTTATTAAAATAAAATAACAATGTTTACATTATACAATTTGATTAATTAAATAAAAAATAACAATGTTTATATTAATACAATAAAATATTGGAATATCATACTGATTTGGTATGGACACAGTGAAAAAAAAAAGTGGTTCGATAATCTATAATTACTTGATTATATAAGGAAAATATCATAGAATGGAAACAATTCATAGAAACACATGTCTCTCATGTTTTTATGATATATTTTGTAAATGTTATCTTGATTTGTGTGATAGTTATTGTTCGATTTTTTTATTTAAAAATTGATATTGAATGGAAACTTTAGAAATGTATCATGTCAAAGTTAGTGGACTGGTACATTGAAAATAATGCTATCATATACATACTATTATTAAAAATAATGGAAAATGATACCAGCAACAACTTTTGATAATGTGGTTGTGCTAGTACTTTTATTGCATTGAGATATTATATACATCCATACTATTATTAAAAATAATGGAAAATGACACTATCACCCACTTTTAATAATATGGTTGTATTAATATTTTTATTAGATTAAAAATAGTAAGATGACATATACTTTACAATTAATATATATGCGATAACATTTAATTAAACCAATTTAAATCTATCCTAAATATAAATTTATTAAATTTAAATATATTTTTTTCATTTATTATATAAACTATTGATTTTTTTCATTTATTATATAAAAATAAATAATAAATTAATATAATGGCCATACATGAAATGATGTATGTATGTTGTCTCCTTTCTAAATGGGGGAGATCTTCTAACATCATGTAGCGTTACATCTAATAAAACGTAAAAATGTAGCGTTACATCTAATAAAACATAAAAAGTGATTGTGGGTAAAAAGAAGTAAGTAAAGTAAAGTAAAGTAAGTATGGGGAGATGTTGTAACGTTTGTGATGTAATGTTTGTTACTAACAAAATAATTAAAAAAATTCATGTCCGCTCATAAAAAAATTTATGGAAAGTATTTTAAAAAAATCCATGTTGGTTCATAAAATAAAATACTAGGAAAAGTGATTAAAAAATAGATGTTCGTTTATAAAATAAAAACTTAAAACTTAAACTCAGATCTATCAATCAAGAGAGATTAAATTTCTCAAAAGTTTAAATTTAAAAAAAGAAATACACCTCAAAAAATTGGATCCCTTTGGGTGCTTAATAGATACGAGTTTAAGATGAATCTATTATGGTTAAGATATCAATGGCACTTTTTTAAATTAAGTATACTTTTTACATTTGTTCAATAACAAAATTTGATATAACAAAATTTTTTTATTAAAATAAAATAACAATGTTTACATTATACAATTTGATTAATTAAATAAAAAATAACAACGTTTATATTAATACAATAAAATATTGGGAATATCATACTGATTTGGTATGGACACAGTGAAATAAAAAAGTGGTTCGATAATCTATAATTACTTGATTATATAATAAGGAAAATATCATAGAATGGAAACAATTCATAGAAACACACGTCTCTCATGTTTTTATGACATATTTTGTAAATGTCATTTTGATTTGTGTGATAGTTATTGCTCGGATCTTTTATTTAAAAATTGATATTGAATGGAAATTCTAGAAATGCATCATGTCAAAGTTAGTGGACTAGTATATTGAAAATAATGCTATCATATACATACCATATACCATTATTAAAAATAATGGAAAATGACATCACCAACAACTTTTAATAATGTAGTTATGCTAATACTTTTATTGCATTGAGATATTATATACATCCACATTATTATTAAAAATAATGGAAAATAACACTATTATCCACTTTTAATAATATAATTGTATTAATATTTTTATTGGATTGAAAATAATAAGATGACATATACTTTACAATTAATATATATGTGATAACATTTAATTAAACCAATTTAAATCTATCCTAAATATAAATTTATTAAATTTAAATAATTTTTTTTCATTTATTATATAAACTATTGATTTGCTTTCATTTATTATATAAAAATAAATAATAAATCGATGTAATGGCCATACATGAAATGATGTATGTATGTTGTCTCCTTTCTTATGTATTACTGCATCCCAACTCTCTGTGTTGTCTTCCCAGTTCCCATGATGAAATATTTAATTACCCAATAATTAATCCGACCCAAAAGTTAATTGTATATTATTGCACATCCTTTATTATAATGAATTTGAAATTAAATAAGCAATTTATTAATCAAAGTGATCTATTGATTCCATTTATATATGCGGGGTGGAATCTGTTTGTTTCCATATACTTTATTGTTAATATATATGTGTAGTTGTAACATAGCTAGTAGTGAGTAAAGAAGATTCAACCAGCAGCATGGTTTGTTAATTGAAAAATGAATTATATATAGTTTTATAAGTATTTTTAAAAAGAAACCGTATTATTCATCATTGTATGTAATGTATATGTATTTATTGAATAAACAATTTTAGAGGTGATATTTATTGCATAAAATTACCAAAGTTTTCTAATTTGGTTGAAGTGAATTATCTTGCACCTACTACTAATATAAGGTAGGGACTTTACTAATCGAAACCGAAAATTCAACCCGCACCATGGTTTGCTAATTGAAAAATGAATTATATATACTTGTATAAGTATTTTTAAGCATAAACTGTAGTATTCATCATTATATGTAATGTATATGTGATTATTGAATAATTTTTTTTAGAGATGATATTTATTACATAAAATGACCAAAGCTTTCTAATTTGGTTGAAGTGAACTATCTTGCAGCTGCTATTAATATTGGGAGAATTGGAATTTCTTAGTTCTTATTATTTTCATTTCATTTTTTTTTTTTCTAAGATTCAACCGCACCATGATTTGTTAATTGAAAAATGAATTATATATAGTTTTATAAGTATTTTTAAGCAAAAACTGTAGTATTCATAGTTATATATAGTGTATATGTGCTTATTGAATAAACAATTTTAGAGGTGATATTTATTGCATAAAATTACCAAAGCTTTCTAATTTGGTTGAAGTGAACTATCTTGCAGCTGCTACTAATATTGGGAGAATTGGAATTTCTTAGTTCTTGTTATTTTCATTTCAATTTTTTTTCTAAGGTTGGGACTTTGCTGATAGAAGCTTAGAAGCTCGAAGATTCAACCGGCACCATGGTTTGCTAATTGAAAAATGAATTATATATAGTTGTATAAGTATTTTTAAGCAGAAACTTTAGTATTCATGGTTATATGTAATGTATATGTGCTTACTGAATACAAAATTTTAGAGGCGATATTTATTGCATAAAATGATCAAAACTTTCTAATTTGGTTGAAGTGAACTATCTTGTAGCTGCTATTAATATTGAGAAAATCAGAATTTCTTAATTCTTATTATTTTTATTTCAAATTTTTTTTTCTGTCGAGACTTTGCTAATTGAAACCCTTGTTCTTCTCTCAAAACCATTTTAAAAAATGATCAAATGTATTAAACTTGCGTTACACCCTAACAAAACATAAACCAAAAAATATAACTGAATAATAAATCTATGGCTTATACTCGCTATAAAACATAAACCAAAAGATATAATTGAATAATAAGTCTATGGCTTATACTCGCTCTATTGCAATTTGTGCACCTTCTTCTCATCGTCCTCCAGTCAAATCCTCTCCGTTGACCAACTCTGCAGCCTTGGCAGAAGAAACGATCACACAAAACTGCCAACATAGACCTTGAGAACGCTAACGTGGGTAATATTATTATGGTAATATTTTTATTGTATTCATATATATATGATAACATTTTCTTTCATTAAATTGACATATATATGATAACATTTTCTTTCATTAAATTGATATAATGGCCATACATGAAATGATGTATGTTGTCTCGTTTCTTATCTGAAACGAATCTCTATATTGTCTTCCCATGATGAATTAGTCAATCACCGAATAATTAATAGCATATTATTGCACATCCTACTTTAATAATTAATTGTATATTATTGTACATCCTTTATTATAATGATTTTGAAATTAAATATACAATTTATTAATGAGAATTATATGTTGTTTTCCCATATATATGGAATCTGTTTGTTTCTATATACTTTATTTTGAATATATATATAATATAATAACATAGCCAATAGTGAGTAAAAGAAGATTCAACCCGCACCATGCCATGGTTTGCTTATTGAGAAATGAATTATACATAAATTATGGTATAAAATTACTTTTATTTGATAGATACAAAAGTGAAAATTTATTGTTTAAGAATTATTATTTAAATATTTTTTTAATGAAAATCTATCTTTTTAAAATTACTAATTTAAATACTCTAATAATTTTAGAAATTGTATATTTGTAAAAAAAATACTAAAATGATAACCTTCAATATTAATATTAATATTAATATTATAGGTATGCATGGTCTTTGGGTAAATGAATGGGATAATTATATATTGACCTTGAATAGAGCGGGGATTAAATTCACTGAAAGAGAGGTTAAATTGGTGTGGAGTTGGAACAAGAATACATGGAAAGTAAATGCAAAAGATGCGTATGGCTTTATTGTTTGCTCGCGGGGTTTGATTGAAACAAAATGGCAGTATATTAAAATTTGGAAATGCTATCTTCCTATGAAACTGACTCTATTTCTTCTAGTTACATTTAGACAATTGCTTGTTGACTTGGGACAATTTGCTCCATCGAGGTTCGCATGGCCCTAGTGTATGTGCTCTATGTAAACAGGATTGTGAATCTATAGATCATCTGTTTATTTTTTGTAATTTTAACAAGAGAGTATGTAATGAAGTATGTGAAGACTTGTTTATTTCTCAAACTTGGGGAACTTAAAACATTGAATCCAACTTTAGACAGTGGGGAATTATGGTGGCCCAACATAATTTATTACCTATTTTTGTCTGCTGGGCAGTTTGGAATATGATAATTAAAGTGGTATTTGAAAATGTTGTCCCTAATGCCAAGGTTTGTAGTTTGAAAAGTGTTGGTTTTGATAAAGAATATAGTAAATGGTGAAGCCTAGAAAGGAAAAAACAATGATTGTTCCTTCCTACAATTTTTCATCTGCAATTGGTTTTTTTATGGAGCTTCATGTGGTTCTTGTGGTAGTGGTATGGTTCTAAAGATAAAAAAATGATCGTTACTACAATATTTGGATGGGATGTGGTTTTGGAAGCAACACTAAAGTGGAACTTGTTGCTTTATGGGATGCGGTTTTGGAAGCAATACTAAAGCGGAACTTGTTTCTTTATAGAGGTTATCATTAATTGGGCCAATACAAGTCTTGCAGCTTGTGTATTGGTTTCAAAGGACAAAATGTTTGTTGTCATCCTTTTCTGAGATTTTACTTTCTCACATCTACAGGATCTTCAACTCTGAAGTAGACATTTTATCAAAGAAAGCAGTGAAGTGCCCTGATGGTACTCTGTTTTTCAAAGTTATGTAAGGCTCAATTATATTTGAAGGCTCTGTTCTATTGATTTTTTAAATCAATATATATGAATTTTGTTTTCATGCACTATTAATTGGTTGTAGATTGTTTAGTGGTAGTCTAGCAACTGTATTTCCTAGTTATTTATAGTTTTGAGGGACAATTTGTTTTTGTCTATTGATTGGTAATTGCCTGATCTACTACTAAAATTTGGACTGGTTAGGAGTTTTTTTTGCATGCTAGACAATCATGGGAGATGGCACTGAGTATATCTTTGGATGTATGTTTTATATTTTATTTGATTCAAATGGAATAGCAAAAAAATGGTTTTTTCTTTTGAAAAAAAAAATATTAATATTGTAGGTTGTTTTTTAAACAAAATCAATCAAACAAACAAAAAAGAATCCAAATTCTTTGGCATTTTCATCCTTAATGAAAATCACACCACATTTAGATTTTTTTTATGGTGTATGCACAACTTCATGCCAGAGAGAGAGCTGAAATTTAAATCAATACACCAAGAATGCCATAGATCATGAGAATTCCATGATATCATATCAAAAAATCTCTAAATAGTAATATGATGAAATATTCTACCACACCATCCCTGCTACTGATTCTTGAGCATTTCTTTCAAGTCACAGGTGAACTACAAGGATTCTTTGAGCAAAGGTCAGAAGGAAGAACTGACCCCTTTCCACCCACGCAGATCACAAGATCCTTAGATGGAAACAAACTCTACAAAAGCATCCTCAATGCATAGCAGATGGTAATGAAGTCTTTCACTTTCAAATCCCTTTGGAGCATATGGAAATGATATAAAATCCCTTTGTTGTAGCTGGAAAACTGAAATGACAAGGAATAGTTTCTTACAATGTGGCAAAAAACAATGTTAATTTGTCTCATCAATGAGAAATGTGTCTTTATTAAAATGTGTAAAGATGTGAAGTTATTCAATTTGATCCTTTTGATATATTGGACATGGCCAAGAATATTTGGTATCACATATGGGTACCGGCATGAAGATGGTACCCAGAAAGGTTGCAATGGAAGTGCACAAGCGGAAAAAAACAAAGACATGCACGCGCCTCTAAACACACGTACGTGCCTCTGCTTCGACAATGTCGATCGTCCAAGTTGGTGAGTTGACGTGGAAAATAGGTGCGCACACGCGTTATTAACGAGAACGCAAGCATATGCACGCACTCGTCCTTAACATGTGCGCGCACCTGTGTTTTTTATAATAAAAAAAACAATCTGTGGGTTTGTTATCACAATAACAAACCCACAAGTGATCAATGAAGAATTAGGAGCCCCGTGAGCACGTGTTGGAGCACCCAAATACCTCCCACTCAACATCAAACTCAACCTCCACTCTGTTGCTGCTAGTGCCTCCACGTAGGTGCTCAACCATTCATTTTTTTGTTGTTTTTTTGTTTTCCATTACAATTTTAAATTAAACAAAATTATAATCAATTAAAAAACCAACAAATTTTCATTGCAGATAAATTACAGCTAACAAAATGAGAAACACACCACAACCATCAGAGGAAACCAATGAAACCGAACCATCAGACGATAACATTAACATTGGAATGGACAGTGAACCTGATGATGAACCATTTGAAAACCCCGAGGATGAATTACATCAAGATTTAAACCAATTATGGGTCTTCAACGATGATTTGAAGAGCACCAAGGAACCCTCATGGGTTTCCCTGGCTACATCATTGCAAAACATCATTGAATCTATCAACATTGCCCACAGTGAGATCACTAATCTGAGCCAATATAGCACTTGAATGAGAGAGCACTATTCCACCGGGATATCAAAAGAACAAATTAAAGACCTCAACATCACGAAAGAACAATTGTACAACAAATTCATAGATCCCAGGACAAGGAAGCCTCCAGATGTGAGGAAGAGACGGGTTTGCATAGATTGGTGTAATTACCAGCCATGGAGAGATAACTAGAGAAAGAGATGGTTTATGGTGTTTGAAAGGTCCCCATGCAATAATTTGGAGGTCCCACGATATTTTCTTAGGAAATTGTGGGCTGAGTTTGAGCTAGGCTACCATGCCAATTATTTTGACATCACTGAGTTTCAGGGTGTCGATCTTGGCTCTACCCAAGATCAACCTTAGGCCCTCCGTAACCCACTCGGAGCACCACCTACACCTACGCAAGAGAAAACCCCCCCCTTAGCCAACTAGTTTTGGTAGCGGCCTAGATGAGATTGATGACTCTGTTAGACGTGCCACACGTCATTTGCTTAGACATACCACATTTGTGGCTATGTCTTCATAGAGTCGGGAGGACAACGATGAGACACACACTGTTGCACGGTCTAAGGGTGGTGGCCGGGACAGACCAGGTACAGGTGGAACCCAGGCGGGGCCATCTAGCTCGACTGGAACAACGACACATCATTGTTCTCACTGTGGTCATTCTTTCCATGGTCCTACGCAGCAGCATGCCACGGAGAGCTACATGGACCAGGTTAGCTATTGTTTTATTTAATGTTCAAGTATTTATTGTAAGTTATTTGATACTGTATTTTTTAATATATTTAACTTTGAATTACACATTGTTGACTTTATTTGTTTTAATGTACAGTTATTCAAGGCCGTGTCTCCATCCTCCAGGTGGGAGGACATTGGTTCCTTCGATAATATATACTAGTGGAAAAAATTATTCTTTGTTTAAAATAAATATTATTTTTAATGTGCTCCTGTTATTTTATATTTCATAAATCGCTTATGAAATGGATTTTGGTTCTCAACAATGTGTGGAACTCCTTTTGAATGGATTGAAAGTTTTTGAATGAATCTCTTTTCCAGAAAGAAAAATATTACGTAATATCAACATTCAGGATGGATGTATCATTATAAATGTTATAAAGACTTTAAATGCAAATCTTCAATTTCCATATCCATTAGAAGGTGCAGATACATTGTCAGAGGAATTTGGTTGTTATATTCAATGGCCTGCATCTGAGATCGTTAATCACATTGGATCTGCTCTTGATGAGAATGAGGTGAATGATATACCAACTTCTACTTCGACAAGTGTAGAAAATATCATAACAACTGAGAATAAATCTTCTTTTATTATGAAAAAATTTAAGTTGTTACATAAGTGTTCAGAATGCAAGGATTGCATTTCCATAGGTTTTGTAACAAATGTGAGTGGGACTGATTTTGTTGGGGGAACGTTTTTGGGTGACTTCTCCTTTGGTATTTTGGTGGATGAAGTGGTGTTTTCTTGTATGGCATGTTGTCCAGGGTTAATCAGTGGAGGTTTTGTTGTATGGCCGATTAAAAGAATCATAGATTTTAATACAGAAACATTGTTTCTATTGAAATCAATTTCAACAATAATCAATCTGAAACTAATTTGAAAGTATTAAGACAAAATCACAATATCAAGTTTGTGGGAGATAAAGTTAATTTTATACATCAATGTTCTTTAAAGCCACATTATGTTGCTCTGGGAATAGTGTCAAGTGTTTTTGAAGGAGATATTGTACAATTCAAACCACTAGATGTTGGTGAGTTTGGTATTTTAGTTCATAAAGTCTTCTGCAATTGTGAGGATTTTGGTGTATTTGAAGGCTCCCTTGTAAGATGGCATGCAAACAATTTGTTTGACCTCAATAATGTTCCTTTGGATGTTATACTAAAAAAGAACACAGACGAAGACATGGTCAACATTTGGAATATTTTTGAAGAATGTACTTTACAGACGGTCCTTCCAGATACTCCCCATTGTGAATATACAGATGTTAAAGGTAATGGAACAAGGCCATACAATTTCGTAAAGCGGCAAGATGGAACTAAAATTTCTGAAATAAATTCAAACTCAGTACCTTACAGGTTTGGAATCGATCAGGGTGCATTCCTTTAAAAATTGTCACTGAACATTGTTGCTAAAATCTTTGTTTATAAAAAATTTCACTTCAATCGATAGTTAAATGTGTGAATAAATTTCATAGTATGAATGGAAATTCAAGAAGAAAGTATGTTATAAATTCTATGGGATCAAATGCTCATGTGGCCAAAGAAGGAGATGACAGAAAAAGACACATGTTTACAATGAGAATAGACACAATAGACATCTGTCAAAATTTATGGTATAAATTCCATTGGATAAAAAGGAGCACTTTCTACAATTATAAAAGCATGTTCTTGAATGGTGATGTGAGAGTTGTGCATGGTAATATTGGCTTCGAAAAATCTAGGGCGAACATTGTTTCACTAGTAGCTATTATTAATAAAATTGTTGAAGAGAATTCAAAAAAATCTCCACATCTTACACGATTAATCAGTGAATATGGAGCAAGGACAACCTTGAAATTATTTCCATCTAATATGTCCCATGGTTTGCTGCAAAAAATGGCAAATGAATAAATCGAAATTATTGTTTTGCCTCCAGTATAACAATCCTCCTTTAGCAAGGTGATGAGAGAAGATTTTTGAGATGTTAAAAATTTCGAAATCAAACTCCTTTGCAAGGTGTAATGAGTGCATTACAATACATGATAGGATTAAGGGGGCCACTGATCCAGCTGAGGTGGAAAGGTTGCAAGGACATCGGGAAGCTCATAATAAATATATCGCAAGTATTCACCAAGTATATTATTCTCACAGATTAGCTTCACAAGAAAATCCAAAGACTTTTCTGAGTATTGTTCATGAAAAAATGGATAAGTCAAAGACTTCCATTCCAAGGATGGGTAAGAAGGAAAAATATTTTAGTAATGTTATGAATCTTCCCATATCACTGACTGGAATGTTGACTCATGGGCACAAGACTGGGGGTTTTGGCCATTTCAACCTCTCATTTTTAGAGACAGGATCGAATTTCACTGTGACATCCCTGGCTAAATGCTTGAAGAGTCTTGAAGAACCAATGGTTGCTAAATATGGTTATTTTCTCTACAAAGGCGGAACATCTAAGCACCAATTACATGACGCTCTATTGCAATCAGAGTCATGTTAAAAGTGTGTGATATACAGACAAGATGTAATGCAACATGATATATTGTGTGTTGATGGTACTAATCAATGCATGCCAAATAGAAAACTACCACCCATATTGTTGTTGCAAAAGGATAATTGTTCAGGCGATAACAAAAACTGCTTTGTATTTGCATTTTTATCTCTTTTAACAGCAAGGAGAGTGTTCGATATTATTGAAGTTGGATTCCTCCCAGTTGGACACGCCCATGAAGACATAGATGGAATTTATGGAAGGTTATCAGTAAAGCTAATGTGCAAGGATATATTTTCACTCTCAGAAATTATGGATACGTATAGGACATGTGAAGTTCAAAATTTCTATGTCCCTTATCTAATTGATGAACTTTATGATTTTAAGAGTTTTGTGAAACCCCACGTTTTGGATGGAAATGCCAAGATCATCGGTATCAAAAAATGCTAGTTTTTTAAATTTCATCTCATAGATAACATTCCAGTCATGCAATGGAGGGAATCACTTTGGGATGAAGCTTTTTCATCTCCTATTCATCTGTAGCGGTCATTGCCAGATGGTAGTGCAGAATTTCCAGTCGGGCAGCCCAGGTTATTAAATATACAATAAAAAATACCTTCAGACATTGACGAAATAAAAAAGGAATAAAAACATATATTTCATTTTGGAATTGAGGGATTGATAAGGGAGGTTAACAATTTTGGCATCCCAAGTTAAATTATTGGGAGGCTGTATATAAATATTTGGACAGTGCCTTCGAGAGTGTTGATCAGTCAACAACTAACTTTTGGCCATCGGAAAGCCATGATATTCATATTAGTGAACCTACAAGATCTAAACATGAAATTATGGATGCCTATTTGAAGGAAAATGTTCCTACTTTGCAGGATTGCTATGTTGGACCAGTATGCAACAAGCCTAGAGATGAATTCATTCCAAGAGTGGATGTTGTAAAGGGCCAAATGGTCATTCTGCAATCACCAGGGCCAGATTGTGCAATATGGTTGGGTAGGGAGATTGGTAATATTTATCAGGATTCAAATGCTAGTACTCTTGGGGCTTACAAATTAGAGGTGCAATGGTGGAAGCCAACAGGAGCATCGAAGTATTTGAATTTCTTGTACAAAAACAGCTTAAATAGAAAGAAACAATGGGTGTTGGTGCAAAAGAAAATATGATGATCGATGTAAATAGCATCATATGGGAATGGTCACCAAGGCTAGGATAAACATGAGAAAAAATTAGAATAAATGAGAAGGGCCTTACAGCAGTTAAGGCACAATGAGAACAGATGAGGCATAGTGTTGAGAGTGGGATGGATGTTCCTATGGATATTGTTTGATGGGATCTTTAGCCCAACAAATTTATATTTTGTTACAATCCTTATAGTCTTCCTATCAACCTAGCTGGGCGAGAAAACGTCGAGCGTCTGGAATGTCCACAAGCCTCTAGGAATTTGAGGAAAATTACCATTGTGATGCAGAATACACCGTTTACTGGTTACTAATGTGTAAGTATGTTGTTCCTATATTGATTACACAGATAATTCGTGCCTCATTTGGAAACTACTAAAATTATATATGTAAAAAGCTAGATATTCTTGATACTGTATCAAAAAAGAAACAAGAACTGATAAACTTGTTATTCAAACCAGGACTGAATATTATAGACATTGGATTTTTCACCTTAAAATATTACATATTTCCAAATGAAAATTGCACTTTTCAAAACAAAATTTGCATTTTTTTATTTGAAATTCACACTTTTTGAATTGAAATTCATAGTTTCATAATAAAAAATTGCAATTTTAGGGTTCATAAGTAGTCAAAAAACACACTATTCCATAGAAAAACACACTTTTCAAAGCTAGTATTTCCACCTTCATAACCTAATTTTTCACTTTATAAAGGTTGATATTGACACTTTCAAAGTCTAAATTGACACTTTTTTAGTCCAAATTTTGCCTAATAAGTCCAAATTTAATGAAATAGGTGTTGGTTTGGTTTACAAATTACTTAATAAACAAAATTATGACTTAAATATTTACTCTGCTTTGGAGCTTTGACATAAACATTTATTCTTTTTCAAAGAAACCAAATCAGCCTGTGGTTTTAATAAACCAAATCAACCTGTTGTTTTAACAACCAAAACAATTTGTGGTAACTTATTTGTTACTCGTTTCAAACATATCACTTGAACATGTAAGAATTATTTTCCTCCAACCATATGAAAAATAAGAATATATTCTTTTATGAAATAATTGTTGAAATAAACATTTCACTTAACTCTTTTGAACTGCACAGTAAAACATGTCATTTAAATCAAGAGCTGCGCAATAAGAACATGACCACACAGTTGATTAACAATTTAACACATGCCTTTGCAATAAAATTTGACTATTTGCAAATAATGATGCAACCTAAGAAAAATTAACAAAATGAATGGAATTCCTACTTATTTATCCATTCATAATATTTTCCAGGCATTATACTCTTTGACATATTTTCAATAAACATTTCAATTGTAAACCCAAAAATTTTAACCAGAAAACCATGGCAAATTTTTATCACAAATTATTATTGAAGGTTAATAACACCATTCTCATGGAATAAACTTATCTGTTGAACACTTGAATTGGAAACTGGTTGTCTGGATTCCACGCTCCACCCAACCATAGGTAGTTCTGTTCATTAATCTCTCAACAAAACACCACCCCTGAGCTGAGACTTGTGTATTCACCAGACAGACTTCTCACCAATTCCAGGTTTCTCTCGGGATTTCCTCACTTGGAAAATAGTATTTACTAGTTTGTTACCAAATCCATGCCAACTGTGCAATCCCTTCCCTTAGCTTCATTCTAACTAGCACCACGGTGAAACCCATCACTGCATTTGTGCTTAGAATTCCACTAAAATAGTTTCTTACACCATTTCCATTTCACAAGTGCAACCAAAGGCAAAACAAGAGGAATTTATCAACAAATTGGCTCACATGTTCAAGGATTAATTTCAGTTTTCATTATGGGATAATAATTTTCTCCCTTGTTCTATTTGACATACCCAGGCATGGACAATTTTCTCAAAATTCATGCTTCTTCCACTATTGTCCCACAGAATCTCCCCCCCATTACTTTTCCCATCCATGCATAATTTATGCATGCAATTTGGGAACCATGTGGGTTCTCTCTCTCCCCACTTAATCATAATTAAATAATAATTAAGAATTTATAAATATATTATAAATTCATTTAAATGGGTTTAATACTTAGGACAACTTTACTGCCTTAAATATTTAAAGGGTCATAACATGGTCTCCCACCTAAGACATCTAACCCCCTTACTCTCTCTGGTTAATACACAAGTCCCCGATCTTTTTAGCGTACTGCCTCCGCACAACCAGTTGTGGATTTTTAGTATTAATATTCACAAAATACAATATATTCAAACTTGCAGGAATTTATAAACAATGTCCATCATCTGACTTGGGGTTTCAAACTAGGAGTGTTATAGAGAGAGGGAGGGGGGGTGGTTAGTGGGAAGAGGAATTAGGATAGATAGAAAGATAAGGGTTTTAGAGGTAGGGGGAGTGTGTGTGTGTGTGTGTGTGTGTGTGTGAGAGAGAGAGAGAGAGAGAGAGAGAGAGGGATCCCAGGGGGAGTTTAGTGGTACGGGTGAGGGATTAGGAGAGATAGAGAGAAAGGGGGTAGGTGTAGTAGGGTGAGGAGTGGGGAAGTTGGGGTGAGAGAGAGAGAGAGAGAGAGAGAGAGAGAGGGATCCCAGGGGGAGTTTAGTGGTATGGGTGAGGGATTAGGAGAGATAGAGAGAAAGGGGGTAGGTGTAGTAGGGTGAGGAGTGGGGAAGTTGGGGTGAGAGAGAGAGAGAGAGAGAGAGAGTAGGTTGAGAGGGGGTGATTAGGAGTAGGGGTGGAGGGGGGTTGTGGAAGAGAGATACATATCGAGGGATTTAAGGGTTTGGGGAGGAGGGGGGTTGTGGGAAAGAGAGAGAGAGAGAGGAGAGGGATCGAGGGGGGGGGGTTAGTTGCAGGGGGAATTAGGAGAGAGAGAGAGAGAGAGAGAGAGAGAGGGTGTTAGGTGGTCGACAAAGATAGAGAGGGGTGGGTCTTGGGGGTAAGTGAGTATGGGAGAGAGAGAAAGTGAGAGATGGGGCTAGGGGGAGGAGGGGAAAGAGATAGAGGAGGGGAGTTACTGTTAGTGGGAGGAGTGGAGGGAAGAGAGATAGAGAGAGAAAGGGAGATGAGGGGAAGTGGTCAGTGGGAAGGGGAATTATGATAGATAAAAGGAGAGGGGGTTAGACGTAGGGGAATTGTGTGTGTGTGTGTGTGTGTGCGTGTGTGTGTGTGTGTGTGTGTGTGTGAGAGAGAGAGAGAGATGGAGGAAAGGTTAGTGGTAGGGGTGAGGGGGATTAGGAGAGATATAGAGGGGGTGGTTAGTTGTAGTGGGGTGAGGAGTGGTGGGGTTGGGGTAGATATATATATATATATATATATATATATATATATATATAGAGAGAGAGAGAGAGAGAGAGAGGGGAGGAGGAGGATAGTGAGTAGACATGGTCCAACATATCCCTTAGATATCAGTGCGTATGGATTAGAGACATCCCAATTGACCTGAGGACTACCAGGACCAACGAGAGAGGAATGCAAGACAGAGGAGCTATCTCTTATAAAAAAATTATGCTCTCTAAGGGATTTTCTGGACCCGGGACTAGCAAACCCACAACTAGAAACTGGAATGAACTTAACCAAGTCCTTTGTAGCCTTATATTCCTTTATTAACATCAGAGACAAAGGTTTAAGGGAGTCCAACTTACCTTTTAGAAAGAGTTGTTTTGCTATGGCCTCCTCCTCAAGCGACCCCACCTTTATCCTTCCCAATGCTCTAGCATATGGGATTTATGAACCATTTTGGATCTCAATGTTCATAATCACTGCTTCAACAGGTAGCATAGGATTATCCTTGTCTAGGTCGGTTAGTACATAAGCCTTCCACCTACTTCCAGTGATGCCCGGATATTTCAAACCCAGGTCCAATACAATTCGATCAACCTCCTTGGCTAGGGGAACCCTGCTTTCCATTTTTATTTCTTCCCTGCTCGAGCCTGCTTCATTCTTGTCCTAAAACCCTCCTTCCTAATTTAAGATAGTCGTTTGGAGACCCAAAACATTAGCTCCCATCCATACACTCTCGTTATTCTCTACTTGGGAAGGTTCCGAAGACACCCACTCAGAGTCCAATGTCTCACCAGTCACCTGAGATAAAGGTATATCACATGATTTCGAAACCTTTGCTTCTACCTCCCGAGGGTTTCCTCCTAGAGATAGAGAATCCTTACTGGCCCATACTTGTTTAGGAAAGGAAGGGAACATTCCTTTATGGAGTGACCATAAACATGGAATCTACCACATCGGAAAGGTAAGTCCACATAGTCCAATGTCTGGTTCAACCTTATGGAAGCCCAACGGTGAGATCCGCAGAAACTAACACGTTTTCCATTGTATGTTGGACTTAGAACTTATATTAAGGGTCTACTAACACAGCCTTCCCTATTTGGTTTCCCATTGCTGTAAGGAAAGTATCATTCCATAATTCCAAGGGACAACACATAATTTTAACCTAGATCAGAGCTTTACTGTTAACCACCCTTCTTGGGTCAAAACAAGGGTTCCATAATTTTAGGTTAAGGTATGTCTTCCCCCATAACCATGCTTCCTTCAAAATATTCACCGCATCCTCATCCCATTTCAGCTTGAAACCGATCCAGCCTCTCATCGTGATAAAAAAAATCTGGTCTATAGTCCAGAACCGGAAGCCAGTTCGCTTTCAGCCATTCCTGCAGATTGTCCTCCTTAACTCTTACCCCGTAGAACCTGCTGATTAACGTCTTACTACAAAATCCATTATGGACTTCACCCTTAAATCCTCTCCCACCATTAGTTTGACACCATTTCTTCTTCTAATGACGTTCTTAATCTTCTTGGCTCCTTCCGATAACGGCCTCAAGCCCTGTCCTCTTTCTGCTACTAATAAATCCTCTGATACAGATGTGAAACCCTTGGATGTATTAGCGGAGAAAGCTGTAACATCGAGAGAAAAAGGAGTAATACCTTCAATATTCTGGACATTGACCCTCTCCTTGCTTGGCGATAGAAGAAAGGGGGATTTAATGTCCAAGCCTCCCCCATTACGAGGCAGGCATAAATTAATGTAAAACCCTACCTTAGGACACACAAACGGAACTTACTTAGGGTTTAATGTACACCTTACTTAGGATGTAACATACTCCTTCACTAACCTTATGTGACATAAAAAGACGTTTTTAAGTTAATGGACAAGTGGTCTTTTTTTTTTTCGTGAAAAAAAATCATACTATTGATATTCAATACTAAATCAAATAGTACATGATGTGAACATATAAATGTTGTCTTCTCAAAAAACACGATAAAGCTTATCGCTTATCTCCCCCCCAAAAAAAATAGACCTATTACAGTCCATGAGCCAAAAATAGAGATCCAAGAGTCTCTAGTCAAGAAAGTATATGATGCCTAAGTCAATCAACAAGTTCTCACAGTATTCATCCCAAAGTAAGTAGCCCTCTTCTCCCTCCAATGCTATCTTAGACAGCTGATCTTCCTGAGAATTAAATTCTCTATAAATATGCTCCAGGGATAGTGAACTGAAAGATCTAAGTTCAAACTTAATTCTATCACACCAATTGACCAAATTCAACACTTTCAAATCAAATTCTCCTCTCGCTCATTTAATAGTGACTCTCGAGTCACCAAAGATTTTTACCTTCGCCAATCCAAAGAGATTAGCCACTCGAGTAACACACCAGAGTGCTAATAATTCATCCTTCATGTTTGTCCCTTTACCACATTTCAGACGAAGATAGTAATAGTGATCCGAACTGAGGAAGATAACCCCACCAACACCGCAACTCCCCAAATTTGCTGCCCCATCAAATAAGATAGCTGGATCAATAAAAGTAAGGTGAAAATTCCCAATATTACGCCTAACAGGTTCTGTCTCAGTGTTCAGAAATTTTAAATAATGACATAATACTGAATTATAAACAATATCCACGTTTGGGGAGAGGTCCTAAAAAATAGCCTTATTTCTTGTCCACCAAATAGCCCAGCATATGAAGACTGGAAGAGTAGAATGTGTATTGGATATCTTTGACCACAAATGTAAATAGGATTCCACACTACTACCATCCCATTTCATTGTAATGCCCAAGGTATGATAAAAATTCTCCCATAGACTTTTTGTGAATGTGCAATCTATGAAAAGATGAAATAAAGATTCAGAGCTATTCTTACAGATAATACATTGGCTCGACCATATCCACCCCATCAATGTGAGATTATCTCACATTTTTAACCTTTCAAGAAGCACAAACCAAATAAAACATTTAATTTTTAATGGAATATGCCAATGCCATATTACCTTATACCACCAATGATTGGGGAAGATACATCTCTGTTTGATAATATAGCTATATGTTGAACTAGCAATAACCCTACCCGTAGCCACATTTCCATCCCAAACCACCAAATCATCCTTAGTACTAATTCGAATACCGGCACCATTTAAAGATTGCAAGTAAGTATCCCATTCACAAGCGATATTGCGAGATAGATGTAAGTCAACAACATCGACCCAATAGCTCTGCATACTGTTTTTTACAATAGAGTTCAAAGTGATAAATCCAACATTCTTTAATATTAATAATAACGCAGGAGACAGTTTGTAATATCCATTCAATCCCACAATAGCATCGACACCGACTGCAACTTCTTTCCCATTCCCTACTTTCCAGCATAGCTCAACAACAAGCCAACAATAAACTTTCAGGAAGCCATTCCAAATAGGGGAGACCCCTCTCACCTTCTTCCTGGGCGTCCTTAGCCAATGTGATATCTTAGATTGAACCTACTTCTGATGGATAACCCTGGACCAGAGAGAGTTACGAAATAATGCCCTCCACAAACTCTTCAACCGTATTGCTTCACTGAAGATTGATAAATATTTGATCCCCCAACCTCTAGAAGTGAAAGGTAGAGATATCCTTTCCCAGCCAATCATTGATAAACAAGATTTTTTCACACCCTTGGTCCATAAGAAATTAAATATGAGTTTTCTTAAAGTGTTGATCATGAAGCAAGGCACCGATAGAAGAGAAAACCAGTAAACTGACGTCCCAATCAGAACAAATTTCACCAAGGTGAGCTTACCCCCAATGGATAAGAGACAGTATGTTTAGTGAGAAATACGAGCTTCAAACATTTTAATCAGCCATTATCAATCTTTAATAAGGTAGCCATTCGGTTTAAGATGGAAACCGAGATATGTGAATCCCTCAGTAATCTTACAGCATTTATAAGGCAACAAAGTTTGTAAGTTTCTCACTCTGTCTTCCCCAACTAGATTCTCATAAAAACATGACTTATGCAGACTTACCCTCATACCAGATGCTTTGCAAAATAGATCTGTAATACCTTGATATATCATCCATTCCTCCAATGAATCATTACCTGCTAATAGTACGTCATCCACGAACAGAAAATGCGTGATAAATAAATCCTTAGTAATTTTAAGACCCATGATTTTACCTTCCCTTTTCGCCTGCTTGATCAACCTACTCAATCCATTGATAACCAATAGAAATAATAAAGGATACATCAAGCAGCCCTATCGAATTCCCCTAGAGCAACTAAAAAATGAGGTAGGAGCTCCATTAACTAGAACAACTATGTTCATAGAACTTACACAGGCCATAATCCACCTAATAGCAAGTGTTGGGACCCCTATTTGTATCAAAACAATCCGGAGAAAATCCCAACTCACTCTATCATAAGCCTTCTCTAAGTCCATTTTAAGAATAATAGCTTTCTGCTTCTTGCTCTTAATAGTATGAAGTAATTCCTGAGTAATACCCACAGCATCATGAATTTGGCGATCCTGTAAAAAGCCAAATTGCTCCAGAGTGATGAATTTTGAAAAAACAGGTTTAAGACGACCAGTAATAATCTTTGACACAACCTTATAAGCAAGGTTGCAAAGAGCAATAGGCCTGAAGTCTCCAAAAGACTTCGGATCATTCACTTTAGGAATAAGAGTGAGAAATTTAGAATTTAATGCACCAGAAATGTAACCCTGCATCCTAGTATGCTCCACCATCTTCATAATATTATCTCCCATGATGTCAAAGAAATGTAGAAATAGCTCAACTATCCATCCATCAGGCCCTGGACTCTTCTCTTTAGCAAATGATTTAAGAGTACTCGCCACCTCCTCCAAAGTAATCTCCATACACAAATCTGCAACCTCCTTATCATCAAAGAATTTGGGATAGAGTCTAGCAACCTGAAGCTGAGATAATAAGTCACAACCTTTTTCATCAGAATAAATACTGCTAAAATGTTTCTTTGCCAAAGTTTGAAGATCCTTCTCTCCGGTAACATCATTTCCCCCATCATCAGACATTTTCCAAATGGTATTATTGTTCCTCCTGGCCGAAGCATAGGAGTGAAAAAATCTTGTATTCTTATCACCAAATTGCACCCACAGTGCCCGACTTTTCAGTCGCCACTCCTTTTCCTCCTTTAAATAGATACTTTCTTTCTCAGCTTCCAGTCTCTTCAGTTTTTCAAAATTATCACTGTTTAATGGAGCTTCCATATTATAAGAATATAGATTCTGCAGCTGAGTTTCCACATTCATTAGGTTCTACTTGTCCAACTGTTTCCTAAGATGAATCCACTTAGAGACTTTCCATTTAAGATCCTTTAGTTTCAAACAGAATCTATCCACTGGATTTAAGTCCGCATCAATATAGGAATTTGTTCAGACATCATTGACAAATTGCACAAAAGTATCGTTGGAAAGCCAAGAACTATCAAATTTAAAGGGATAATTATGCTGAAGAGCCCCATCATCCAACTGCAAAAAGACTAGCCAATGGTCCGAGATCGTCACTTTGCCAACCCAAGATCTATACCGATTACAAGACTCCAGGATAGAAGCTTTAACAAGAAACTTGTCTAATATTTTATGAATACTATCTATTCCACCTCTGCCATTAGACCATGTAGGAGCAAAAACACCTGTGCATACATCGATCAAATCATTATGAATTAAAAACTCAGAAAAGTGATATATATAAAAATAGTCACTGGCACTTTTCTACTCTAATTATCTATGATGTCTGATGTCCCCATTCAAATTCTGCCTATGCACCATTGTTCCCTGCTGGGCAAGATTTCCAATTCCTATCCACTTTCTCCATTCCGACATCGGGTGTGGAAACTACGCTATTTCAAAATGACAACTTTCACCCCAATTCTGCATACTTTTACATAGTTGTATTTTGGTCCCAAATGCCAACTTCAGCCACCTGTGGAGGAAAATCTATGAAGAATCATGAAACATTTTCTACCGGGCGAAGTTAGCCCATATAAAAAGGAACGCTCAGCATTTCGCGGATCTCTATTCCGATGCACCATTCATCTTCTATGAATTTCTGGGTTTTACTACTTCTCACTTTTCACATTTTCCCAAAATTCCAAATTTCAGGGTCTATACCCCTTTTTTCTTTTTTTCTTTTTTTTGAAGTCGAAGCCGAAGCCGAAAACCGGAAGCTGAAATCGGAAGCCGAAGCCGAAAGCTAAAAGCCAAAAATTGGAAGTCGAAAACTGGAAGACGAAGCCGAAAGCCGAAAGCCGAAAACTGGAAGCCGAAGCCGAAAGCCGAAGCCGAAATCGGAAGCCGAAGCTGAAAACCGAAAGCCAAAAACCGGAAGTCGAAACCGGAAACTGAAGCCGAAAACCGGAAGCCTAAACCAGAAGCCAAAGCCGAAAGCCGAAAGCCGAAATCGGAAGCCGAAATCCGAAACCGGAAGCCGAAGCCAAAAGCCGAAAGCCGAAAACTGGAAGCTGAAACCGAAAGCCGAAAACCAAAAAACACCCACGTTTCCTGTAACTTTCGGGGTCCGTATCTCCTTCGTCCCTTGGCCAAATGAGGCAAGTCTGGTACCGTTGGAAAGCTATTTGAGTGATCTATGCACCTATGTGATCCTCTTCCACATCTAAGAAATCTGATCCTGTCATTTTCCCCAATCAAAATGACACCCCCAACTTCCCAATACTGTGTTAAAACGTCCTGTTACATACCTGCAAACTCAGAGTCTGACCCAAGCAGCCCCAGTGCTGCAAGCTGGGCTTTGATACCACTCTGTCACGTCCCCTTCCATCTAGCCAATGCAAGGGAGGGAACATGACTACAACATGGGGTGTCTAATTTGTCCCCAAGCCATAATGATAAAATTTTGCCATTTAAAATAAGATGCACAATTCATTTACACAGCGGAATAACCATAATAACATATAAGCAGAAGGAGATGCATCGGCCTATTTCTTCTAGGCAGAATGATGAAACGGTCATACAATAATCCATCCCATTCTCATGCTATGCACAGGCATCATGCCAACTAACTTAAGATAATCATTTCATCCAAGTAACATGAGTAATTTAACATATAGGATTAACACATTGTTGAACACATAATGCAAATAAATTAATCCATAGAGAATACTTATCTTGAAATGCAAACATCCAAACAACTGGCTACGTGAGAGCAACGTTCCACCTAACCATAGATCTCTGTCCAGCTTATATTCTTTCAGCTGAGAGATCACGCCCGAGCTAGGTTGTGTATCCACTAAGGAGGAACTAGACAGGCTCACTCACAACCATGGATTCACTCAAACAGTCATGCTAATCCAGCACACAACTGGGTTTATCAAGCATGCAACAAGGAAATGATGAGGATGCTAAGCTCGTGAACTCAACCACAGAGATACAGACATCTTAAGCTCAATTCAAGCAATCCCATCCTCTGTTCAAACCTCCACACTTGGATTTCTCACCATTCTGGCAACAAATAACTCAATCCCATCACTGGGTTTCTGGGCTATCAAAACTGGATTTTCCAATGGATTTCAGGGTAGCTAATGCTCCCAAATTCGCCCCAAGGTTCATACCTAAGGATCCCCCATTGGATTTCACTATCAAATACCAATTCTGGACATTCATGGATCTTCAAAATGTGGGTTCTTTCAAAGTTGCGATTTCTGGTGTTTCTCCCTACTGGCAATTCGTTTTTGGATGGAAAATGATGATGGTAACTTCCACAATGGAATGGAGATGAGGAAGAAGCAACTCCCATGAGGTAGAGTGGCTTGTGGTACAAGAAAATAGAGCCCATACTCTACCATATGAATTTATGGGCTGCCCATGCTCTATTGAAGCCATGGACTGAATTTCTCAACCACTTCCTTACAACAGAAATAAATGTCAGCAAGGTAAGTCAAATGGGTTCTCAAGGTGACATATGGCAGCCTATGGTTCAATCCCACAACCCCCTCACCACTCCCTAGTGGATACACATGGCCTCTTCTCATTCGTTGCCTCCATAGCCAGTTTTGGTATTTTATTGCATGATGTTTACTTACATCATTTTTACAATATTGCATGGCTAAATAGCACATGGGAAACATAATGTCTAATACTTGCCTTTAAATAAAATTTGAGCTTCCACTAGCGGGGCCTTGGCCTTGAGCTCCACGCTAGGAGAACATACATCACATGTATACAACATTTACATTAAAAGCTAACATATCCTAAGGGTCAAAATGGGGTATTACAATCCCCTCCCCCTTAGAATAACATCGTCCTTGGTGTTCCAAGACTTAGGAATACATATACAATTTATACATGTCAACATTTCAAAAACTTTGCAAGTCTGCCCTACATTTTATCCTTTACTTTGAACTTTCAGGACCAAGTCCTTTGACTTCCATGAGCTTCTCCTACTAGTTCTGATCTTTCAGCTCATCCACAAGTCTGAAAACTTTATGGTTGCTACCCTCTTGATGTTCCCTTGCTGGGCAGTTGCGAAGGCAATGATGTCCTCCACATTTCCAACATTTCATTGGCTGCTTCATTTTTACCTGCTCAATTTCCTTTGAGTCTTCATGCCTGTAACATTTATTATTAGACCGATTAGATGAATGCCTCATCATTGATCCACTTTCTTTTCCCTTACAGATTTCTCTCATAATGCTTTTTACCTCCCTTTGCGGATAAATAGATTCCTGCAAAACCTTGTGGTTCATCTCATTCTGCTGCTTTTGCAGCTTGAGTAGTTCTCCAAGATTTTCTTGAGTCGTGTAAATTGTTTGAAGAAGACTTTCAGCCAATTCCAACAGCCTATGGTCTGCTGCCATGGCCACTATGCACAGCTGGTTCTCACTTTGCTCACAAGCAACACTTGCTCGTACGGCTGCAACCAATGGATCTAATTTCCACTTGTGAAATTCATCATTACAAATCTTGTTAGGCCAAGCATAACCTAAACATTAAAAATCAGTCAATTGTTTTTCCCCAATTGACATGGAGGTCCCATGCTCTATTCATGAGACTTTCACACTTTCCATGATTTTCCAGCATACACGTGAATTCTTTCATGTTCATCCATTCACAATTAATTAATTACTTCAACATTCACAATTTATTTCAAGCAAGTAAACACATTCTACTTTCATCCATATATGCATTCAACAATTTTCTATTTTTATAAATGCATCAATAAAAAGGAAAGAGAGAGCAGTAAGAGTTTTCTTCTCTTAGCCTTGTTCCATTGTGGAACCCACACCACCACTGTGGTTTTCATGCTCCTAGCCTCTTTCACTTCAACATGAATGCTTGACCTGCCCTTCTTGGCTATGACACTTAGTGTCTATGGTCTATTTCAGACCTCTCAACCATGGAGTCCCTCCACATGGTTTGTCTACAACTCTTGGCTGCTAGGACCCACACAGTCCCACTAGCTCCATCTTTCATTGCTGCTTAAGCTGAGCTTTTTAGGAAGTCACATGATCACATGCATCCTTAAGATGCTTTCATAGTCCTTGCTTCCAACAATACCTACACTCAAACATTGAATCAATTCACATGTTTAGTTTATTGTCATAGGATTTATCTCTAAACAAGATATTAGGAAGTCATAACCAAATCATATACACATGTATATTCATAATCAAGAATTTACAAGATAACCAAATACTTATCTGCATTGGATGTCTCCACTCTATTCCATAGGGTCCTTCTTTGTTTTACAAGCCTTGGAATCACCTATCGACTTGGATGTCTGGCCAGTGCGCAGGCTGCTCCTCAACATCAAATAATCTCGTATGTTTGGCCAGCACGCAGGCTGCTCCACAACATCAAATGGTCTTGTATGTTTGGCCAGCACGCAGGCTGCTCCAAATCATCAAATAATCTTGTATGTTTGGAAAAGTGATATTTTCGAGGAAGACAGCATTGTTTTATATTTTTTATTCATTCTAATTTGGTCATATGTCAAATTTCTAAAAAAACATAGGTCTCTTATTCTCTTTGTAACTTTTGATTGGTTCACCTATTTTGAAAATGAAAAAAAGCCACACTAGTATAGATGAATACATACACGCTAAAAAAATGAAGTTTATTGATTGTGTTAATACCCTCATAGCGGAGCATAATGCTCCACCTTCCCAATCCAAAGATTCATTGAATTTCTTAACTTTAAAAAAATATAAAACCAACATTAAAAATTATGGAAAAATAATGTCGCACAAGAACTATATGTTAACTACAACTCTGCAAATTCTTTTTGAAAAACGTTAACATTTACATACCAAACCCAAGGCCTAACGTGAACATATGCATTATGTTTTAGAAAAAATAACATATCAATCTTAGGAGAACACCATTTTCTTGAAGTTATAGCAATTTTCCATAAATAAAAGTTATATATTCCAGAATATAACAACATTGTATACATTTTATCTTTTTACACCATGTTCTCAAAAGTTGTGCATGTACCACTAATATTTGTTTTTAGTGATTAGATTTCCATTTTTTCCATGTTTCCATTGCAACTAACGTGTCATAATTGGGTAGCATTACCTTGCACCAACCCCCTATTGAACAACATAATTTTGAAAATCCATTTGAACATCCATATATGTCAATAATAATTTAAGGGAACTATTTTGATGTGTAGAAACCTCAGTGAAAAAGTTCCAAACATGAAATTGTGTAAGATTGTTAATAAAATTTCATCTCTTTAGACATTTATCCGTTTTATGGGAAAACTTGGTATTTTCTCCAATATACTAACTTTATTTTGTATTGATTGGTGTAGATCTTCACTTTGAATTGACAACATTTTTGACATTTTTTTAATATCTAAATTGCAAATATTAGGCCCTAAAATTAATAATCAAACTACAAAAGCTAAAATAAAGGTCATTTGACTATTTGATCTATGATAAGAAAAGGTTAGCTAGCTAAATAACAATGAGCACACATTAGCAGATTTGAAAATGTAGATACCATAGAACATAATCACATTAATTCAACTCAATTGTTGTAATAGGAGCAAACCAATTCCAATCTGCAAAAACAATAATCCTTGAAATGGTAAAAAATTAAAATCAATCCAAAATCATAAGTTCACATTGTTCATGGTAGTAGATTATCAATCGACTTAAATGTAGTTAAACCAAGAATAAAACATTCTTTGCTTTTATACTACTATGGGGAAACCCAAAACTTACAGTCATAGGGAGTGCATATTTTCGCTCAATAAGGTCAGGTTTTTACTCTACTTTGTTGTTGTTGGCCTCCACTGTTGAAATATTGTAACTTCAAAGAATATTATATTTGTATATTATTTATTCCGGAGATGTTCCATACCTCCGATGTGATTATACTATAAATCCGGAGATGGTTATTCCTCCGAGTTTGGTGTGGTAACTAGGGTTATTAGACCCACCATGTGGGGGTCGGCCCAGTCAGTTATAATGGGGTATTTAAACTAATGGTTAAATACGAGCCTACATGTACTTGTGTAAAATACATATCAGAGTAGTGTATAAATAGAGGAGGTGTGTTCCTCATTTGATACACTCACACACTTGAGGATAGCGCACTTGTGGAGGAGAGGTATGCTATTGTGGAGGAGGAGATCATGTCTCAGGGTTTCATCTTTGTATATTTCTGGTCATCTAGATTGAGGAAGCTTTGCTGGGTTTTCTACCCCATGAGGGTTTCCCAGGATAAATCTCTGTCTCTTGTGTTTATGCTGTGCTTGTTGTTTCTTCAGTGATCCTGTATATGCTATTATTGTGAAATGGAATGTAATGCTGCTATTTTATGTCTTAGCATATTGAATCTTAACATGGTATCAGAGCTAACCTGAAGGAAGACAAGGTATGGCACTAAAGACACTTGCTTTACTTACGACAATTTGAAGGTTAGGGTTTTACATAGAAAAAACCAGTCATCGTAGCACATTCGCTATAAATCCGTTTTGGCGAAGTTTTCGGATCTGAAATTGTTACAGGACAAAGATTAAATCTCCAGGTACCTTGTGTCCAAAGGACAACCTCTAATTCGTTGTACTTTGTGATTTATGATCTGTACAATATAGGGTTTCTGCCTCTTCCAGATCTGAGTCAAAATCAGGTGACCTTGGGAAAAAGGTCATATCTTGCGCTAGGAAGCTCCAAATGCAATTTCGTAAAAAGTGACAGGTAGTACACAGTCTGTACTATCTCAGAAAACTTTTTTAGAGGCCGAAGTTGAACCAGTGACACGTGGCACTCCGTACAAGTTCACTCTCCTGTATTATCCCATAAACAGGTCATGTTGCGACACTTGGCATAACTCTCTCTCAGAGAGTCCAATTGATGTCAGACCTGTCAGGATGGAAATATAACAGGCCGAGATACCTCAGGAAAGTTTTTCAGAGGCCGAAGTTCAAACAGTGACACGTGGAATGCCGTACAAGTTCGCTCTTCTGTTTTATCCCAAAATAGGTCACGTTGCGACATTTGACATAACTCTCTCTCAGAGAATCCAATTGAGGTCAGACCTATCAGGATGGAAAGATAACAGGTCAGGCTATCTCAGAAAACTTTTTCAGACCCTGTGGATTGAAAATTTTGGAGTTACACCAGAAACAATCAGGTACATATTTCTGTCAAAACAGAATTATTTTTGAGTACCTTCATTCATGGCTTCCGGAATTTAGGGCTTTGAAGAAAGTTGGAATTTTTGTAAACGGAGACCACGGCTGAATGCTACTCATAAAAATAGAAATTTAGAGACCAAGATCAGATTTTTTGGTTGGTCAGAAGGCCGGGCTTGATCAAACCCTAGTTCGGGACTTTGATCAGAAAAGTGGAAAATTAGGGCTTCTGTAAAAATGGGAATTTTTGAAATCTGTGACCATGGCTGGAATCTCCTCAGAAAAATAGAAGCTTAGAGCTTTGGATCAAACATTTTGATTGGGCAGAAGAGTGGGATTCATCAAACCCCAGTTCAGGGTCACGTCCAGTGAATCCGGAAGTTTCAAAGGCAAAATTGAGGAGTGAAACTTTGCAGTTTTCAAATTCTGAATATATCAATTTGATCAGCTCATCAAGGCGCATATTTCTATCCTTTCGGAAGCTTGAAATTCAAAGTTTGAATTTTTGGGGTTTCTCTGACAAACCCATATCTAGCTCCAGGTCCATTTCTTGCAAATCAAGTGGATAGGGTTAATCCTAGAAGAAGATGGATTGGTCACCTGCATAAGTGAAGGAGTTCTTGTTTCAGAGGGAGATGAGGCTAAGGCTTTACATAAGGATATTACAAGCGATCTCGACAGGTATGACTCATCGAGGTATGTTTTGAGATTTGTTCATGATTAAGTTTATGGTATGTTTGTCTTCATGTTATTACGGTTAGTACAATCTTGATTTTAGATTTGTTGTATCACCTTAACAAAATTATGAATGCATGATAGAAGATATTCATTGGTTAGGGTGTTGACACTTATGATTGTACTAATGCATTATGATGTTGTGTGAGGTTGATGTTGTCTGCTAACAAGATACAGGTACATCACAAAAGACAAATCAGGCTCCATGACCATGAAAACATGAAGACAAAGACTCATCCATAATCTTTGTTCTACTTACGAGGTATGTATGACTTTGTTATATCATGCTTAACCTATGAGACATGCAGGTTCTAGCTCAGGATCTCTAAATCTTTGAAGAGATTGTTTAGGTATGTTGTACATAACCAAGTAGGTATACTAATCCAGGTATGTTTCCCATGAATCTTACCTTGTGTTAGGATCCCTTATATAAGTATACTTGGAATGATTGGTTATGCTTATTCATAAAGTTAGTAATCAAGGGATTATGCATATTATATCTTTTATCTTGATTGATGATATGCATGAGTAAAAGAAGACTTCCCTGAAATCTTGAATACTAATGTTTATTAACTATAATCATGACTATACATTTTCAAGATTATTTAGTACTATAATGTTTTGATGGTATTTAGAATATACTAATGAGTGTATGTTTGTGTATGAGATCATGAGGATGACTCTTGAGCATGCACAGTGGTACAGAATGAATAGAAGTTCAAAAGACATACAGAAGATCAAGCGGGAGGCAGCCACACAAACATAAAAGATAAGTATTTGAGTTGCTATTTGAAATAGTAATGATATTGCCTATAATAGGTTGTATGCATATTTGTATTCCTAGAATATATAATGCTGAGTGTAAACATTCATAGAGCATTGAACAGTATACAACTAATGTGCATATGTTTGGTAAGTTGGACAAACATTCCATTGTTGCTTGTCTAGAATGAAACCTCTTTGCTGACATGCCGAGAGCTGTGCACACTCTCGATAGTATGTTCTGGTAGAGATGGAAGGCATCTAGATAGCCACTGTATGCATACAGGATATGGGAAAGTGTTGTGCCAAAGTATTGGTCAAATTAGTTGCATAACTATATAAATGATATCTGTATGCATAATAGGTTACCATGTAAATATGATTTGATGGTTATGAAGTATTACTAATCCTGTACTTAATTTTGATTTGTAGGAAAGATCATGATGGATGATGAACACTGAACAAGCAATGGATGTTCAACAAAAGATTTACAAATCAAACACACTATAGAAGGCTTGTGGCTAGAAGATTATCTTAGAAAGAGGAAGAGAATCATGATGAGATGTTTTGCTCCAAGTGAATAGATAAAGACCATTCTCTTAATGGTGCAATTAAAGAAGAAGTGTGAATCAGGTTCTGTATGGGTATCCAGGATTGATAATAAATTGATGAGCTTAATGATCACCATGGGTGATGTGGATCTCAACCTTTGCTACAAGGTTGAATATGGTTTCTATACACAAATGACATGGATGCAAGAAGGAACTCACCACAGAGTTCGAATGATATTAAGGCTCATATCAGTAGACCCATCTAACGAGAGATGGCACAGATAGATGGCTGCAGAAATGAAAATGAAAGATCTCATATTGATGCATTACTTCCTAGGTCTGGAAGTATGGCAAGGATCAGAAGGAATATTTCTCAACTAGGGAAAGTATGCCGAGAAATATTAAAAGGACTTGAGGTACACACTTATGGATTCCAAACTGAAGAGTTAATGGATATAACTCTGTACATTCAAATTATTGGGTGATTGATGTATCTAACATATACTAGGTTAGATATATGCTTTGTTGTGAACACCTTGAGTCAGTATCTAGTGGAAACTAGATGTGTTCACGTGATAGTTGCAAAGCATGTGATGAGGCACCTAAAGGATAGGATAGACATTGATCTATGCTATCTTGGAGATCATGACTTCAGATGGCTACTCAGATGCTGATTGGGCAGAAAGTGTATCAGACAGGAAGAACACATCAAGAGGATGTTATTGTCTGGGATTAACCATGATCTCATGGTTTAGCTGGAAGCAGTCTAGTGTGGCTCTCAGCACAAGCAGAATATATGGCTGCTTGCTCTGCTAGTTGTGAAGAAGTTTGGCTTCAGGATTGTTTGACTTAGAGATAGAACCAACTGTGATCCTATGTGACAAATAGAGTTGTATCAAGATGACATAGAATCTAGTGTTCCATGATAAGTCAAAGAACATAGGGATCTAACAAGATATGACGCAGAAAGGAACTATAAAGTTTGAATTTGTAACAGGTTGTTGATGTACTAACCAAACCTCTGTCTCGAGTGAAATTTGAATACTTCCGAGACAAGCTTGGTGTAGCTCAAAAGGACCCTCCTCGAAAGGGGGAGTAGTATAGTCACTGATGATGAGATTGTCTCATCGAACAACAAGGTCAATGATGAGGTAACCTATTCTCTACACCTAGATACTTAGAAATATTTAGATTTAGGACTCTTATACTTAGAATACTTAGTTTTACTTATACATGCTTTTGATGTTAAGAATACATGCTTTTGATGATAGATGTATTGATGAGAATACATGTGGGGATTGTATCATCCTTGAACACATGTTCTAAAGTGAGCCGTAGACGTATGGTCTCCGAAAATGAAGTCCTTAGTGGATAGGTAGGGATTGTATCATCCCTGGACTTCGGTCCCTGAATAGATCCGTAGACGTATGGTCTCCGAAAATGAATTCCTTAGTGGACAGGTAGGGATTGTATCATCCCTGGACTTCGGTCCTTGAATAGATCCGTAGACGTGAGGTCTCCGAGAATGAAGTCCTTAGTGGACAGTTGGGGGGATTGGATCATCCCTGGACTTTCAGTCCTAAAGAGAGTCGTAGACGTGAGGTCTCCGAGAATGAAGTCCTTAGTGGACAGTTGAGGGGATTGGATCATCCATGGACTTTCAGTCCTAAAGAGAGCCGTAGACGTGAGGTCTCCGAGAATGAAGTCCTTAGTGGACAGTTGAGGGGATTGGATCATCCCTGGACTTTCAGTCCTAAAGAGAGCCGTAGACGTGAGGTCTCCGAGAATGAAGTCCTTAGTGGACAGTTGAGGGGATTGGATCATCCCTGGACTTTCAGTCCTAAAGAGAGACGTAGACGTGAGGTCTCCGAGAATGAAGTCCTTAGTGGACAGTTGAGGGGATTGGATCATCCCTGGACTTTCAGTCCTAAAGAGAGCTGTAGACGTGAGGTCTCCGAGAATGAAGTCCTTAGTGGACAGTTGAGGGGATTGGATCATCCCTGGACTTTCAATCCTAAAGAGAGCCGTAGACGTGAGGTCTTCGAGAAGTGGGGATTGTATCATCCCCGGACTTAGGTCCCTGAATTGATCCGTAGACGTGAGGTCTCCGAAAAGTGGGGATTGTATCATCCCCGGACTTAGGTCCCTGAATTGATCCGTAGACGTGAGGTCTCCGAGAAGTGGGGATTGTATCATCCCCGAACTTAGGTCCCTGAATTGATCCGTAGACGTGAGGTCTCCGAGAAGTGGGGATTGTATCATCCCCGGACTTAGGTCCCTGAATTGATCCGTAGACGTGAGGTCTCCGAGAAGTGGGTATTGTATCATCCCCGGACTTAGGTCCCTGAATTGATCCGTAGACGTGAGGTCTCTGAGAAGTGGGGATTGTATCATCCCCAGACTGCGGTCCCTGAATTGATCCGTAGACGTATGGTCTCCGAGAAGTGGGGATTGTATCATCCCCGGACTTCGGTCCCTGAATTGATCCGTAGACGTATGGTCTCCGAGAAAGTGATTTTTGATGTGGTTACTTGTATCGGTAGGATACTTGTATTGATGATGTGGTTACTTGTATCGGTAGGATACTTGTATTGATGATGTGGTTACTTGTATCGGTAGGATACTTGTATTGATGATGTGGTTACTTGTATCGGTAGGATAGTTGTATTAATGATGTGGTTACTTGTATCAGTAGGATACTTGTATTGATGATATGGTTACTTGTATCAGTGTGGATACTTGTATTGATGATATGTACACTTGTATTGGCATGAATACGTGTACTAATGATGTGGATACTTGTATTGTTATGGATACCTGTATTGATGACGATGCTGATGATCGTGAGATGACGATGCTGATGATCGTGTGATGACAATGCTGATGATCGTGAGATGACGATGCTAATGATCGTGTGATGACGATGCTGATGATCGTGTGATGACGATGTTGATGATCATGTGATGATGATGCTAATGATCGTGTGATGACGATGCTGATGATCGTGAGATGACGATGCTGATGATCGTGTGATGACGATGCTGATGATCGTGTGATGACGATGCTGATGATCGTGTGATGACGATGCTAATGATTGTGTGATGATGATGTTGATGATCGTGTGATGACGATGCTAATGATCGTGAGATGACGATACTGATGATCGTGAGGATCCAGATGTTGATGTTGTTGTAGCTGTTCGAGTGCTGCAGAAGATAAAGACTTAGTACTGAAGATGTTGATGTTCCAGTATTGAAGATGTTCCAGTAACTGCTTGAGTTACTGATGATGTTGAGAAAGCTTCCAATGATTTATAGATGTATCATGTATGATGTTGATGACTCCTTGCTCGTGCAGATACTGTTATAATATCCTTCTCGTTAAGGGGGAGTGTTGAAATATTGTAACTTCAAAGAATATTATATTTGTATATTATTTATTCCGGAGATGTTCCATACCTCCGATGTGATTATACTATAAATCCGGAGATGGTTATTCCTCCGAGTTTGGTGTGGTAACTAGGGTTATTAGACCCACCATGTGGGGGTCAGCCCAGTCAGTTATAATGGGGTATTTAAACTAATGGTTAAATACGAGCCTACATGTACTTGTGTAAAATACATATCAGAGTAGTGTATAAATAGAGGAGGTGTGTTCCTCATTTGATACACTCACACACTTGAGGATAGCGCACTTGTGGAGGAGAGGTCTGCTATTGTGGAGGAGGAGATCATGTCTCAGGGTTTCATCTTTGTATATTTCTGGTCATCTATATTGAGGAAGCTTTGCTGGGTTTTCTACCCCATGAGGGTTTCCCAGGATAAATCTCTGTCTCTTGTGTTTATGCTGTGCTTGTTGTTTCTTCAGTGATCCTGTATATGCTATTATTGTGAAATGGAATGTAATGCTGCTATTTTATGTCTTAGCATATTGAATCTTAACATCCACTACACTCTGTCATGCAGTAAGAACTTTGTGTTTGTTGCAAGCATGTCCCCCTTATAGCTCAACTAATTGCAAATTCCCTATTGCAATGCAAGCTTGATGCACTGGAAAACTTATTAGTTAAGATGAACATAAAATGGCAAGCCAAATGTCAACAACCAAAAAGGTTTTGCTAGAATTGCAGGATTGCATTGAAAGCACAAGATTACCATTTCCACTATAGGATGCTCCTATTTTGACTTAGCCCCCAATCATATTTGCAATTTGAACTCATGAATATTGACTCAAAGTGGTAAATCAAATGTTAGTCAGATTGAATCTGCAAGTTAGATTCGGTCTCAAGTACATAGGAGTGTATGTTTTCAGTTTGATTATCTACAGAGTCTGAGTCATTACTCTTTGTATGAATGTGACCCTTCATAGGTAGGTGCTCAATATGATCTGTTGCTCTCTTTATAACCTTAATCCTTCATAGGTGCCACATATGAGCCAGTGCTCTCTGCTTAAAACTAACTCTGAAGAGCCCCTCAATTGTCTTCATTGAAAAGGTTCCCTAAGACTAATTAACTCAATGTTGATGGAGTTGAATTCAAACATTTTATCAAGGTTTGTGGAGCATTTGTGGAATGCTCTTACTCCTACATGCATCTATAATGAAAGAAGCACGCGAGAGCTTGTAAATATATAATTGTACCATTGTACCAAGAGTAGCAAGGTTCTCTACAACCCAGTATGGGGAAGATGTTGTCACATAACATGTTAAGTACCAAAAATAAAAACTAATTAAAAAATTCATGTTGGATCCTAAAATAAAAAATTAAAACTAAATAAAAAGTACTTAAAAAAATCCATGTCTCATAAAATAGAAATTGAAAACCAAATAAAAAATTACTAAAAGAATCCATGTTGGCTCATAAAATAAAAAATAATAATTTACGAGTATAGATCCATCTTAAACTCAGATGTGATCAAATTTCTTAAATTAAAAAAAAATAGTTTAAAAAAATTTATACCTCAAGAAATTGGATCCCTATGGGATGTTTGATAAATCTAAGTTTAAGATGGATCTATACTCATTAGAAAAACATATAAAAACTTGTAAATTATGATAATAAAACATTAAGCTATTTTTATTTTTAAGAAATAAAGCAACCCCACTATGAATTTATGCATACCATTTTGTTGATGGAGTTGAATTCAAGCATTTTCTCAAGGTTTGTAGTTCATTTGTGCAGCGCTCTTACTCCCATGTTTAGATTTGATTTACAACTATATGGAATGTTCATGATTCACTACAAGCAATGTGAATATTCCTTTCATAGGGTAGCAATATGGAATTACATAATGGTAGAGCTAAAACGCAATTTGTATAAATCTTGATTCATGAGATGAGATTCAGAAATTAATCTAATGTAAGATATCTAAAAGATGAGATTGGGTATATATCAATTTAATGTAAGATACGTATGAGATCGGAATTTTAATGCAATATGAGATCATGATATGAGATTCAGAAATTAATCTTTAATGCAAGATATCTCAAAGATGAGATTGGGTATATCAATTTAATGTAAGATACGTATGAGACAATAAAATTTGGTCAATCAATTTTTAATGTGAGATGGTCGGCAATTTGGAGTTTTTTATTTGTATTTAATTTTATTATTATTTAAATAATGTTATTTTTGACCATGAGTTGTTGTTGTTTTTTTTTTTGTTTTTTTTTTGCCGCGAAAATAGCATATTATTAATATTCAACCTTGAATCAAATAGTACATGATAGTCATGATTCCACTAACCAGAATTTAGCCTCCCTCATGAGAGAGCATTTCAGAAATCAAAATATACAGATATAGCCAAAAACAGACCTATGGTCCTTGGCAAAGCATAAAGCTTTCAAATTAGTTACAGTAGCAGATAAACAAAGATCTTTTATCAAAATTATCTAGATCATACCAAGTAGTAATAGCTGCCAGAATCAACACGCTGATTCTCTAAGATTTCCTCCCAAACTATGTAATCCTCTTCACCATCCAAAGCCTGTTTAGAGAGTAGGTCAGCCTGTACATTATGCTCTCTATAAATATGCTCCAAAGTAACATGTCCCAGCTTATGTAATTCCACCTTTGCCCTATCGCACCAGTAGGTCAAATGTAATACATTAAGATCACACTCCCCCATTGCCCACTTTATAGTCACACGAGAGTAGCCAAATATCTTCACATTCGACAGCCCAAAACAATTCGCCACCTTTGCAACACACCATAATGCCAATAGTTCCGCTTTCATGTTAGAGCCCCTTCCAAATTTCATCTTCAATGTAAAATAATGCTCCTTATTGAGATAAATAATTCCCCCAGCTCCACATTCCCCCAAAACAGCAGCACCATCAAAAAACAAAATTGGGAGAGTAATCTCCAAATTGAACTGCCCAACATTCCTGTGACCCCTGGACTTTTCCACCACTTGAAAATTCGAGTAGTAGCTGATAACAAACTTCATCAAATGTTGCAACTAAAGTCTAGTGTCTTCAAATAAGGCCTTGTTTCTTATCCCCCAAATCGCCCAACAAATATAGATAAATAAACTAATTTAGTCATATTTAAATTATAAAATATTTTATTATTTAAAAATAATAAATTAATATTTTTTTACAAAATATTGAAAAATAAACATAGTTTTCCCATAGTCTTGACTAACTGATCGCTAAACTCATAGTTTAATAAAAGTCAAATAGTTCGGTGACTAACTATTAAGATGAGATAGGGTATATCAATTTAATGCAATCAATTTTTAATGTAATTATTTAAAAAAATATTTTATTATTATTTAAATAAATGTCACTTCCCACCATGTGTATTTAATCAAGTAAAGTACTTTAACCTATAAAAAACAGGAATATTTAAATTACAAAATATTTATTATTTGAAAAAAATTAATAAAATATTGAAAATAAACATAGTTTTTGTATAGATACTAAAAAAATAAAAAAATAAAAAGGTCAAATAGTTTTTGGATTATAATTAAAAACAAGAGCCATGTGGTGGCAATTTCCTGCTCTATATGTAGAAAGTTGTAGGAAGGATCTATTTACTTGGAGATGTTGACAATTGATAGAAGTTAAGATAAATAAAAACAATGTATCCATAAACTTGCCCATTTGAATTAAAGTACCTCCCAACTGCCATCTCTAACTCTTCCTTTGTCGTTGTTTTTCTTTGTTTTTTTTTTACAGAAACGGATAGGTTTTGTATTAAAAAACAGTGGAAAAGCCACCAACAAGATTACATCTCCAAAAATGTAGTAAGCCTAGCATTCATCCTAACATTAAGTACATATGCCTGTGACTTAGCAAAACCAGGACTTTAGAGTTTTCAACAGAGGAAAATAAACAGAGAAAAGTCAGAAACTAGACTGGAATTAACGTTGTTTTGCCCCTGAAGATGATTTGGAAACTGTTTGATTCTTGCCAAGGTCTAGTTTTCCAGCAACCCGTAGATTCGCCAGAGTAATTTCCATGTTCTGCAGCCTGAGGTCCATACTTTCAATGGCTGCCGTGACCTTCATCTCCAGTGCCTCCAATGCTGCCGCAGATTCCGCTCGAGTGCTGCCAATCTCCTCATCCATTCTTTCAAGCCGTCGCCCACCATGTTCGTCCATTTGATGCATAAACTCCCCTTGTCGTCTAACCCGACGACGCAGGACCCTGATTTCAGCTTCCAATTCCAACAAAGGGTCTGGGGAGGAGGCTGTTGAATCACCAGTATCCGCCATATCACCAAGCATACACAGATTATTTCCCAATGGATACAGGAGGAACGAAACGTAGATCTCCAGAAATCTTCGCCACCCGGGAACGACCACCTTCAATGAGAGAGAAGTTTTCCTATTTGAAGCGATACAGGGAAGAATATGTTTAATAGTATTGAAATCCTTTCCACGGCATAAATGGAGCATAATTACCCATAAATTGGAGCATGCTGGAGGACCTTTCATCCACCTTCGCGGAGCTCCATTACCCATACCCGTATAGTTCAATAAATAACGGCTCTCATTGCCGAAAGAGGAAACCGCATGAGAATCATTAGCCTGGATGTCATCATAACAGAATGCGGTTCCTGCGAGCCCAAAGGCTTTGGCGATTAATGAATTCAAACCTATTTGCTCAGATGAAAGAAACTCCACACGCCTGAAGGAGATGAGATATGAGCTCTTCATATTTTGTAGGATCTTTCTCCGTAACTTCTCCTGATCCATAGTACAGCATATGGTACGCTCCGTCATCAGCAAAGGCGGAGGCGACATCATCCTGAAGGTTTCTAAGCATGCGATCTGGTGGGTACTAAAATGCAAGATGAGGTATGTATAAGAATTCGCGAGAGGGAAATCCACGCCGCAATCGGAGAGGGTCCCCATCCGGCAATAGGAATGCGAGACACTTGGCCTATGGCCCAAGCTCCATGTTACCAATCCGTCCATGCTTGTTTCCAGTCCTACAACTTTACGGAATGGAGACCAAGCTGTATTCATTATTGAATTTAAGGACCCCTTTCCCTAGGGGTATAGCTTCATTAGCAGCCTTGTTCGCTTGTCCATTGTTCTTTCGTAAGACATGGTAGAATTCAATGTCTCGAAAAAGAGGGATAAGTAAGACGATTCTTCGGAGAACTTGACGCAAGCGGATAGAAGAGGGCAATTTCAATGAATTTATGCTATGAATAATCATCCTAGAATCCCCCACAACTGTTAGGGCCTGAATACCTTGACGGAGAGCTTGATTTAGTCCTTGCCAAAGGGCCAGAGCTTCAGCCATATTATTGGATTCGATTCCCAAGTTCCAGGAGTAAGTGAAAATTCGTTTTCCATCGGGGCCAAAGAGCACCCCTCCCCCTCCTGCCTCCCCTGTCGTTGTTTTCCTTTGTTACTGAGCATTAAATCCTACAATAGCCATAACAATCTATGACTATTAGCATAGATAGAATCCTCTATGCAAAGCAGAAAGGTGACTAAGGTATTATATCAGAATACACTTATTGTAGTTGTGTATGCAAAAGATTTGTTTTGATATGGATTATGTTTCTTGGTAATTCCACAAAATTTATTTGGGGTTTGTGATGGCAAGCAACCCCAATTGTTTAGGAATTGAATACTAGAATATTGGGATGAATAACAATCTGGCATTCCAAACACATTCAATCAAGGGTCATTCCATATTGAAACTATTAATGAACATTGTTATTATCAAAATAAAAAACTAAACAAGATTTCAAGCAAACAATAACACTAATAATATTGACCATATGTTGTTAGCAATAGTATAGAGATATTGTTATTTTGTGACTATTATTAAAATATAATTATAATGTTTTTAATTTATTAATTGTTTATAATCAAATTAACCACCAAAACCTGGTGTTTGTTTATGAGTTAAGAGCAGAACTCATTATAGAAAACCCACAAGAACCATGTCATCATAACAAAAATTCTCATGAAGATGATCTCCCACTTTGAACCAGTGTTAGAACCTCGAACCTCAAAACATTAGCCACTCCTTTTGGTTAAAAATGCATTTTTAATTATATTTGTATTTGTAAAAAAAATCCATAATATATGATCATAAAAGAGAAGGAATTTGATGACCACCCTAATCAAACAATTATGATCAAACTTTATCTTAATATTTCAATGCTTCATAAGAGTGTGTAATGCACTTGATTATATGAAAATATTATCATCCATTTACAGTGAAAAATATACCATCGAATTTGAGATATTGGGATGGGAGAAGCATTCATCTTAACTATCAACATATATAATAATAATAATAATAATAATAGCAATTAACATTGCATTTTTTATAGAATCCATATTTATTGCATTTGATGGAATCCGTATTCATCGCCCATCAATGTATATAACAATTAACACTACATTTTGCATTTTGATGGAACCCTTATTCATTATCCTTCAAAATGATTGTGTACAAAAGGATTCAAATTATATCACACACGCAAATATATAAATTGCATATATAAATTAACTATTTAATGTTTAAATCTTACAAAATTACATCAACAAGAGCCACTTGGTGGCAACATCCACTCTTGCAAGATTTCTTTTGCAAATAGCAATGTGCTTTTAATATATCATGGAGAGAGATTGCAGATACAACAATTGTTACAGTGGGATATGTGTAGAATATTCAAAGCATTGTGCTTTTGATATAGCAGATAGATTACAGATACAACAATTGTTAAAGTGGGCTATGTGTAGACTATTCAATGATAAAAAACAATGAAAAGTGGAAAGGTCTTAATGATAATTACAATTGTTGATGAGCAATACAAATGTAGTTGTTGTTTACATATAGAAGTAGTTCAAAACAAAATTCTATTGCGATGAACAATATACATGAGCATTCAAATCCATATAAAAGTCATTGAAGAGGATATTGATCGTTGATCAACTTCATGATGAAAGACTAATTTCCATATAGTTATAATCTAGATATTTTATGGGCAGAATCTAAAGTGGACAATGAACACAGAGCTAAGAGATTAATTCTATTAGATCATCGATATCAGAAATTGCATAATTGCTTTGCAATACATGTTCAAAAAATCCCATTAATGTCATTTCCATTGCCAAATATGACTTTGAATAATTGATAAATTCTCACTGTATACATCCTCACAAATATAAAACTCTCCCAAATCTGACTTTGAAGGATGGAAAATATTTCAACTTCAAGGATGAATTCAATGCTTTAATATAAACAAAATTGTCCATATTAATAGCTAAAGCCAGGGAATTAAAAAAACTTTTCAAAAAATTGAAGAAATTCAGCAATAGCTATGCATTGTCATTGTCTTCTATCACTTAATACTGCTAAAAAGTTTGCATAGATACATGTTCAAAGAGAATTGATTTAAAATTGAATCAGAAGTGTCGGAGTTTATATTGCAAAATTAAATGATGATATTCATCTCAAAGCTATTGAGAAGGCTATTTAGTTCGTGCAAGTGACATCTATGTTAATAGTATACAATATGCAGATGTATTTGTATAGTTTTGTTTTGCCAATGTGCTGGAGAGTGAGAAGCCATGCAAATGAGAATAAAAAAAAAAAGAAAAAACTATTTGTTCTTTTCCTGTGATTGATAAGCAATACAAAAAAGTAAAAAGTTAAACTTTTAGTTTTGTAAGGATTCAAGAAGCCATGCTATGAATTCAAGGTGTAAGGTGCACAATAAAAATAAACCGTATATAAATGATCATATTTGGCTAAGTGAAATGAAATAAATAAATATGATATATGTATGTATCAAGTTACAAAAAAAACAAAAAAATGTATGGGTGAAACAATAAAAGAGTGTTAAAAACTTATTTCTACTTTAGACAGTGACTTCATTGATGTTCTTTGGCATTGTCAGAGCATGTATTTTTTTTCCTTTACAAACCCAAAGGAAAATTGCTCATTCTTGAATCAAGATGGATAATGTCTATAGCAAAAAGAACAATTGATATCAAGATTTCTGCTACTACAATTTATGATGGACCGCCTTTGGTGTACCTGACACATCTTTCTTTTAATAAGATCTAGTTGGAAAAGTTTTTACTTGTTTCACATTGCATTTGAATGCTTACTCTCATGCTTGAGTTATATGAAAGTTTGATGAAGTGCTTCAAAAAGTAAAATCCTTGATTATTGGTGGATGCTTCTTCGATTAAATCTCTTCTAGTGCACAAAGCAAGAGATGGCAGAAAAAAAAGGATGGATTAGCATGTACATATCGAAGAGGTAATTTGAGGGCGACTCCAGGATAAGTTCGGGCCACCTAATTTCTTCAAGGACATGAGATTCTTAGTCTCAATGAAATTAGAGACTGTTTGAGGACCCCCACGTTGCATGCCGCAAGAATAATGAATGGTGGTGGTTGTACTGATTTTTTTCTCACTGTAAGTGGGACGTTCTTCTTTGATTGCAATAAGCCTAAGAAGGAAGGAAGGATATTTTCAGCAGTCTGTTTGCGAGGCCGAGGGTAGGGAAAAAAGGCTTGTGAGGTTATCTATATTCACAGGTCCCAAGAACGATTCCCATATGTCGCAGGTGATGGAGAAGTTCAACGAAATCTACGAAGCGCCCTCTGGAAACCCATGTGCCTAAAAAGCCCCAAAACAATTTTTTTTTTTTAAACCATCTTTCTGGTTTTTTTTTTAACCATGGATATGGACAAGAACAAACAATAAATTGCGTTACACATACCTGGGAAACCAATGTCGCGAATGCACCACAAAATTGACAGTAACCTATCTCTCCCAGTGACAAACCAAACCAACCCGACACACCAGCACCAACCAAGAAGAATAACACCTCATTGGTTGCTACACCAACCACGAAACTACAAATCAGAAACCTGAAACTACCCAACCAGAACCAAAAACCATCACCATGATACTCGCTCACACCACCAGCGCAAAGTGCTTACGGTACCTGGGACAATTAAATTTTAGTATCAGCTCTCCTCAAGGTTTTCCGTCTTCGCGAGGGAGATTGCACATTGGGTTATTTTTTCATCAGAATATCGATCTTGAAATTCTTGGGGAAGATCTTGTAACAAGAAGATACGTGGATCATGCTATTTTTGGTTTGAAAACAAAAACCAACATCTCACAATTAAATACACACTAAAACTTGATCCCGACCAAAGAAGAAAAATCTCTCCACTAAACCCCCAAATTTTTTATTAAATATATCTCATTACAAACACCACACGCTCAACTGAGGCGGGCTCTGTGTTTTGTCCAAAGAAAACAGGCTGTCTATTCCAGGATTATAAATAATTAATAACTACACATAAATTTTCCAAGTGGCACCTGTCCAAAACATCCCACCACCTCACGGGTAGAAGGACTCGAAACATGCGAACTCGTGCCAAGAGCCTCCAACTCACTAAAAACGATTAAATGAGATTTGATATCACCTGCAGCCTCCAACTCACTAAAAACGATTAAATGAGATTTGATATCACCTGCAGGAACCCCCAATAGAGACTGTCTAAAAGGATGCCTCAGATTTGAACATCCCATTCCCCACCTCTCTCCACGAAACCTAGTCCATCATCTGTCCAATCACCGTATGCCTCCATGCCCTCCCCTGTACCACCCTTCTCTACAGTTACGGTGCCACGGCCCTACGTAACCCTGCAAAAGCCGCCAAAACCCTAGCCATCCAAGTTGAATTTCACGTATTCCGCTGTACTTTATAGTCTCCGCATAATGTTTATGGTTTGACAATCCTGTCTATTTCAGGATTATAAAAAATTTAGCACCTTCAAATAGACCATAAAAAATCGAGGATCAGTATCTGAATGAATACCATTAAAGACAGATTGATATCTGCAAATAGGTCAAAGAATACTTGAAAGTGTAGCTAGAATTGTGTAACTATTGAGTAATTAATGAGTTCTTGCAGTTAACTTCTTGTTTAGTTCTCTTACATTATCTATTTGTTTTTTTTTTGCATAGAGGGCTAGTTGATGTATGTTTATTCTGATATCTATCAGGAAACCTAGTAGGATGTACCTGCTATCTAGGTAGTACTTCAGATATTAGAGTGATGCTTTGGGAAATCCACACGGAATTCACCTTTTTGTAACTACGACTATGTGTTTATGTTGGTGCATAATTTAACCTTAGCCAAAAGAACTCTCGTTCCTGCATGTTTCTCATCCCAACTGAATATATTGACGTTATCTCGGTGCCAAAACTCTGGCTATTTGATTGAATGTAGCTGAGATATGATGAAGCTCAACCATGTTGCTCCCCACAATAATTCGTCTTGCAAGCAAAATGACATGCTATCATGAGGATGAAGGAATACCAGAAGCTCTTCTTTAGATTTTAGATTTCTCCATTCTGTATTAAGAGAGCATATTTTTGGTTGCATATCCATTGAAATATCTGCACACTAATCAAAGTATTCATAAATTGTTATCATTTTAGGCCTCCACACAAAGAAATTTCAATATGAAAACATGATCTCCAACAGTATGGTGCTAATGTTCTCACTAGTTACTTTAGAGACTCTGAGAATGCACGTCGATACATCATCAATATCTATCACCATGCTGAGCTTTCGCTTCTAAATATACTTTCTGGCTAGCATCTTGTCGGTTTCCTTGTCAATACGAAGGTAAATAATTTTGAATTCGCCCCTTCTAAACCGTCTTCCCTGCACATATTTGGCATTGTCAAAAGTATACCACGTGATGGATTTAGGACTATGCAAAACCATATTGAAAAGTGGTTTGATAATCTTCAAAACTAATTCTTCAACACTAGAAATTCTAGTGTGGATTATTTTGCGAATTAAATACATATGAAATAATTTGTGATGAAACCCTGGCCTAATAAAATCCATGTGATGAAGAGAGTGAAGTCTACGGGAGAAGAAATCTGGCAATCCATGCTGCAGAAAGAGACATGGACATCATGGAGAATCTGCGTGAAGAGGTCCAATTGGTGAGAGGCATGAGACTTGAGCCCCATGCAGATGAAGACAGGTTGTGTGCTCAATGCACTCTGGTGGAGGTAACCTAATTTACAGCATACAATATTCAATAGAAGCAAGAATAGAAGCAAGAATTTGGAGGACTATTACAAGAATGACAACAAAAATTGGCTGAGATTTTACAAGAATGACAACAAATTATGTAGAGACGTCTGATATTACCTGATCACCGAAGAAAACCTAGAGCTTGCAGTTGAGCAGCGTTGCTTACCAGAGAAGATGTGAGTATACTTACGTCACATTCTGGGATTTTTATTCTTGATTCTCTGGACCTGCTTATCAGGAAGCGGGGCACTGAGGGGACTCATGGACTCCCTTCCTCCTTATCCATTCTCTACCTGCTCACAATCTGCTACAGTGATCTAAAAAAGCCATGAATTACCTCTAATGCGTTAGAATGGAGGATTGGTCCCAGTCATTTATCATGTTCTGGAGCGATACCTAGACTCCACCTGGAGGGCTGCTTGCACCTCGACTGTAGCTACTCTATCAAATAAGCAAATTGTTGTCAGGGTGTGAGAGATAGCAAGGTCAGATCCTTGTCAGAGCGTCAGAGCTAGAGAAAAATGAAAAGAAATCAACACAATAAGAGGATGGGGTACTTAAACATTAGACAATCGCTTAATTTAAGCCCCTAAACTTATAGTTTGTAAAGTTATTATAATTCAGGCTCATTTTAGTATATGTTCATTACGCCTGAGCATACATGAACTTGTGCAGAAGGAAATTAATGTAATGTGTACAGGGTTTGCGTCAGTGCGCCGCCCCTTCTTGGGAACCAGATTTCAAGAAATACATCATCCTTCATCTCCCAATCAAAATTCAGATAATAAGTTTTAAAATTTTTGAATTAATAAATTAAATTTCTAAACATTAATGTAATGTGTACAGGGTTTGCGTTAGTGCGCCGCCCCGTCTTGGGAACCATATTTCAAGAAATACGTCATCCTTCATCTCCCAATCAGAATTCAGATAATAAGTTTTAAAATTTTTGAATTAATAAATTAAATTTCTAACATTAAAAAACTTTACATTGTGTAAATATTAAACCACAATACAGATAGATTAATATGGTCTGTGCGATTTATATATATTTTGCTACGCAGGACATAAAAAGGCAAATAACATTTGGGGACTATCTCCATTACTAAATTATCAACTGTGTTTTAATGACGATTTAATGAGCCCCAACAATCTACAACTATCATCAGTTTTAAGAATGCAACTAGCACAGTCGCCTCAAGGGGGATCGCTATAGGAATTAGCTATTATCCATTCCCTTTCATTTTTCTTTTAAATAAAATAATAATAATAAATTATATAAAAAATATATATATATTTTCCATTTTTCTACTGCATTTGCATTTAAAAGAAAAAACATTCAAATAAAAAGAAAAGAAGCAAGCAGATTGCAGAATTGAAATAACTTATAGCAGAATTGGAGTAAGGTTGCCAACCTTTATGATAGTTATGGCTATTCATTAATCAACATTAATTAAATCAAGTAAAGGACATTTAACTCTTAATACTTGTAAAGAATTTATGCCATCAAATCTCCACCATTAATTTGACGGAAACGATTATGAATATTCCTCATTATGAAATCAAGACCACCTAATTCATAAATACAATTAAATCATGCAACTTCCGTCCATGCATTGAAATAAGTATGTGTTATCGAACTACTTAACATAGTTTTAAAACAGAAAAAATCCAAAACAATTCCGCGCCTCAACAATCCTGCGCAGAGCACAAGTTATTATCAAAGCTCAGATAAAAGCCAATCACTTTGGGATTTATAAGTGGAAAATAAATCCGCGTGAGTTGAGGATTTCTGAGGGGCGAATTATACGATGAATCCGTGTCTAGGGTTTTGAATATTTGCAAACAGAACGATTCAATCTCCATCCATACGGCATATACAGAGCTAGAATCTTCCGCCATGTCTACTATCTTCCTTCTTTTCCTCCCGCTCTTGTTGTTGTGGCTGGGCGTCTGCTGTCTCCTTCGAAGGAGACGCTTGCGTTTAATTTCATCCATGGATCCCGTCCGGGAAGCCGCGGTTCTCTCGAAGCTCACACTTTACGTGGAATTCCCTCTGCTCAGCCAGAAGGCTCTGGAATTCGCCCTTTTCAAGACCTTTTCGATTCCCTCCATATCGAAGCTGCTCGCTGCAACTCGGCAGTTCTCGCCCGCAACAGTTATCAAACGTTACGAGGACACCAACATTCTGACACAGGAATGTCTCCTCAATCACGTCGACAGCGCCCGGGGATCAGTCGCAGTCCGCCGCCTCAACTTCATTCACGGCCGCTACAACATCTCAAACCAAGATTTTCTGTACACGCTCTCCGCCTTCATCTTGGAACCCAAGCGATTTGCCTCTAAGTACGCTCGCTCACTCTCCTTAATTACCCAATTGATTTTCAGAATTATGTAAACAGGCTTCTGTTTTTCCGTTTGCAGGTTCGGTTACCGGGATTGGACGGAAAAAGAAACGACGGCCAACTTTGTGGTCTGGCGCGACATTGGCACTCGTATGGGCATCCGAGATATTCCCGACACAGTGGACGGAGTGGAGCGCTTTAACCGGAGATACGAAGCTGAAAAAATGGTGTACTCCACTTCCAACAGGGAGATCGGCGATGCCACGTTGAATCTCCTGCTGTCGATAGTGCCGGCCTGCCTCCGTCCGGCGGTGAGACGGATCATATTTTGCTTGTTCGAGGAGAGGCTGCTGGATGCTATGAATTACCCACGTCAGCCGTACTGGCTGATCTGTATAGTGGAGAGCGTTCTGAAGGTCTGCGTTGGCAGTTTTGTGGCATGGTTTCTTCCTCCAAGACCGCTGAGTTGGTCAACGGAGAGGATTTCAGTGGAGGAGGTGGATGCAAAGAAGGTGCAGAAATTGAGATACAGCGAGTATAAGCCGGAGACTTATCCCAATGGCTACCGAATAGACGAGGTGGGCGATGCCGAGCCCGGGCAGCTGGACGTGGCCTTTGGCGGAGAACTCTGGTGCCCGCTCCTCCCGTCGTTCTCAAATGAAAAGAAGGTTCAGTAAGTTACTCTCTGATTCCAGAAACGTCCCATCAGTGTCCATGTCTGCAAATCGTTATTATATAGAGGTTGAAGTCAGTAGTTGTAATCACAAGCTAAGCTAGCAGGCGTAGGATAAACTCCCTTTGTTATTTGTTATAAAGTTTTATTCCGACTGTTCAACAAGGTAGTGACATAATGCATGAACCTTACAGGAATGCTTTGTAATTATATTTTTATTTTGATATAAAGCATAAACCTTGAATGAAAATGGTTTGTAATTTTATTATAATTAGTATAGATTTATTTTAAAGGAGATTTATCAAGTGTTCAGAAGATTAAATCTATTTAAGTGCAAAGTTGTAAATGTTATATATATCTTTGTAAATGTTTTAAATAGCTTTTTTTTTTTTCCAGAAAAAAAATCATATTCATTCATCATAAAGAGATTTGAATACATTCCTCAGGTGCTGTAACAAGCACTATACAAGTTCACTTGACTACTAACCGCTGCTACCAGCCATTTAAAAACTTTACAAAAAGGTTATTAGGATGTCTACCTGTATCGTTTCCATTCTACAATAGCCAATTTTTATAATTTTACAAAAATTAATAGGCTTTGGCTTAAAAGCTTAACCATTAAAAGTATTTAGTACAAAAAGGAAATCAGCCTGCTATACTTTTCCTCCCTAGTGTCCTGGTAGTTTGAAATTATTTTGCACATGTCCACATCTTCAAGAAGACCTCCTTTAGAGAGTCCATCTGCCTTGTCGTTCTGTTCTCTGAAAATGTGTACAATGTCCACCTTCTGAAATTTTTGTACCAAAAGATCTACTCTATTTCCCAGATTTTGCAAAGCCTGATTGTGAAAGCTGATTTCCTTGTTCATTCTTTTGATCCACAGTTCGGAGTCTCCGTATACTCTAAGTTCAGCCACTGCAAGAGCTTCCGCCGACAGCAGAAGTAATAATAAAGCAAGTCCTTCAGCCCTGTTATTTGTTCCTTCTCCTCCGTTGGCTTGAAAAGACACCTCCTTGCCTTGATGTGCTATATGTCCTCCCAAACCACAAACATTGCTGGCACATGCTCCATCAAAATAAACTACTGAAACTCCCACTTCATGGTTCTTTACCTTCATAACTCTGACCTTTTCATTACGCTCCTTGCCTTTGAAAAACTTAAACATGGAAAGAACTTGTGCTATAACTATGAAACTCGGGATCAACTTATCCTCAAAAATTGCATTATTTCTAGCCACCCAAACCTGCCAGATCACCAAAAAGAGGATACTTCTACTATTTTTTAGCGCCTTGTCCTCAAACCAATCCTTTACCAAGCCTTCAATACTTTCTACTTCCTTAATCTTCCCCAGCTGAAGCTTGTCCAATACCTCTGTCCAAATCTGTCTTGTATATGGGCACTTGAGAAATAAATGTTGTGCATCTTCGTCCTCCTTCATACAGAGGCTACATCTTCTTGGGCCAGCCAGATTGCGTCTTTTTAGTTTGTCCTAGGTTAGCACTTTGTCTTGAATAACAAGCCAAACCATGATCTTGCATTTATGCGGAGCTAGTGATTTCCATAACCGAACGCCCCACCACGGTTTATCCACGATGCCATGGTTAATAATAGCCTCATACACTGCTCTAACAGTAAAAATGCCCCCTTCCTCTTTTCCTTGCCAGCACAGTACATCGGTTTCCTCCCCCAACCGAATGAATCCTCTCCTCAATTCGTCGGTCCAAGTAGTCCAGACCTCCACCCATACATCTGGGATCATCATCCTCTCCGCTGAAAGCCAATTCTGTCTGATTCCTTAGCAACATCGGCTAGTTGTTGGTTGTGGAGCCAGATCTTCTAGTCTCATAGATGATTTTGTATCAGCCGTGTTTGTACCCCAGTTCTATATGATATGTAGGTGGACTGTACACTCACCCCAGCGGGGACCATCCCCCCTGGCTGGGGGGTCTAGGGGCAGCGCCCCCGAAGAAAATTTTTGGGGCTGTTTTCGCCAGTTGTTTTGCGGGCCCATGGTTTTGGGTATCCCATGGTATTTTCCCATTGTATTTCCCCTATAAAATAAAGACATTGTAATACGGCTAGGGTTGTTCATGTATTAGGTTTTATGCATTGTAAAGATCTTTGAGATCGGGAGAGAGACTGTGAAACAGAGAAGAGGAAGTGCAGCGGTTGTGCTGCAGGTTGTATCCCTTCGACTTGCTGGATGGTAATAATAATAAGGACTGGCAAATTCAGTGTGGACGTAGCCCAAGTTGGGTGAACCACGATATATCTGTGTCTCTCTTGAAATGTGTATGTGTGATTATATTTGCATTTCTGTTTATTGTTATTGCTCTGCGATCCTGTTTTTCTAACACTAGTACCCTGTATCCTTTCATCTGCAACCATGTTATTAGTTCCTGTGGGAAATCAAGACTTTTTTTTACTCCTCTGTAGAATTCACTCCCAATCCTGGCCCGTTTCCCGTCTCCCACTTCCCAAACTAATCTCGCCTCCACAAGTGGCAGAGCTGCTATAATAGATTTCCAGAAGAGTGATCCTCCTTTGCTGGTCTTCTCCATTAGTCTTAACCAATTTATGATAGTTTCGTTTCCCAAGTATTTATATCTGAGAATAGATTGCCAAATGCCTTGTTTGGATATGAAATGCCAAGTCGATTTAGACGCCAAAGCCTTCCCGAAGTAGAACAGATTCTTGAAACCCCATCCTCCTGCCTCCTTTGGTTTTGAGACCGCTTCCCATGAAGCCCAATGAATACTTCTTTCCTCCTTCCCCTTCCAGAGAAAATTGAAGAACAGCTTACGAAGAGTATGCAGAGTACCCTATGGTAACTTAGCATTTATCATCCAAAACACAGGAAGCGCGCTAAGCACACTTTTAATCAAAACCACTTTCCCTCCCCTAGAGAGGTACCTGTTGCACCAAAATTTAATTCGCTTTTCCACTTTCGTCACCATCCATTGCCAATCTTTAAGACCGTAACCGTTGGGTTTAAGATGAAAACCCAAGTACTTGAAACCCTCACAGAGCGGAGCTATTTTCATTGGCAGAATCACTGTAAAGTTAATCACATCTTCAGGTTCCAACTCATTTATGTAGCAGGCAAATTTATCCATGTTGGCCTCGATACCCGTAGCTTTACTGAACAACCAGAATAAGTTTTTTATTACTCGGGCCTCACCTACTGAATTCCCCAAGAACATTAGAGCATCATTGACAAAGAAAACATGGGTGATCCGAGTGGTTCCAAAACAGAGACCCTCCAATTCATTATTTTCCACCGCTTCAGTTATCATTCTACTAAGACCATCCATAACCAGAAGAAACAGGTAAGGTGATAATGGACATCCCTGACGAAGTCCCCGAGCCGGCTTGAAAAAGCTCGAAGCCGATCCATTTATAAGGACTGCAAAACTAACAGTAGTTAAGCATGACCAGATCCAGTTAACCATAGGAGTCCCAAAACTTGTTTGAATTAAAACTAATCTGAGATAATGCCCACAGGTGCGGTCATATGCTTTTGACAGATCCACTTTAAGGACCTTTGCCAGAATCTTTCCCGTCTTGATTGAGTGAATACATTCCTAGGCACAACCGATGGCCTCATGAATACTCCGACCAGGTAAAAAACCATATTGTTCTTTAGAAATATGTCTGGCTAGTATAGGTTTGATTCTCTTTGCAATCAGTTTCGTTATTACTTTATAGAAAGCATTACACAAGGATATGGGACGAAAATCCCCAAACGAATAAGGCTCCTCCACCTTAGGAATCAGTACTAAGAAGGTCGAGTTTAAACTTGCTTTCAGAATCCCCTGGCTCCTATTCTTTTCCACCACCCGCAGCATATCATTTTTTAACAGATCAAAGAAGAACAGGTAAAACTCCACTGTCCACCCGTCCGGGCCAGGGCTTCTTTCTTTTTTCTGTTTGGATAAAGCTGATTTGAGTTCTTCCACAGTCACCAGAGCATTTAAAGTTATAAGATCATCTTCTTCTACCCACTGATCAAACTTCATCACCGTTTCCACCATTTCCAGTAAATTATTACCAACCGGAGCTTGATAGAAAGAGGAGAAGAAATCTACCCCCCCCGAAGCCAATTGGTCAAACCCCTCCATCTGCTCCCCATTGCCATTATGTAAAGTCCTTATAGTGTTCACCCGTTTTCTATAATTAACCATCTTATGAAAGAAGGCCATATTTCCGTCCCCCAATGATAACCAGACCGCTCGACTCTTCAACCTAAGTTCCGCTTCCCGCTCCATTAGTATAGCATTCCGCTTGGTCTCAAGATTAGCCAGCTCACAGAGGGATTCCTCTCTCAATCCACCAGCTTGATTTGCATGTAACACCTTTATACCTTCCTCCGTCTTCTTTAAACGTTCCTCCATCGATAGCTTCAACTTTCGGGCCCAAATAACCGTATTGGCCTTTAGTTTCTGTAAATTCCTGACAAACTGAGCTTCACAAGTTTCCTGGGATTGTTCATCAAAGGATTGCCATTGAGTATTTACCATATTTACAAAATCCAAATTGTGAATCCAATGCGAGTTAAACTTAAAGGGGGTTCCTGGTTTTTCCTTGCCTTTTTCCAACTTGCATATAATCGGAAGATGGTCTAAAACGCCTCCACTAATCCTCCAGGATATCAAACTATCGACCTTACCTATCAGCGAACCAGAACAAAGGAAGCGATCAAGTCTTTTAGAGATTGCAGCTAGGCCAGCTCTGCGGTTGAACCAAGTAGGAGCTTTCTCCCTCGGTTCTAGATCAAATACATCACTCTCTACCAGTAGGTTCCAGAACATAACCTGTGCATGGTCCATTCTAGCTCCCGGCCCCCACACTTCCCAGTTATGCATCGTAAAATTCAGATCTCCTGCGATCAGATAGGGGAGATCCATTAGAAAAGAGTTCTTAAAGAAAGCTTTCCAGAAGGGTAGCTTCCCATTATATGGCCCATACATATTAAACAGATTAAAATCCAACCCTGAAGCTTGACTATGGAAGGACGTGGCCAAACCAGAACGAATTCCAAAACTGTTAATAAGGGTAACCGACCCCCTCCAACCAGTGATCAAACCTCCCGACATGCCCACCCCGTATGCCCACACAAATTCCCATCCCGGGCACATCTTAATCAATTTCTCCACTAGTCTAATACTGGAACACATTGTCTCCTGCAGAACTAAAACATCTGGTCTGTTCAATTCCATAACCCTCCCCAAGGCTAGCAATTTTGGGTTGCTAGCTAACCCTCTACAGTTGTAAGAGATTACTTTCATGGGGGTACCTTAACCAAAGGCTTATCTCTAAGAGCCTTACTAGCAGGGGCCGAAAACAAACAACCTCCAAAAGCATTCCGTAAGCTTTTTCTAGTGACGTCTCCCTTCCCCGCTTCAAGGTTAGGGTTGAATGACACAAAAATCTTCTTCCGCAAGGACCTAAGTCCATAATTGTGTACAGATTCAATAGAAAGCTTATTCAGGTCCCGAACCCCTACAACTCTAGGCCCAACACTCCCATTTCTGAGCAACTGTTTACATCTCCTTAAATTTAAACCAGGACTGACGAAACCAAAAGCAGCCAGAGGACTAACCAGGAATTGCTGTTGTTCTATATCTAAATCCTTTAAAGAATTTAACGACATTAGGGTTTCAGACTTACCTCTAATTCGCATGGAATCGTCAGCCATATCCTGGAAAACCGAACCTAGTAGTTCATGGTTCGTTTCGTTCTTGCCTTTGTCTGAGATGAGACTAGTATCAACATTCACCAACTTCCTAGAATTAGGCTCCTGTTGCAACATCAGTTCTCTTGCCCCATCGTCATTATGATGCATGCAGTTAGTAACAACCTCTTCGGTCATAACCGATAATCGACCAAAGCCAGATGAAGAGTTTATATTAGGCTGAGTCACCTGAGTCTCAGCCTTCGGGAAGGATTTGACAGTCGTATCAACTATCCCGCTCTCGCCTATACCATCTTTCTTGGTCCACACCCTCTTTGAGAAAGTCAAATTACAGTCGGATAATACATGTCCATAATTGTGACATCGTCCACAGCGGAATGGAAGATTTATAAAGTCCAAGATTTGAAAGAAACTGTAATTCTCGACCATGATTTCAATCTGTGCCGGTAACCCTAGAGATAGGTCCACCATAACCAGGATTATAGCGACCGTCCTCCGGGCCAGTAACTTGTACGAGCCATCAACCAACAAAGTTTTTCCAAAGCTATTACCCAGGTCCGTAAGGAATTCGTCATTCCAGAACTCTAGCGGGAGACCAGGGATTTTAACCCAAACCGGAGCAGTAGTAGGCCTCTCTCTCCTCGGGTCGAAACAAGGGTGCCATGGCTTCAGGTTCAAAACCGTATGCCCCCACAGCCAGGAACTCTTCCAAATGTTAGTGATGTCCTCCTCCGACCTAAATTTGAAACCCAACCATCCTCTGGTCATAATGAAAAATTTCGGCATATACTGTAAAATAGGAGCCCAATTAGCCTTCATCCATTTTTGTAACAGGTCTTCCATTATACGAACGCCATAGAACCCCCCTACCAGCGTTTTTCCAATTAACGACAAAATTCCCTCCACACGGACGTCCTCCCCCACCGTCAGTTTGATCCCACACCACTGTTTAATAATCTTTTTTGCCTTTCGTCTCTTTCTACCTCCCTCTCCTGCCTAAAGCGTCGCAGGGTGGTGCAAAACCCTGACCAGGCTCTCCTTAGAGCTCTTCCCTTCCTCCTCGTGAAATGAAGAGTATTCGTCATGTTCACCTCTACCTAGGGGTTCGGATTTCCCGTCTCCCAACGACATTTAACCTGGTCTCGATCACCCTAATACTTTACCGTGTAGACTTGCTTTTCCATTTAATAAACGTACAGCTTAAACAGATCCTACGTACTTCTTCATCAAAATTTGCGTCCCTCGACTAGCCTCCGTTTTCCAGGTCTTCACCGGAAAGCTCCAACGTACATCCTCATCTAGAATCTCGCTCCTCCTCACAGACTCCAACGTACTTCTGCATTGATGATCATTAATTACTGCACTAAATCTCCATTCATCAGGCTCCACCGAACTTCTTCATCGTAGTTGGAGACGATCCACATTAGATGTCCTCCCTAAGCTCAAAGAACTAGAACCAAGAACCCACTTATCTAAGGATATTCAGGTTCAAACTTCCTCCAAATTCAACGTACTTCATTCACTGCCATATTCTTGGAGCTACCTACAATGTAAAGTTCTCCAATTTCAATAAAAAAAATGTTTTAAATAGCTTACTTGTTATTTTTTATAATATTTTTTCTTTTATAATAGACATTTATTGTTTTAAGATGAGTATGGAAAGAATTATACATTTCCCCCTACTTGATTGTAGAGTATATCTCTTCTACACAATAATAAAAAAATTATTGATAGGATACATGCTATATTTTTTTCTTAGAAAATAGTTTTCCTAATTTTAGTTGAAAGCATCCCGGCTTTATATCAGTTTATGAAAGGTCGTACTCTTTGTATTGACAAAGCAACGAATATAATATGTTCTACTTTGTAGGGATGAGCATATATCTTGTAGTCCATAACAATTGAAAAGCCTAATGTAGAAGCATATATGATGCAACATATGCTTCGATTCGTGACTTTCACCTTTGTTTTTAGCTTGGTGTTCTCCCATAGTGAATTGCCAACTAGAAGGTAGTTATTAACAATTAGGGAATGTCCTACCAATAAAACAGTAGATTTAAGCGTATGTCTAGAAAAATGGGAGTGAACTATGGTTGCTCTAGACAATGTGTATAAAGCTTGTTCGTATTAGAAAGATTATGCTTAATCATGGTATGTTGTGGAGAAATTGAACACATGTACCTAGCCCACAGGTTGGAATGTTGAAACAATTCATATATATTGGGAATGACTTGCTGAACACAAATAAAATTCGAGTGATGTTGTTCAATGGGATCCCCTAATGATTGAAATCATCCTCACACATACCTCCAAGTGTACATAGAAGCAAACATTGTATATGAAAAGGATAAAAACTTAGTGCCATTTTATTTATTAATTTGAAACTTTGCAATTGAATTTGCATGGGCATGACAACAAGGTGTTGCTTCAATATGAAACAATGTGTGAGTAGGTGCATTGGGAGTCACCCCTAGGAACTAGAACAATAGTGTGGCCAATCTTGTGATGTGGGGGAAAACCTTGAGGCTTGTCAAACACATCTTGATAACCATGTATTAGAGATTGAAGGGATGTGAAGACCTATTGTATTGCAGTTTCTGGTTTGATTGAATGCACCGGAAATAAATGGAAGCATTGCTTAAATGTGGTACTTACTTAACCACTACATGACCAATAAGGAGTTATGAAATTGTGTTAGCAACAGCTTTAAACTTGAATCCCTTTGTACCCTAGAACAAAGTATATGGATTCAAACCTACATCATAGATGGATTTACAATCTAATTGGTATGGAAAGCTTAATATAAGATCAACACAATCTAATGGCGTAACATTGCATTCCATCATATCTTCTAGAAAGGAGACATAGAAAATGTGACCAAGAAACGAAGATTAACTAGGGAAATTACCATTATTATTGACCTGTCCAAAATGGTATCCATGGGTGAGGATGAGAAGTGGTGGGAAGCTAAATAGGCCTGAGACAACATAAGCTATAATCAAATTCTTTTGAATGGCACTATCAAGGATGAGATGGTAATATGAAGTCCTTGATCTGGGAATTATGTGTAAACAAGGATTCTCTATCAACTAGGGTATTATGGTGGGTCACAAGGGCCAAGTTTGCATTAGGGGTGCTAGGGTTTGGGATTTTGATGATCTATAATGGATATAAAGAGGTTATATGCACAAGAGAGGTGTCACATTGTTTAGATAAGAGGGCCTTGGGAAGATCTTGATGATGCAACACATGACACTCCTTGGGTGAATGCATGTTAGATTTAGGAGATGAGCAATAAGAGGGTATGTGGTTTGTATAAGAAGTTCCACTAGGTAGTCAAGGAGAGACCATTATTGTTCCATTAGATGAATGAGAAGGGATAGGTTAATGGAGAGAAGTAGAGGAAGAATGAGTAGTGAATGTAGGGAACATTCCTAATTTGTGTTATTATGTAAGTGTTATTTCAAAGGCTTGACTGAGATTATCAGAGTCAAACATCTCAACATTAATGGGTTACTAAAATAAGGAAATAAACCAGTAATAAATTTTAGATAGATAATAGGTCATGGATATATGATAGATGATCATACTTTTATCTTTAGTATCTTGATTATATAATTTTGAACCTCCTAACAAGAGAATTGGCAAAGATGAAGCTAGTGTGCCCATAAAAAATTATAATACCTTGGTGAGTAAAACCATTGTCATATTGCTTCAAAAAGTTGTGTAGATAGTATGTTGTGGAGTTATGATTTGGAGATGCCTCCCCCAACTCCATATATAGGGTGGAGTGATCATGGAGATTTTGTCACCACTTCGATGTTATTCCTTCTAAATGGAGTTCTTCCCATTCTATTTTATTTTTGTTTGTCATCCTGGATTGAGAGTCAATATACATGGACATACTCTGAATCCAAGCATCAATATGTTCACCATCCATGTTGTTAGAATACATGGAAAAGGTAACCTTAGGCTCTAAGTGTAGATATTTTATAATGTTTAATGAGGGGGCCTTAAACTAGGTTAGGGCATGCATTGTTGTCTGCAATTTATCAGTAGTGATCTATATGAGTTGTAATGAAGAAACCTATGAGCTAGTGTTAGAGTTGGTTTATCCTTATTGGGCATCATGTAGTAGATCTGTTGAGAATCAAGTTGTTGAAGTATGCCACATATTTGAGTAATCAATGCAATAAATTCAGATCCTAAAAAGAATTATAGAGATTAAATCCAACTTTTGAAAGTGGAGGACCAAGCCTCCAACAACCCAAAATTTCTAGGAGTAGAGATCTACGAAGGAGTAGGCCTTGTGATAGATGTAGATCGAGCTTCAAGAAGAGTAGATATTTTAGCTAAAAAGGAACAAGCCTCGCGATAGATGTAGGTTAATCTCTAGGAACTTAATGCTTTAATACCAATTGATATGGCTATCAGACCAAGAAAAAACATACAAACTTCATAAGCAAAAGAGAGAGAGAGAGAGAGAGAGAGAGAGAGAGAGATTGGGATAAAAAGAGCTCACTAAGCTCTTAGTTTTTCATTATATTTATATTAAAAGATCTTCAATCATTGTGTTGACCATATCAAACCCATTAAGACCTTTTATTTAATTATCGTGCTCTAGTTCCTTGCCAACATTAACAATACTATATGATAGAAATAATAATAATAATAATAATAATAATAAATAAATAAATAACATATATCTACATTAATATCAAACAACAACACTACTTCCTACATGGAAATTGTTGTTGTATGAAAAATTAAAGATTATCAAAGAACTTATTTATACAATGAAGTAATAAAAGTTTTGGAAATGTATTGTTGCACCGAGAGGAGCGAGGTGCTCTACAGCCCAGTATGGGGAAGATGTTGTAACGTTCATGCCTAACAAAATAATTAAAAAAATTCATGTCGGCTCATAATATAAAAAATTATGGAAAGTATTTTTTTAAAAGCCATGTTGGCTCATAAAATAAAATAATATGAAAAGTAATTAAAAAATCAATGTTTGTCTATAAAATAAAAAATTAAAACTTAAACCTTGATCTATCAATCAAGAGAGATCAAATTTATTGATTTTAAATTTAAAAAAATAAAATTACACCTCGAGAAATTGGATCCCTCTCGGTGCTTGATAGATCCGGGTATAAGATGGATCTAGGCTGGTTTTTAGAAATAACTCTTCTTTGTTGTGTGATTGTAAATGAGTTCTTCTTTGTTGTGTGATTGTACATGAGTTTTGATTGAGTTGTCATCGTGTGCATGTTTAGTATGTGTTTTATAATGATTTAGTAAGGTATTGTGTCATTTGTAAAACGAGCATAGATTCATCTTAAACTTGCCAGAGGGATCCATTTTCTTGAGGTGTAATTATTTTTTAAAATTTTAAACTCAAGAAATTTGATACCTCCCTTGCTTGATAGATCCTCGTTTAAGTTTTAAATTTTAAATTTATAGACCCACATGGATTTTGTTAATTACTTTTCATATTTTTATTTTATTTTATGAGATGCCATGATTTTTTTTAATTTAATTTAATTTAATTTTTGGTAATGTATTGTTACATTACATTATATGACATTCTCCCCCATACTGAGTTATAAAGCACCTCACACAAGAAAAGCTTATGGAGTAATAAGTGTTACATGGTATCAAATCCAATACATCTCTCATAAGTGAGGTTCATGCTTTTGTTTGGTAGATTATGGCTTTTCCCATATAAGTCCTTGTCAACAACTACGTCATAGTGCTCTATAAAAGATGAGAGATACCATTGCTGATGTTTGTGCTTGTAATGGTGCTTGAACTTAAACATGGTGCTACAAAGGAAAAAATATTTTGAAACTTTTGAGGCTACATGAAAAGGTGACATAAAACTTTTTTATTTTTTTTAAGACAATTTAGAAAAAAATAATATTATTAATTTTTTTGAATAGTTAAACATGTTACACATATTTAGTTAATAAATTAGATTAATTATGAATAAAGATTAATAAATTATTTTATTTTTTAATTATAAAATATTACAAATTATTTAGTTACGTGTTTACTCTATTATGTTATTAAGAATTAAATTGAATACTCGTTTAAGGGGTTATTCACTATAAAGGTCCAAAATAATGGTCTAAACTTGCATTACACTCCAAATAAAAAAACATAAACCAAAAGATACAATTGAAGAATAAGTCTCCGGCAAAATAAATGATCACACAAAACTGCCAACGCAGACCTTGAGAACCCTCTCCACTATCTAGATCAGCCAGTGGAGCTGACGTGGGTAACCCAAAGCATCCATCAGCCCTTCTTCCAACAAGCAAACCATGATCCGTCTCATTAGCTAGCGACAGCATGAGATTTAGTGACAGTACATGAGATTCAACGTGACACAACCACATTATTAAAAGTGTATTAAAAGCGTGTTAATATATTCGGCAAATGATGCTATCATATATATCCACACTATTATTAAAAATAATGGAAAATGAAGTTATTAATCATTTTTAATAATGTGATTGTGATAATATTTTTATTACATTGAGATATTATATACATCTACACTATTATTAAAAATAATGGAAAATGTTGTTATCAAGCACTTTTAATAATGTGGTTGAGCTAATATTTTTATTGCATTGAGATATCATATATATATCCACATCATTATTAAAAGTAATGAAAAATGTTGTTATCAACCACTTTTAATAATGTGATTGTGCTACTATTTTTATTGCATTGAGGTATCATATATATCCACACCATTATTAAAAATAATGCTAGATAACACTATCAATAACTTGATATGGTTGTACTAATATTTTTATTATATTGAAAGTGGTAAAATAATAAATATTTTACACATGCAATAACATTTAATTAAACCAATTTAAATATAGATTAAATAAACATATAAAGTTCAAATTTAATAATGTGTAATTGTTTTTCATTTATTATATAAATTGATGTAAAGGGGATACATGAAATCATGTATGTTATGTTGTGGTCTTGTTTCTTATGTATTCTTGTTTGTTACGGCAGCATCCCCACTAATCTCTAAGTTGTCTTCCCATGATGAATTAGTCAATAACCCATTATGTTGGCTTCCCAATATGAATTAGTGAATCACCCAATTATTATTACTACACATCCTATCCAATATTTAATTGTAAATTATTACACATCTTTATTATAATTACTTTAAAATTAAATAAATAAACAATTTATTAATTCATATCATGAGAGATAATAACACCTTGAAAAATGATTTATTTATAAATTATGGCATAAAATTATACTTATTTGATAGATAAAAAAAGTGAAGTTATTCAATCTCACACAACCTCCATCCTTCAAAGCCAATTTCTATTGCTCGTCAACTGATCACGCTTGAATCCCCGTTCTATTAGATTGATGGGTATTACCATCTGCAGACTTTATTCTTTTCCACATCACACCTACTATTAATTTGTTCAAGAAGTGATGATATAAGCACATGAAACATTCCAAAAATGATATAAGTTCCAATTGCTTTTACAAACAAAATGAACACGGAAAAAGAAGGGGACAACAAGTGGCCCATGGGTAATAGACCAAGGGATCAAGAAAAACGATGGCTCTTGTTAGGGTTTGGGAGGAGATTTTCCGAGTATTCTACAGGAATGGATTGAAGATTTGGGTAGAAGAGACGTATTTTTGAGCAATCCTGACTTGGAGTCAAGATGGTTCTTTTGAACCATCCCAGTACCAGCCAAGTATAAAAGAAGTGGGAACTATTGGTGTCCGTGGGTTGCTTTCGAATCGTCTGCTTTTGCTATTTGTTTTCAGTTATTTTTGTGGGTACTAGGTATTTTTTACTCATTTCCTTTATTCTAGGTTTAGTTCTTATTTTGTCTGTTTTGGGTGGGCTCCAGGTTGGTTTTCCGGACATTCTGTAGTGTCAGATCCCGATTTTGTAGCCATTATTCTTTGTCCTTTCCATCAGCGGACAGTTGTCTCCCATACTCTTTGTTTGGGGGCATTGGACATGATACGTGGATTAGGTTGGAATTGACAGGTGCCGGTTTCGGCGGTCTATATGGGTCACCAAAATGACGTCTTGGGGTTTGTTTCTCCTTTTGCCGGTGTGCGTGAACACCTTCCTTTCTCTGCTTCGGCTGGGGGGGGGTTTGATACTGTGAACTCTACAGATCAACATGCTCTGGGTGAAAACCCTATTTTGAATGGTGGTTGGCCAAGCCGATTCAAAGGGCTCAAAGCTCGGAAGCGCAGACAGGCTAAGGAACTGAAGGTGCGTGAGGAAGTGAACCGCTTTACCATTCCACTTGAAACAAACCTTGAACGTATTGAAATGTTGGTGTCCACAGCTATCGTTGGAAGATTGGAATTTACAACAGGAGACCAGAAGGAATTAGTCGAATGGGTTAGAAAACAATGGATGCCCATTGTGGGTGATTTACCGAGGGTTCTTCAGCTTATTAATGGCTAACTGATGTTTATTTTTTCTAAACCTGAGCATGTTGGTTGTATTTTGAAGCGTTTTTGGTGTTTTAAAGATGGGTCCCTCTGTCTGAAAAAATGGCATCTGGCCTTTGATCCTTTAAGGGAAATACAGAGTGTTTGTCATCTCTAGTTACTTATTTATGGGATTGCCTATTGAACTGTGGACAGAGAACATATTTATGGGTATTGCCAATACTGTTGGGAAATTTGTGAGGTTGGACAATTGTTCTCTGTATGGCTATGATAGGTGGTCCGCAAGAGTGATAGTTGAATTCGAAATGGAAAAGGGACTTCCAGCGAAGGTAGAACTGGTATGGGGGTCCAAGGTTTGGAGACAACGTCTTGATTATTTTAAGGTCCCATTTAGGTGTTTCCTGTGCCAGCAAACAGGGCACACTCGGTCGGGCACAATGTCTGAATCTCTTATCATCTTCTAATCTTGTTAGACATCCGACTACTGCCATTGTTCCTGATTCTCATTCCCTGCCTTCGGGAGTATTGGAGCGGTCTAAGGTTTCAGGTAAGTCTAAAATCCCTCCTATTCCTAATTTTCCTGATATTTCTAATGAAGAATTGGATGTGATAATGGATGCGGAGGCTATTTTGGATAGGAAGATTGCTTCGGGTGATATTGTTTTGAAGGTTGATACCCCGGGGGGGAGTACTTCTATGTTTCGGGGGGATACATTCTCTATTAAATCTAGGGCTTGTCGGGATCTTTTTGGTGAGGGTTCCAAGTCAGTGGAGGATGTCATAGTCACAAATGTCAATACTATTTTGGGTCGTAGTGATGATGGTTTGGGTGTGGCTTCTGAGGGGAGGGCTTTGTTGGACCAGAAGATCTCGAAACCTTTTGGTGAGGGTTCTAAGTCGGTGGAGGATATTAGGGTAACAAATGTCCATACTGTTTTGGGTCATAGTGCTGATGGTCTGGGTCTGGCTTCTGAGGGGAGGGTTTTGTTGGACCAGATGGTCTTGAAACAAGGGACATATTTGTCTGAAGATTCGACGCTCTTAGAGGAATTTGGGTATGGGGATTCTATGGGCGATGGTTCTATCACTCCATTACCATTTTTTTCTAAAAACCCTTCGTCTAATCCTTTAGTACATTCAGTGAACTCGGCCAGATTCCAAAATGTCACTATAAGAAAAGCCCAAAAGAATGGTCAAAAAGTTGGTGATCAGGGAAATGCAGTTGTTCAGGGACACACACCCATTTCTGAGAGGATTGATTTGGTGGAGGGAGAGCTGGGAAAGTCTGATCTTGCTGGGGGCCTTAGAGCTGTATCCCCCTTGGATGTGGTTCCTTAATGTCCATTTGTTCTCTGAACATTCAGGGTTTGGGAAGGGCTGTGCGAGTTAGGTCCCTTACAAACCTAATCACTACTACTCGCCCCGATATTATTCTATTGCAGGAAACAATGTGTGAGGATGTGGTTGCGATCACTAAAATTGTTGGTATTCTTGGGGGATGGAAAGTCTCTGCTGTTAGCTCTAATGGGTTTTCGGGTGGGCTGTTGGTGGCCTGGGATCCCAGATTTTACTCCTTCATAGTATACAAAACTGCTTGGGGAATTTTGTTGGAGGGTTTCTGTAGGTCTAATGGGCTAAATCTTTCTATTTTAAATTGCTATGCCCCCTATAAGAATAGAGAACATTTCTGGAATGGGCTGCAATCCTATGGGATTTTGAATAAAGAAAATTTTATTGTGGTTGGCGACCTAAACTTTACGAGATTGACACAAGAAGTTTGGAGGACAAATGCTAAGATGGATGTATTGGAAAATTACTTTTCTGAGTTTTTAATTCATAATGATTTGATCAATGTATGCACAAGTGTTTTTGCTCCTACATGGTCCAATGGCAGAGGTGGACTCGATAGTATTCATAAAAGATTAGACAAGTTTCTTGTTAAAGCTTCTATCATGGAGTCTTGTAATCGATATAGATCTTGGGTTGGCAAAGTGAATATCTCGGACAATTGGCCGGTCTTTTTGCAGTTGGATGATGGGGCTCTTCAGCATAATTATCCCTTTAAATTTGTTAGTTCTTGGCTTTCCAACGATACTTTTGTGCAATTTGTCAATGATGTCTGGACAAATTCTGATATTGATGCGGACTTAAATCCAGTGGATAGATTCTGTTTGAAACTGAAGGATCTTAAATGGAAAGTCTCTAAGTGGATTCATCTTAGGAAACAGTTGGACAGGCAGAACCTAATGAATGTGGAAACTCAGCTGTAGAATCTATATTCTTATAATCTGGAAGCTCCATTAGACAGTGATAATTTTGAAAAACCGAAGAGACTGGAAGCTGAGAAAGGAAGTATCTATTTAAAGGAGGAAAAGGAGTGGCGACTGAAAAGTCGAGCATTGTGGGTGCAATTTGGTGATAAGAATACAAGATTTTTTCACTCCTATGCTTCGGCCAGGAGGAACAACAATACCATTTGGAAAATGTCTGATGATGGGGGAAATGATGTTACCGAAGAGAAGGATCTTCAAACTTTGGCAAAGAAACATTTTAGCAGTATTTATTCTGATGACAAAGGTTGTGACTTATTATCTCAGCTTCAGGTTGCTAGACTCTATCCCAAATTATTTGATGATAAGGAGGTTGCAGATTTGTGTATGGAGATTACTTTGGAGGAGGTGGCGAGTACTCTTAAATCATTTGCTAAAGAGAAGAGTCCAGGGCCTGATGGCTGGACAGTTGAGCTATTTCCACATTTCTTTGACATCATGGGAGATGATATTCTGAAGATGGTGGAGCATACTAGGATGCAGGGTTACATTTCTGGTGCATTGAATTCTACATTTCTCACTCTTATTCCTAAAGTGAATGATCTGAAGTCTTTTGGAGACTTCAGGCCTATTGCTCTTTGCAACCTTGCTTATAAGGTTGTGTCAAAGATTATTACTGGTCGTCTTAAGCTTGTTTTTTCAAAATTCATCACTCCGGAGCAATTTGGCTTTTTACAGGATCGCCAAATTCATGATGCCGTGGGTATTACTCAGGAATTACTTCATACTATTAAGAGCAAGAAGCAGAAAGCTATTATTCTGAAAATGGACTTAGAGAAGGCTTATGACAGAGTGAGCTGGGATTTTCTCCGGATTGTTTTGATACAGATAGGGGTCCCAACACTTGCTATTAGGTGGATTATGGCCTGTGTAAGTTCTATGAACATAGCTATTCTAGTTAATGGAGCTCCTACCTCATTTTTCAGTTGCTCTAGGGGAATTTGACAGGGCTACTCGATGTCTCATTTATTATTTCTATTGGTTATCGATGGATTGAGTAGGTTGATTAAGCAGGTGAAAAGGGAAGGTAAAATCATGGGTCTTAAAATTACTAAGGATTTATTTATCACGCATGCTCTGTTCGTGGATGACATACTATTAGCAGGTAATGATTCATTGGAGGAATGGAGGATATATCAAGGTATTATAGATCTATTTTGCAAAGCATCTGGTATGAGGGTAAGTCTGCATAAGTCGTGTTTTTATGAGAATCTAGTTGGGGAAGACAGAGTGAGAAACTTACAAACTTTGTTTCCTTATAAATGTTGTAAGATTACTGAGGGATTCACATATCTCAGTTTCCATCTTAAACCGAATGGCTACCTTATTAAAGATTGACAATGGCTGATTAAAAAGTTTGAAGCTCATATTTCTCACTGGACATACCGTCTCTTATCCATTGGGGGTAAGCTCACCTTGGTGAAATCTATTTTGATTGAGACGTCGGTTTACTGGTTTTCTCTTCTGCCGGTGCCTTGCTCCGTGATCAACACTTTAAGAAAACTCATATTTAATTTCTTATGGACCGGGGGTGTGAAAAAATCTTGTTTATCAATGATTGGCTGGGAAAGGATATCTCTACCTTTCACTTCTGGAGGTTGGGGGATCAAAGATTTATCAGTCTTCAATGAAGCATTATGGTTGAAGAGTTTGTAGAGGGCATTATTTTGTAACTCTCTCTGGTCTAGGGTTATCCATCAGAAGTAGGTTAAATCTAAGATATCACATTGGCTAAGGACGCCCAGGAAGAAGGTGAGAGGGGTATCCCCTATTTGGAATGGCTTCCTGAAATTTTATTGTTGGCTTGCTGTTGAGCTATGCTGGAAAGTAGGGAATGGGCAAGAAGTTGCAGTCGGTGTCGATCCTATTGTGGGATTGAATGGATATTACAAACTGTCTCCTGCGTTATTATTAATATTAAAGAATGTTGGATCTATCACTTTGAACTCTATTGTAAAAAATAGTATGCAGAGCTATTGGGTTGATGTTGTTGACTTACATCTATCCCGTAATATCGCTTGTGAATGGGAGACTTACTTGCAATCTTTAAATGGTGCCAGTATTCGAATTAGCACTGAGGATGATTCGGTGGTTTGGGATGGAAATGTGGCTACGGGTAGGGTTTCTGCTAGTTCAGCATATAGCTATATTATCAAACGGAGATGTATCTTCCCCAATCATTGGTGGTATAAGGTAATATGGCATTGGCATATTCCATTAAAACTTAAATGTTTTATTTGGTTTGTGCTTCTTGACAAGTTAAAAATGTGGGATAATCTCACATTGATGGGGTGGATAGGGACGAGCCAATGTATTATATGTAAGAATAGCTCAGAATCTTCATCTCATCTTTTCATAGATTGCACATTCACAAAAAGTCTATGGGAGAAGTTTTATCATACCTTGGGCATTACAATGAAATGGGATGGCAGTAGTGTGGAATCCTGTTTACATTTGTGGTCAAAGATATGCAATACATATTCTACTCTTCCAGTCTTCATATGCTGGGCTATTTGGTGGACAAGAAATAAGGCTATTTTTTAGGACCTCTCCCCAAACGTGGATATTGTTTATAATTCAGTATTATGTCATTATTTAAAATTTCTGAACACTGAGACAAAACCTATTAGGCGTAATATTGGGAATTTTCACCTTACTTTTACTGATCCAGCTCTCTTATTTGATGGGGCAGCAAATTTGGGGAATTGCGGTGCTGGTGGGGTTATCTTCCTCAGTTCGGATCACTACTACAATCTTCGTCTGAAATGTGGTAAAGGGACAAACATGAAGGTTGAATTATTAGCACTCTGGTGTGTTACTCAAGTGGCTAATCTCTTTGGATTGGCGAAGGTAAAAATATTTGGTGACTCGAGAGTCACTATTAAATGGGCGAGAGGTGAATTTGATTTGAAAGTGTTGAATTTGGTCAATTCGTGTGATAGAATTAAGTTTGAACTTAGATCTTTCAGTTCACTGTCCCTGGAGCATATTTATAGAGAATTTAATTCTCAGGCAGATCAGCTGTCTAAGCTGGCATTGGAGGGAGAAGAGGGCTACTTACTTTGGGATGAATACTGTGAGAACTTGTTGATTGACTCAGGCATCATATACTTTCTTGACTAGAGACTCTTGGATCTCTTTTTTTGGCTCATGGACTGTAATAGGTCTGTTTTTGTTTTTGGGGAGATAAGCGATAAGCTTTATCATGTTTTTTGAGAAGACAACATTTTATATGTTCACATCATGTACTATTTGATTCAGTATTGAATATCAATAGTATGCTTTTTTTTCGCGGAAAAAAAAACAAAATGACCACTTGTCCATTAACTTAAAAACGTCTTTTTATGTCACATAAGCTTAGTGAAGGAGTATGCTACATCCTAAGTGTTAGGGTTAACCTTGAATCGGGATTGAGTCAAAGTTGGTTAGGTCTAGCACATGTTTTTGGGCACATGGTTTGTTGTAGCCCATGGTATTGCCGCATGGTATTGCATGTAAGGAAGCCTTTATAAGGCTTGAGGAGGCTCCATTGTAAAGTGGCGTGGAGGTGAGTGGTGGCTAGCTCACTTGGCCCGGATGGCCGTTTTTGGTCATGTAATGAAGATCTTCATTGAGTGTTGGTTTTCTGACATGGGGTTTCCAGGATAAATTATGTGTCTCTATTATGTGATTGTTTGTTTCTGTTTATTTCTCTCGAAGGTTAAATTATGTATGCTCATGTAATTCCTAATAAGTGGTATCAGAGCCAAAGGTCTATTTGGCAGTTAAACCACTTGGTAGGTATGAGGGTGGTAGGTGTGCTTGTACGCAAGCTTGATGTGGAATTGGAGAAGGTGAATCTTCGATTGCAAAGGGGGGAATGTGAGATGGTTTTATCTCAGTGTTGGGACCAAGATTGATGAACCATGTATGCAAAGAGAATTCCTATAGAACTGCGATTACAGTAGCTGAGAACCCATGTAATCCTGTAAATGGATTCTTTTTTATATGGACGTCAATGACAGGGTTGGATGCAGGTACAAAAGGAGCATGGCAAAAAATTAGCAAGAAAGCGAGCATGGAAAAGCAAGAGGATGAAGCAATGGATGGTGATGGTGTAGTCACCATGAAGACACATAAAAAAAAATGGAGTAGTTTGCATGTAAAAGGTCATATGGCTGTAAGACCTGGTAAGGCATGCATACCCCTCGTAACTCACCGGTAAAGTCGGGAGAAAGACCTAGGTGATAGGGGGGTGTATGTGAGATTCCTCAGTTAAAACTTTGAGGGGGGTTGGTGATTACTCCAAGTCAAGTTTAAAGGGGGGATTGTTAGGGTTAACCTTGAATCGAGATTGAGTCAAAGTTGGTTAGGTCTAGCACATGTTTTTGGGCACATGGTTTGTTGTAGCCCATGGTATTGCCGCATGGTATTGCATGTAAGGAAGCCTTTATAAGGCTTGAGGAGGCTCCATTGTAAAGTGGCGTGGAGGTGAGTAGTGGCTAGCTCACTTGGCCAGGATGGCCGGTTTTGGTCATGTAATGAAGATCTTCATTGAGTGTTGGTTTTCCGACATGGGGTTTCCAGGATAAATTATGTGTCTCTATTATGTGATTGTTTGTTTCTGTTTATTTCTCTCGAAGGTTAAATTATGTATGCTCGTGTAATTCCTAATACTAAGTAAGGTGTACATTAAACCCTAAGTAAGTTCTAGTTGTGTGTCCTAAGGTAGGGTTTTACATTAATTTATGCCTGCCTCGTAATGGGGGAGGCTTGGACATTAACTCCTCCTTTTTTCTATCGCCAAGCAAGGAGAGGGTCGATGTCCAGAATATTGAAGGTATTACTCCTTTTGCTCCCGACGTTAAAGCTTTCTTCTCTAAGACGTCCAAGGGTTTCACATCTGTATGAGAGGATTTATCAGTAGTAGAAAGAGGTCAGGGCTTGAGGCTGTTATCGGAAGGAGCCAAGAAGATTAAGAACGTCATTAGAAGAAGAAATGGTGTCAAACTAATGGTGGGAGAGGATTTAAGGGTGGAGTCCATAATGGAGTTTGTAGTAAGACGTTAATCAGTAGGTTCTACGGGGTAAGAGTTAAGGAGGACAATCTGCAGGAATGGTTGAAAGCGAACTGGCTTCCGGTTCTAGACTATAGACCAGAATTTTTTTATCATGACGAGAGGTTGGCTCGGGTTCAAGCTGAAATGGGATGAGGATGCGGTGCATATTTTGAAGGAATCATGGTTATGGGGGAAGACATACCTTAACCTAAAATTATGGAACCCTTGTTTTGACCCAAGAAGGGAGGTTAACAGTAAAGCTTTGGTCTAGGTTAAAATTATGGGTCGTCCCTTGGAATTATGGAATGATACTTTCCTTACAACGGTGGGAAACCAAATAGGGAAGGCTTTGTTGGTAGACCCGTCATATAAGTTCTAAGTCCAACATACAATGGAAAACGTGTTAGTTTATGTGGATCTCGCCGTTGGGCTTCCATAAGGCTGAACCAGACATTGGACTATGTGGACTTACCTTTCCGATGTGGTAGATGCCATGTTTATGGTCACTCCATAAAGGAATTTTCCCTTCCTTTCCTAAAAAAGTATGGGCCAGTAAGGATTCTATGTCTCCAGGAGGAAACCCTCGGGAGGTAGAAGCAAAGGTTTTGAAAGCATGTGATATACCTTTATCTCGAGAGACTGGTGAGCCATTGGACTCTAAGTGGGTGTCTCCAGAACCTTCCCGAGTAGAGAATAATGGTAGTGTATGGAAGGGAGATAATGTTTCAGGTCTCCAAACGACTATCTTAAATCAGTAAGGAGGGTTTCAGGAAAATAATGAAGCGGGCTCGAGCAGGGAAGAACAAAAAATGGAAAGCAGGGTTTCCCTAATCAAGGAGATTGATCGAATTGTATTGGACCTAAGTTTGAAAGATATGGGCATCACTGGAAGAGGGTGGAAGGATTCTATACTAACTGAGCTAGACAAGGATAATCCTATGCTACCTGCTGAAGAGTGGTTACGAACGTTGAGATCCAAAATGGTTCATAAGTCCCACATGCTAGAGCATTAGGAAGGCTAAAGGTGGGGTCGCTTGAGGAGGATGCCAAAACAGAACAAATCTTTTTGAAAGGTAAGTTGGAATCCCTTAAACCTTTGTCTCTGATGTTAATAAAGGAAGATAAGACTACAAAGGACTTGGTTATGTTCAGTCCAGTTGCTAGTTGTGGGTTTTCTAGTCCTGGGTCTAGAAAATCCCTTAGAGAGCATAATTTTTTTATAAGAGATAGCTCCTTTGTCTTGCATTCCTCTCTCGCTGGTCCTAGTAGTCCTCGGGTCAATTGGAATGTCTCTACTCCATATGCACTGATATCTAAGGGATATGTTGGACCATGTCTACTCAGTCTCCTCCTCCTCCTCATCATATGGGGCATCACCCCGTGCCATGGCCCTCACTTCCTCGGCCTCCATCGTAATTCGCCACATCACTGGTCTCCACTCTCGTGGAGCATCATAGCAAATGTCGATCATCTCCTGGTCTAAATGTTGCCATCCATCATCAATCACTCCATCTAGTAGGGGGTTAATCCCTGCACGTATCGTCTCCAACGTCATCGAAGCACTCCACTATCGACGATGCCCACGACTGGGAGATTACACTCCCTCCACTCGGCCCCTACACACCTAGTATCCCACCAATGACCACAACCCCACTTGTGCAGACAAAATCACGTCATCAGTCTCGGTATCTTAACAATCCTCTAGCTATCACATATGCTATGGAGTAGAAACAACATGATACTGTAAAGTGAGTAGACACATACCATCTAGTCCCCATCCCTGGACAGGAGGTCGTCGTAGCTCTGCATCCCCTCTGTTTTCCATACGTACATAAGGGAAGTCCTCGATCACCACTGGAAACTGTCGCCACTATGTGAATAGCTATCAAGTGAAGAACCGACCCACGATTCCCCCACCACCGTGAATCATTATCTCACCCCATCGTCGCATCCTCGGCTCGGTGGGCCCACCATCATGTACTTCTCTGTGCAGTTGTAGTGTCAGAACTCGCTCAAAGAAGAACAAGCATAGGAATGGCGGGAAACAAAAATCCCCTCCTATGCAACTCACCTTGCTCATCTCTCACCAAACAACCGTCAAGTACATCTGTCCCCAACCGAAGTATGTACCTACCAAGGCTTGCTCAACTAACATCATCTGCCCTCTAGAGATCCTGTGGGGTGCCTTCGACCCCAGCATCCACACTACCAGTGCCGCTATAGCTCGAGTCTCTAGACTCTCTATGTCACAGATCAATATCACATTGTCATGCACATAAGTTGTGGCATAACAATGACGCTCCAATAGGTCCTCCATAAAAACAATGCTGGGATTCCTCGGCTGGGTGTCTGCAATCATACCCAACCGTGGGAGCCCTATCAGAAAGCACACATCCGTGAGCGATACCTCTATCTTCTCACCCTGAATCACGAATTCCCCCACATCGACATCCCAGAACTCCACCAATTTGTTCAGCAGGAGATTCGCTGAACGCAATGGGGGAACCCGGGAAAAATTTAGTAACCCGCATCGGGCCAACGTATCCTAGACATCCTCATTGTCCATGATGTCATCCAATATCCTACCGAGCTCGAGCTCTTGCCGACTCACCCTCGGCATCCTGCACACACATGCAAAATCCCTCATCGGTAATGTGTAAACTAGTAAGCTTGTCCCCCAAGGGCCAAGCCACCCATCCAGGGAAAAAACACATGCTTCAAAGAGCGCATTTTTTCCCCTCAGGTGTGCCCTAGATCTCTCTTTTCCCCTTGAAACGTACGCTCCTCAAGCGTGCCTGTTGGGCCCACAGTCATGCTTGGAGCGTGCTTTTCTTAGAAAAATCCGCACTCCAGAGCGTGGTTGTGTGGCCCACAGTCTCGCCCTAACCGCACAACTATATGACCCAGATCCGTGCCCTAGTCATGCCATTTCCATCGAAAAGCGCGCTCTAACGTAGTGGATCCCTAGTCGTGCTTTCCAAGGCTCCCCAAAGGACCAAATCCAAACCCAAAAGCATCAAAACGTCATAAATCACTAAAAGACTTACCTGCAAGTCACAGAACTCAATTCCACCAGACAGATTGAGAGAAATATGAATTTTCTCTTTTGGGGCCCTCCACACTCCTCCCAATTTGCACAGTGAAAATGACATGTGGAGGTGGGCTCCTTTTCTATTTATAGCCATTTTTGTCCCTTTTTGTTGACCATTCCAGAGTCATCCGAACTCCATTTTCTGTGCCGTTTGCACCACCATATTCAGAATTTCCTGCCTGTGATAATGCTTGAGATCATTTATCGCTCTCACTCAATATTTTTTCGGGCATTTTTTCCACGCCCCTTGCCGCCTCGATTTGCATGCCACACAGGATGTAGTTGTTTTTTGCACCACTTTTACCATTTTGTCTATCGCGGCCTATTCACAGTCCCTCCACTCCATCCATACTACAGTTATTGCATTATTTGGACACCATTCGTCTACCTGCATGGAGGCCCCATTAGTGTCCCCCCCCCTCACTTTCTTGGTTCCCTTATTTATCCCTTGATTGAACACTTCCTCCTTGCTTGGATTTTACATCTATTTGGTATACTTTTATCCCTTTTTTAGTCTGAGTAGATCCTTTCCGAAAAAAGGCACTTATGGAGTTCTTGCTAACCTCTTTTCTGACTCCTTAAAGAATAAAAAGATCATCGATCAATCTTGCTTCATTTCATGCTCGTTAAAGTATCTGAAAGGGCATCTATCTGGTATAAGTTTAACCCTTTTATGGACCTGGTAGACTAATTACAAAAAAGGAATACTCTAGTCACATCGGCTAGAAGAGTTCTCCATTGCATAATTTTATGCTTTTTCGAGCCTTGGGGATTAACACACGAAAAAGAACCCCCTCAGAGTCTTCTTATTTCTTTCAGACTCTCTAAAATTGAAAGCGACCACGAACATTCACCATCTTGGGCTCATATAAATCCACACGACAGTACCCTCTCCACATTTCAGAGTCTTCTTATCACTTCCAGACTCCTTAAAATTGAAAGCACCCACGAGCATGCACTGTCCTCGGCTCGTATAAATCCACACGATAGTATCCTTTCGAGCACATTTCTATCCCTTCTTTGAGCTCCTTAAACCATGAAGAATGCCCAAACGGTGCCTCTTGGCGCCACGACAGATCACATCTAGTGCCACCATTATGGAAGCATCCCCAGCATGGTCTCCTTTGTTCATAGTATTCTGCAATGTGTCACCCTTGGAGTCTCCTGACCACACTCAGCAATCCCCCCTGAGTCTCCCCCATTGCAGCCACAATCCTCGATCCCTTAAGCTATGATCCGCTTTCCCAAGATTAGTTTCATATGCTTCCAAGTCATCCTTCTCGTCATAGTATTAACAAAGGAAGTTTGAGTCTCATCATTCCTCGACCCCTGTATCCCCCCCCCACAGTATGTCAGTCTCACATCCAGTACTATCACCTCTTGGTTGTACACCTCACGCTCCTATCAAGGAAACATCATTTCCTTAGTAGTTGGAGGTCTCCCTCTGTTAACGCCAACACATATATTCCAGAGGATATACCCAAAGGCCTATGTACCTTGGACTCATCTCCATCAGTGGTGAGTGCCTATGGACCATCTGAGAGGAGTCCTTAGTGCCTCTTAGAATGGTTGTTTCTCATGTGCTCGACTTCAACTCCATCATCATACCGTTGATATTCGTACAGGGTATTGGTCCCTTCAGTTATTGGTCCAAGACCTCGGATGTCCACTAACTCTAGCACATTGGTGAGTCTACTTGGAACCCTTAGTTGTATGTTCCCGCAGATATCTGGGTTGTGTTGGCGATAGTGTTTGGAAGCCCTTCGGCTATGTGATTCCTAGAGTATCCAGTTCAGATGCTATTTAGTGTACCTTTGAGATTCTAAATCTCAATCATTGAGCCTATACATTTATTGGACAGCTCCAGATCCAACAAAGCATCAGTTGATATGATACCGCATTCAGGATGGATGCCATTGTTTCCATATATTAGTTCTTCAAATCAGTCATGGTTGGACCATGAGTATGTCCCATATTTGTGTCCCCTCTGGACCATTATGATGTACACAAAAATTCTCTATGTATCGATCAGGTCCCCTTTGGGGCTCATTATTATTTGTATATCTTGATACGAGCATGGGTATGTCTGCCTCATCCATATATTTGAGATTATGTTCCTCATCCATTATTGAGGTGATGTATTTCCAGTTGTAGCCCTTACAATTTGTATGAAGCACGTGTTCTAGTCTCCAACTAGTTTTTGATCTCCGCCATCACAATGCTCACACCCCTGTAAAAAGTCAGAACCTATGATGTATATCGGCCATACGATGATCTCCTTCCCTCACACATCAGGGGGGAATCTGTTAACACCCAAAAAGTGTTCGCATAACTCATCTCCCTAGTCACATAACCCATTTACCACTTTTTCCTACATTTTTGGCCTCCCAAACCCCAAAAAACCCTAAATTGGTAACCAAATGGGCATAAAATCATTATTTCCCTCATCAATTAATGAAAATCCTCCAAAAAAGGATAAAATCCCATAAAAAAAAGATCAAAATCCCAAAAAGAGAAAAATAAAAAGGGGAACAAATTAAAATAAAATAAAAAAAGAGGGAAAACTCAAAATATCATTAGCCAATACTATTGGTTGCCCAAAACCGTGGGTCAATACTCCACTACCCAAAATCACTATAAAAGGGTGATGTAGGCCCCCCATTTCACATCCATGATCAACTCTTCACACCCTTATGCTGCCAAAATTCATGTTCAACTTTAGCCTATCACCTTGAGATTTTGTTCCCCATTCAGTTGAGCCTTGGACATCTCTTGAGCATTTGGAGAAGAGCAAGGAACTATGGAGACCCGGTGCACTACTCTTCGTACAACTGCGAGGGCCCACATCTGCTCACCTTTTGAGGTAACTCTTATTGTAAACCCTTGTTTGCAACATAATACAAAATATATTTCATGGGTTCCGATCTATTTGTTAATTTTACTACAGTAATTAGTTAGATTTATTTTCATTGTTATTTACACTCGTACATTATCCATTTTTGAACTGCTACTAAGGGTTCCATAATCCTTAGTAGGTGCCCCTTTGCACAGGCTGGTGTGAAAACACTAACTACAGTGACCCCAAGAATTTTGATAGCATTAACTAACTCATCAACTATTAAGAAGTAATAGGTAATGTTCTCTTCATATTTCATTCCCAAATATTCAAATAACCCAGAGTAATTCTGCAACTTTGATTTCTTTACCTTTTTGACCCCTTCATAGACACCTATGAGTTTGTCCCAAACCTCCTTGGTTGAGGTGTAGTGCATAACCTTGATGAATTCATTATCTTCCAAACTACAAAGCAGTGCATTTCTGCCTCTTACATTGCATTAATATATTCTCCTCTCAACTAAATGAACCAGCACAACTGTTGGGACATTGTAACCATAAAAAATGGACTGCTAGACATCTACCCCTAGTGATTGCAGATATACTTCCATCCTAACCTTCCAGAAGGTGTAGTTGGTTCCATCAAACCTTGGTGTTTTGTTGGTGGAAAGACCTTCTTGCTTGTCCATATATGTGCAATGACCAATTTTCCATATGTTAATCTGTTATTATAGACACCCGCTTTGATACCAATTGTTTTAATCGATTTAATAATGGGAGGGGGGGTGAATCAGTATTAGTGCATTTATGAACAAATTTTAACTTCTTTAACATATTAGTCTGAACTTAGTCTTGATCTTCAATTATGCATCCATGATAAATAAATATTCATCCACATATGCACCAAAACAAAGAACACAGGACACGAAATTTTTACGTGGAAAACCAAACGGGAGAAAACCACGGAATGCTCTTTTGTAATGAAAAGATTGCATTCAAGGAAGCATCTACTTCCTATGTTTACTAGCACCAAGTGGAAGGAGGCACCAACCCCCTGGTTTTATAGGAACCAACCTCCTAGTTTTACAGGCACCGATCTGAAGGAAGCACCAACTCCCTATGTTCTCCAACACCAACTGAAAGGAGGCTTCAACCTCCTGCTCCTTCCTCCGTCCTGCCACCCATATATGATAAGATGTTTCCTTGTATTACATATGACATGCGCACACTTATGATCTTTTGATATTAGCTCTACTGTGTGCACCTTTTGTATGCAGTCGTATTGTTTTCACTTCCCTACATACATCACATGACTTCTCGTTCCACTCAACACTTCACTTTTGCTGCTAACTCACTTCATGTACTGTGTGGTACTTCAACTGATCCTACAGTCTGCACCAATGTTCACTTTGTCATTCTGCTACTGCGCAACTTTACTCACCAACTGATAATGTGCTTCAATTGATAGCTTGTTGTTCTAAGATGGTGGACCTGTATCAGATAGAACTGTACACTTCCTAAGATGTTTCCATTCGGTTTAAGTGCCACGGTCTTTCAAAAAATCTGTGATGTACTATGCATCATATGACTCATCCTTTTAGTTTAACGCCCTGTTTTAGATCATCCTCATCATGAGGCGTATTCTTGATTATGTTGTTTCTCTGTCATTGTGCATCTGACAGACTTCTTTACTTTGCACACTTCAATTCAACCTTCGTGCATCAACTAAAATTCAGCACATCATCTGATATACTTCAGTTCTGTCTCTGTGATTCTGTCTTAAAAAATTTGTGACTGTCTGTGTGTTGGTTGTGTTACTATCATTTAGTCCTCACGCACTTGTGCATACTTCTGTAATTCTGCCTTTTTGTATATGCACAACTGTCACAGCTCTACAACATCTTTCTACGCACCATCAGTTATATCATTCTTCTTCTTGTGCATACTCAGATCCTCGCTAGATCATATTTTTGTTCCTCGAGCCCTTAATGCCCCGAATATAAATCTGTATCTTCCACTTATAAGCTCTTGATCCTTTCCCTCAAGCTTAATTCAAATCTCCAACTTGCTCCCTTATTTATAAATGTCCTGCATGGATTGTATGTCCACAAGTTGGTTGCGGCATTTCTTCTTCCTTGCTTCATGTATTATGCATATGTCACATGTCATCTTTTGCGTCGTTGATGTGTCCTTTCTTTGTGGGTATTGCGCATACTTGGTCCTCGACTTGGTGGTACTTTCACCCTTTTTGTACCATCACTTATGGGTCTTGCACACGTGATGTACCAATGATTTGCATAACTTGCACATACATTATCTTTGACTTGGTGGGACTTTGACCCTTGTGGTACCATCATTTGTGTGTCTTGCACATTTGTTGTGTCATCGGCTGTGGATTTTACACATATACTAACTTCAATCGCTACACCCTTCTTGGAACTTGTGCACTCTTCAACAACTGAAAGCTTCTTCTAATTTGTGGGACTTGCATGATTTCAGGACTGTTCAACCATAAGCTTGTTCCATGCTGCTTGTGCACTCCTGATCCTTGACCATTCAATGCTTGCGCATTCCAGAATCTTCTCTTGACTTGCTTGTGCACTTGTACTTTTGCTTAACCAACTCTTTGGATTGCTTGTGCATGTGTACCTTTGTCCATCCAACTCTTTTGTTGTTACCTTGAAGTAATATAACTTGGTGGATTGATGTCTGCACATGTACCACATGTAGTAGGATACATTCCTTATGTACTTCTTCAAATTGGATATTCATGATGTACCCTCCTTATGTGCTTATTGACACTGGATATGCATGATGTACACTTAGACACACTTCTTCAGACTGGATGCAACTTCTAGATATACTTCTTCAGACTGGCATCCATATCCTTCAACTTCTTGCTTGCACATATACTTCTTCAAAGTGGATTTTCTATACATCTTCAAGCTACCTTAGGAATGCTGCATCCACTTTGACATCAGTTGACATCAATGAGTCATACTGAATCAATCATGACATCGTCTTTGACATTAGTTGACATCAATGACAACCGAAATTCAACATCTTCAAGTACTGTGCATACTCAGGATCTACGTAGGCTCAAGATTGATTGATGAACTGAACTCTTTCATGCCTTGAGCTCTGATACCACGTTAATTTTTTTATCTTTAACTCGGAAATGCAATAATACTTGAAATCAAATAACAATCATACACATAAGCAATCACATTCAACACATGAATTTACCCTAGGGAAACCCTCTATTACTTGAGGGAGAAAACCCCAACAAAACCTTCTTTAGTATATTGATAGATAGTAGATAATGTATTTTACATCAAGCACCCCCGGTGCAATTACAGAGCAAGAGAAAGATAAAGAAGAGAGACTTAGAATAATATCTTGCACTAATAGAAGTTCCTTTCCTTCAATAAAGAAGAGAATTCGCTTCACATTGAATTCATCAATCTTGTATAACATATTTAAACATTCTTCACATGCATCGGCTTCTATTTTTATCTTCTGACTTCATGAATAACTCACCCTCCATCTGGATGTATCAATCTTGCATGAAGAAGAGCTCCCCACTTCTCATGTAGTGCATTAACTCACTAAACTGAGTCTTAGAATGAACTTGCCCCTTAACTAAAATCTTTCCCACTTAGTTAGGTGGCTAACTTAAGTGTCATCATGCAAGTGTCACAACTCAAGTGTCGTCTTTTAGTTTAACATAAGTGTCATCTTTTAGTTTCACATAAGTGTTGTCATGCAATAACACGTAGTTAACTAGATCTTCGTTGTTATCACTTAGTTAACTTTATTTAACCGATTCGTTCTTGTTAACGTCATTGTAGTGATCAATTCGAGTTCTCCTTTGATTTATTGAAGTTTAACAATTCAAATTATTTCTTAATTAGTTATTTTATGTGCAATTTGAATTCTCTCATATCTTATCACATCTTATATTTATCTCTTGTCTTATCTACATTGTCCACATGCACCAACTTAATTATCATATCAAATATACTAAGGATATTTTCCCAATGATGTGATCATATTGTTATACTATTGTTCCAAGTGGTTATATGCTAAAGTAATTCACTCTAAAGGTGGCCAGTCTCTAGAGGCAACTTAATAGCTCAACCATGGTTAGTAGTACATCACACACCATGCATGCTTCGACATGCAAAGCATCACCTTAACACATGAGGCACAAACTCAACACATGAGGATCTGTCTTGACACACAAGACCTTTGCCTTGACTAGCAAGATTGTACAACATCATCACTTTGACAAACAAAACACTTACCTCAACAAATGAAGCTTAACCATTCTTGAGTCCAACTCAAGATTCTTCTCCAAGTTTCTAGAGTCCAACTTAGGCTGCTATAAGGCACTACCTCGACACACGAGGCTCAATCTTAACACACAAGATTGACCTGGGGAATGACTCATGATGTTGTAACTTTAACAAAAAGATGTTGATATCTTTTTTCAGAGAGAAGGTTATGCTACCATTGTTGAGATGTTCGAAATTAATTTTTAATGCTATAAATACTGCATTATACTTGTACATTTACCTTCAAAATATTTCACCTCTATCAGTGTTGATTATCTCATGTTGTAAGGAAATTTTTTTGTGCTTTAACTCCCTAGGTTAGTTCCTATGTTAATTGGTTTATAAATAAATATAATTGTTATCCCACATGAATTAGGTTATCTAGTAGCCTTATACATCATAAAAAAACAAATTAATAAATAAATCTTTTCTCATTCTACTCATATCCTCATGTTTGCTTTATTCTCTATTACTATTTGAAGGTATGTTTTCAATATTTGAGATTGCCTATAATAGGAGGTTTCAATTGGGATTTGGTGTATTATTTGCTTAAATTTTAAAAGAACCCTTTATTTTTCACAAAGTCCCTTTGCTAGGTAGTTGATTTTTTCCAAGGTAGGTGGGAATGGTAGTTTTCTAGTGTTGGAGGTCATTTTTGTTTTGGTTAAAAGAGTGCTCTTTTTATACCAGGAAAGTGTTTCTTCTCTTACCTGTGGTTGGATTTCATAACATGCAATGTCTCTTTTATCATTTAAATATATGCCAAAATTCTCATTATTTTAAGTGGAGATACACATAACGTGAACGCAAATATAGGTGACAAATTGCATGTTTGTCACTAAGATTCACTTCAAAAAATGGACAAAATTGATTATTATTTCATCATGAGTTGTTTTAATACTAATTATTTTTTCAAATAGATCTTTTTTTTATACTTTCTTGTTAATGATTATTTTAGTAATTGTTATATGTATTTTTCAAATTTTGGGTTTTTATTTTACTTTTCGTTCTTCCGAAAAAGAATTGATTTTTTTTCAATGTAAGTAATTTTAGAATTTATCCTTTTCATGTTGTTCCCTATTTTCCATGCTTTAATTTTGTGTGTATATTTTTAAAGATAAACATAAGAAATGTATTTTATTTTTTAAATTGTATAATTAAAGTTATTAAATTAACCATGATATCAGTAATCACTAATCTCGTAATTGATATATTGAATTCATAATAAATATATTATTGTAATGGTTCCAAGATTAAATATTATATGAATGTGTGTGTATAAAATCACATTATTCATTATATTTTGTATATCTTATTACATTTATATAATACATTTAATTATTTATAATAATATATTACATTCATGTATTACTTTTAATTCACTATAATACCATTTTTTTAATTCAAAAATATAATATAGATTACGATGATGATTGTTAACATCATCTAATGTACCATCATCACCATCTAACAAACATCATCAATTAACATACACATCTAAAAAAACACAATCATTACCTAACAACATTATGTAGAATACACATCAAATATCACCTAACATACACATCTAATAAACACAAACAATAACATCTAATATTGTCACATACCATCATCTAAGATATAAACATATTCTTATAATTACATCTAAAATCACCTACATCATCTGACGTACCATCATCATCATCACCATCTAACAAACATAAACATCATCTAAAATTAGCTAACATCGTATACAATACACATCTATCATCACCTATCAAATATGATAAGCACCATCTAAAATACACATAAAAAATTAGTTAAAACATCTAACAAATATAAACGACATATAGCATATAAATCTAAAAATTACATCTAACAAAACAAAAGCATTGTCTAACATCATCATCACACACATATAGAAAGTATCATTTAACATACACATATAGCAAACATATCTAACATGACCTAACAATATATACATCAACATCAACTTCTAAATAAAGTACACCAACGTGAACATGAAAAATGCACTCATATATATATATATGAACAATAATATCAAACTCATGATCCATGATGTCAAATATACATCTCAAGTCAAATATTTACTATAGCATATATATCTGATCAACGTCCAGAACCAAAGGCATTGGTACCTTCATCGACAGAGGAAAATGCATCGATACCTCCACCAACTAGAGGCATCCTATCTAGAATAGTCAAGGTCGTGTCTGTAGTAGAAGAAGATGGATGGTCATCTATCCATGGAGGAGAGGGTGGTCGACCAATAAGTGGAGGAGGAGATGGTGGTTGATCATCATTATGAGGAAGAGGAAGAGAAGGTGGTTCAGATGAGGGTCGCTCGACTGGCTGAGGAGGAGCAGGAGCTGGAGGAGATGGTTCCTGGTCAACTCGGTGAGGTGAAGGAGGAGGTGGAGGAGATGTTTCCTAGTCAACTCGGTGAGCTAGATGAGATGGTTCTTGGTCAACTTGGTGAGGTGAAGGAGGAGGTGGAGGAGGAGCTAGATGAGATGGTGCATGGTCAACTTGGTGAGGTGAAGGAGGAGGTGGAGGAGGATCTAGATGAGATGGTGCATGTCCTACTCAGTGAGGTGAAGGAGGGGGTGGAGGAGGAGATGGATGAGATGGTGCCTCGTCAACTCGGTGAGGTGATGTAGGAAGTGGAGGAGGAGATGGATGAGATGGTGCTTGGTCAACTGGATGAGGTGATGGAGGATTTGGAGGAGGAGCTAGATGAGATGGTGCTTGGTCAAATTGGTGAGGTGAAGGAGGAGGTGGAGGAGGAGTTATATGAGATGGTTCCTAGTCAACTCGGTGAGGTGAAGGAGGAGGTGGAGGAGGAGCTGGAAGAGTTGGTGCCTGGTCAATTCGGTGAGGTGATGGAAGAGGTGGAGGAGGAGCTAGATGAGATGGTGCCTAGTCAACTCGGTGAGGTGAAGGAGGAGGTGGAGGAGGAGCTGGATGAGATAGTTCCTGGTCAATTAATCAAAAACCACATTAGACTTCAAAATCAAAGAGATATTTTAGTTTGGATCCATAATCCTCACGGAAAATATTCTCCAAAAAGAGGATATGATTTCATGATGGCTTCGAATTCAATGGTTGATCTGTGCTAGTGGTGGAAGTTTGTATGGAATTCAAACTGTCCTTTCAAAGCTAAAATTTTAACATGGTTTATTTTATGCAATAAAGCGCCAACCTGGAATACATTGCAGACAAGGAACTGAGAAGGTCCCGGAAGATTCTTTTTAAGTAAGTCTGATGAGGAGACAAATATTCACTTATTTTTAGAATGCAACTATATCAACCAAGTCTGGAAGGTTATGGATTCCATACTTCAATTGAAATGTTCTTGGACGGGCTCTTCAATACAACAAGGTTTAAAAGTATGGGTTCATAATCCAACATACAACACAATTTTAGCATTAATTTTTTTTTTTTGGAAAATATGGATCACAAGGAACAACAGTTTGTTCCAAAATTTGTTAGATATGCCTTACCAGTGTGCTAGGTGAAGCCTATATATATACTGTAATGATTTCCTCAGAAATAGTCTCTCATTAAAAAGAGGCAAGTAACAGTAGATGAGATTAATTGGAACATTCCTTGGGCATTTTTTGATGGTGTTGTGCGGAATTATCACCTCAAGAGTGGAGTCGGTGGTAGCATATATCTTTCAAAGGTGAATAAGTACTGCTTCAAGATTGGTTTGGGACCTTGGTTGAACAACTATGCAGAATTAATGGTGTTGAAGTTCTTATTAAGATTGGCAGTGGAGCTTAAAATCAAGAAGTTACAGGTTTTGGGGGATGCCAAACTTATCATTGAATGGATTTTGGCTAGAGACAAGGATTGCCACAACATTGTTGCGCCGAGAGGCGCTCTACAGCTCAGTATGGGGGAGATCTTGTTAGTCGAGTAACAAAATAATACAAAGTAAACAAAAAAAGAATAATACAAAGTAAAAAGTAATAAATATTATGTCGGCCATAAACAAAAAAGAATAATACAAAGTAAAAAATAAATATGAGACTTAAACTAGAAACTTTAGAGCTTAGGATTAAGTGGTAAATATTATGTCGGCCATAAACAAAAAAAAATACTATTATGTCGGCCATAAACAAAAAAGAATAATACAAAATAAAAAGTAAATATGAGACTTAAAATAGAGACTTTAGAGCTTAGGATTAGGTGGTAAATATTATGTCGGCCATAAACAAAAAAGAATAATACAAAGTAAAAAGTAAATATGAGACTTTACTTTTTACTTTTAATACAAAGTAAAAAGTAAATATGAGACTTTAGAGTATTTGTCTAGTAATAAAATAATACAAAGTAAACAAAAAATAATAATACAAAGTAAAAAGTAATAAATATTATGTCGGCCATAAACAAAAAAGAATAATACAAAGTAAAAAGTAAATATGAGACTTGAACTAGAGACTTTACTTTTTACTTTTAATACAAAGTAAAAAGTAAATATGAAATTTTAGAGTGTTTGTCTAATAAAAAAATAATACAAAGTAAACAAAAAATAATAATACAAAGTAAAAAGTAATAAATATTATGTCATTCATAAACAAAAAAGAATAATATAAAGTAAAAAGTAAATATGAGACTTAAAGTAGAGACTTTAGAGCTTAGGAGAAGATTTGATCTCTCTCGACACTTGATAGAGCCTAGGATTTGGATCTAAACTAGTATTAGAACCAATTCTGGAAGAAACAAAGATGCTAAAAACATTTATGGACTCAATATCCTTCAATCATGTTTTGTTCAGTTATATCGGATGTATATAAATTTTGTTTTATGATCCTTTCTAATGATGTTGAATATGGTTTGTTCAGTTATATCGGATGTATATAAATTTTGTTTTTCGATGTTATTAGTATGAATTTAAATCGTTGTAATGGCATATAAGACTTTTGGAAGGTAGCTGATTGGAAGGTCTGTTGGTAAATTTGTATTTTCATGATAAGATTGTAAAAGTCGAATGCATAAGTTTTTATGTAGTTTCATGATGTTGAGACTATAAGAGTGTTTTTTTCTTTTGACTGTAAGGTTTGTTGGCAGTGAGTGGGAATCATTTGTATTTCTTGTTTACCAATGAATTGTAAAGAGTCTAAGAACTTTTTTATAATTAAATCACTTAAAAAGGCTTTGAATCTGGAGAATATCTAAAAAAATATAAAAAATGTTATTTTTTTGTTTTGATTAATAAAAGGTTTACGATTTTTTTCTAAAAAATAACTTTCAACAATTAAAACTATTTTTAAACCAAATTTTTTATATTATAAAAAAGGAAAATATAATGAAAGTGAAAAAATACTATTATATAAATTCAAATACATTCCAAATCTTATTATTCGTGCACATTCACTCACGTGCTCAATATGTATATGTAGCAAATATGAAACCGAATTCTAATCTATGGTAGAGAATGATAACATTAATAGAAAACCAAATTCCATGTTGTAGAAAACCTGATGTAAATAATATTTACAAAATTAATTAAATATAAGTTAAATCCATGGTTAGTTTCTATTGGTCTTGTTTTGCATCGAAACTATGTTCGAACCCCGCAAATCCAGTAGGCACAAAAGAAATTTAGGGGAATGAATCTGCTTTCTTTAGATATGAGTTGAATGACTTATTCTTATTTTTTATTTTTATGAGATAATAAGTTATAAAATTCATTATGAATATAAATAATTTGGAAAAAATATTTATAATTTTGAAATGAAAATATTTCAAAATAAAATGTTTTTAGTCTTTACGTTCTATATATATAAAATGGTGTTTTTAGTCTAATCCAATGGGAGGTATTAATATGAATTTTGAGATAATTTTTTATTTTATTTTAGAAATATTTGATTTCTTCTTTAATCTATAATACAAAAAGTTCTTCAGATTTTATTTTTATCTTATAAATTATTATTTTTCTTTAAACTCGATATTATGAAAAAGTAATATTAAGCTCCTACTCTTTTAGAAATATTGAACTTCTAATTTAAATTTAACTATCTCTTTATATTACATTAACTTTACCTTGTTTTCAATTTCCCATTACACCATCATTTCTCTTTGAATTTAACATTTATGGTATCATGTGTTGAATAGAAACCTCTTCTTTTATTCTATGATGCTTTATGCAAAAAAAAAATATTTTATTTCTAATCCTTCTTGTTTAAACTCTTGAAAGTAATTATCTAATATTAAAAGAAATGTTAAGAAGTCTCAAAATATCTTTGTTAATTAGCTTGTGTTTCTACTTTAATTAATTAATCATATCTTTTTTCTTAAAGGTTTGATTATGAAAATGGTTTTACATTTATTTGACTTTTTTCCAATATTATTTAGAAATACTACAACACCAAATTTCACAATCACATAATCTCACCAAAGTAAAAGATACTTTTTTACAAAAGTTATTAGGTCAAAACAAATTTTCTCCTTCTTGCAACACTATAGTTACAATTGAGATTGTTATGATTTCTAACCTCCATTAATCCTTCCAACCTCCATTAATCCTTCTTACAACACTATACTCCTAATTGAGATTGTTGTGAGTTTCGACTCAAAAATATATATACAAATTAACTTCCTCCAAAATGTTAGGGTTATAAACTTGTACTCATATTTGAGGATAATAATGTTTGTCTTATCTTTGGGTGAATGCAAGATAATGATGGGCTCTTTTGACACAATAAATGTGATAGAATATAAGGTATATCTCTATGTTGGTGCACAGTTTCAGTACCTAAATTATGGAATCAATATATGAAAATTGGTTTACTTGTAGAGGACAATGAGTACTAGTGCAGGGATATTTTTTCAAAATAAATTAGTATTCTGTAATACTTTTTTAAATTATTAAAGTCAGTGAACCATGAAATTATCATGTCAAAGTGTTAGTGCAACATTTGAAGGTTAGTCTATAGTAGTTCACCATATAATTTTTTTTGAAACCATTAAGGAATGGAAAAGTTATAGGCGAAACATTAACAGTCTATTTTTTGTGTGAATGAGTTATGTCTCAAGAAAAATAGAAAAAAATACAAAGAAATTATATATATATATATATATATATATATTTGAAATCATCATAAACAAGTCTATGAACATCTACCATTTCATCATTTATGGATATGAGTACCATATTGTAGTTTTTCATCAAACATAGACATATTGAAAAATGAGAGAAAAACATTGAATTTGCTATATATATATATATAATCATCATCATCATCATCATAAACAAGTCTATGAACATCTACTGTTTCATCATCTATGGATATGAGTACCATATAGTAGTTTTTCGTCAAACATAGACATATTGAAAAATGAGAGAAAAATGTTGAATTTGCTCTGGTTTATGAATTCAATACCACTGGAATGGTTACTCCGAACCTAAGTATAAAGCATACAGATAGGATCAAAGATTACACATAGGACATGCCAAGCAATCGATACTAGTGTTAATAAACATGAGCTCATTCATTTGAAATTCAAATTTTCCAGCGGGACAACCTCTAGCCTAAAATTTGAAATTTACATAACCAAAATGCATGCAAGTTATAGTGAAAAATAACATGTGCAATTTACGGTGATAAAAAACACGCAGATGTTATGTACAGCTAGAACTCATGCATGGTACACATGGCATTACAAAAAATATTTTCTTAGCACAACCAAAAAATCAATAATCATTGTCTTGCAACCTATGCACATAATAACTATTGCCTAGCGGATATCATTATATTGACTAAGGGATTAGGGGTTAATTATTATTAGACTTTTATATTTATAGAGGTTAGGTTTAAGGTGTTATATGGTTATCTAGGTTAAATTGTTGTGAGTGTTAAGGACTAGGGGATATATAGTCATTAGGTGTTAGTAGTTAGGAGTTATAGGGGACGTAGTTAAGGGTTATTGGGCGTGAGAATTTTTAATGTCCCTAAAAGAAAAGAAGAGCCTTGGGATATTGTTGAATCTTCTTGAGATCAAGAACCTTGAACAAGTCTTAGAACCAACAAACAATTCCTTTGCAGGGATTCGAGTGGGATAAAAGTATCACATGTAGGTTTTGTGCATAGGGATTTGAGACTAGGAATATTGTGAACCTCACATTGGGTCTCTGTAATACCCCCAATTCGACCCTTAGGATATATTAGCCTTTAATGTAAATAATGTGTACGTGTGATGTATGTTTTCCTAGCGTGGAGCTCAAGGCCAAGGCCCCGCTAGTGAAAGCCGAATTTTATTTAAAGGGCAAGTATTTGATATTTTGATACCATGTGCTCTTAAGCCATGGAAATTGTAATAGGATGTAAATAAACATCAGGCAATATAAAATTCCAAGACTGGCTATGGAGGCAACGAATGAGAAGGGGGCCACGTGTATCCACTAGGGAGTGGTGAGGGGGCTATGGGAGTAAACCATAGGTTGCCATATGTCTTTATGAGAACCCATTTGACCTTTCTAGATGACATTTATTCCTGTTGTAAGAGAGTGGTTGAAGAATTAAGTCAATGACTTTGATGGAGTATGGGCAGCCCTGAAATTCGTATGGGAAGGTATGGGCTCTTTTGACTTGTCCCACAAGTCACTCTACATCTTGGGGGTTGCTCCATCCTTATCCCCATTCCATTGTGGAAGTATGGGACATCTTTCTCCACCCAAAAACGAGCTCCCAACAGTGAGAAAACCGAAAATCGCGACTCTGAGAGAACCCACGTTTTGGGAAGCCAAAAACGTCCTGATTTGGTATTGGATAGAGAAATCCAATGGGGGATCCATTGGTAGGAACCTTGGGGCGAAATTGGGAGCAATAGCTACCCCAAAAGCCATGGGAAAACCCAGTTTTAATGGCCCAGAAAATCAGTGACGGATTTGGGTTGTTTGTGATAGATTTGTGAGAAATCCAATTGTGGATATATGAATAGAGGATGGGATTGCTGAGTCTAGTTTTGAAGGGTATGTGGCTCTGGGTTTGAGCTCAGTGGACTAGCATCCCCCTCCATCTCCTATTGCATTCTTGAGAAACCCAACTGTGTGTTGGCTTAGCATGGTTGTTTGATTGAAACCCTGACTGTGAGTGAGCCATCTAGTTCCTCCTTAGTGGATACACAGCCCAGCTCGGGGGTGATCTCTCAGCCGAAAGAATACAGGCTGGACAGAGATCTATGGTTGGGTGGAACGTTGCTTTCACGTAGCCAGTCGTTTGGACCGTTACAATTCAAGATAAGTATTCTGTGAATTAATTTATATACAGTCTGTGGTTGCAATGCATTCAATCTGAAGGATTAATTATTCCTGTTAATGAAATGAGATGCATCATGTTTTATGCAGTATGATAATTTGTCCATGCTTAATGAAATTAGTGACTGTTACATGTATGAATGATATGGGCATGCTGAATGTATGAAGAAATAGTGTGCATATGACGTGTTTAGATCCACTGTGTTTTATTGAAGTTTACATCTGTATAGAGAAGTTTTAATTATTACAGATTTATGGGTAAAGATTGTTGGGGCTAAGTTTACAAAAGCCCGGTATGTTGTTAATGTTTCCTTCCCTGTTGTTCTAAGGAGAAGGGGACATTACAGTCTCAAGGTCTAACCAAGGTTAAGGGAGAACAACAAATGCATTCTGCCCTAAATGAACCTTCTAAGGCTCAAGTGCTATTAACAACAACTATAACTCATGAACCCTCTCAAACTACATGTACTTCCATTAATGCATCCTCAAACTAGCACATGAGACCCTTGTAGGTAATATTTAGAATACTAGAGAGATATGGGAACCATGACTAAACCACAACATAGGTCCTAAATAGGAATGTTTCTTGAGTCCAGACCAAGAAAATTTTTGCAGCACAAGCTCCTTGAATGAATTCTCAAAACATCACACAAACTTCCTTTGCATGGGTTCTTTACGAGCCTCCGAATGAGATATGAACAGCATGAATAGGTTTTGTGCACTAGAAATGGGTCTCGAGACCTAAACATGGTCAAGGGTGGAAATAAGGGCCTTAATACCTAATTGAAGCTTCTCAAGGCCAAGCACCATGAAGAACACCTAGAAGCTATGACACAAACCCTCACTAAAGGGTCTGTGGCATAGGAGTTGGATATGAACACCACTATTAAGATGTTTTTCATGTCACTGATGGAGCTCAAGTCTTGACCATGGTTATGCTAGGAAAAAAATAGCCTTAATCACTTTACCATGGTCGAGGGAGGGAAACAATGACCATGGGCACTAAAAATAGCTTATCAAGCTCAAGCAACATGAACGCAACATTGAACCACGACATGGGACCCTTGTAGGGTATCTTTGTCCTACTAGAGGGAAATAGGAATAATGAATCTAGGTATTGAGCAGTAGGAAGGGATCTTGATGTATAAATAACTTGGATGGAGGAAAACAAGGGTCTCAGGCATCAAACAAAGTTTCTTGAAATCAAGTGCCATGAAAATCAACATGGAACCACACCTCTTGAATGGGTTTTTAGAATTCAAGTTCAATATGGATGCCATTAAAATGTTTTACAGACCATGGATGGATCACAATGCATTTCAACCATCATCAAAGAATGAAAACATGTGGCATAGGATATTTTCAAAGCTTCTCAAGCTCAAAATCCTTGTACAAGTCCTCAAAACAAAACAAAAGAACTATGTAGGTGTTCCTTAGCCTTCGAGTGGGACAAGAGAAATTTTAGGGGCAAAATTTAGTTTATGAGATAAAAATATTTTCCATTTTCCATTTTTATATAAGACGATTCACCCAATTTCCATACCTTATTCATTTTTTTTACTCTAAAAAACACCAAAATTGTCCAAAAACTATATAAAATCCTTAGCAATTTGAATATTTTTTTAAAAATATTGCCAAACATTTTATGGTTGGACATTTGATAATTTGTAATATTTTCCAAGGTTTGTATATAGTTTAAGAAAAATATGGATCCTTAAAATTTTCCCTGAGTGGGACACATGCACCATGACTTGTTTGTATGCATCGTAAATGGGTGTGAAGGCATAAGCATGGTTATAAGGGAAACAATGTCCATATGCCCTGATGTGGGGGGAAATTCACATTTTTTTCAAATATTTGAAAAACAAGCACGTGCTCCTAGAGTCTAATGATGCGTAGACGTTCCTAGACTATAAAAATTCGTTGTAGAAAGGAAAAGGTGAACCAATACAACTTTATGAACTAGAAAACTTTATGGCCCAAAAAACACACATGGGGTATTGTGATATAGAACGTGCACACGTTATTTTGAAAAAGAATGCACTCATGATTTATTGAACTATAAATAGTGCACATTCTTTACACCTAAACTATGTGTAATATCACATGTCAAGTTTAGGGTTTTGTCGAACTTAGCTTTGGTATATGCGATCGAATTCTATCTTTACGTAGCATGAGAGGGATTTTCAGATCTTGAATTGCATCTAAAAGGTCCATCATTACCTTGCACTCACCCCCTTATCTATTATTATTCCATAGCTCACATAACTATGCTTGATAATGACCATTAGTCTCCCCATTCAAACATTTCTATATTGGATACTAATTCAGATAATGCATCCTAGCCATTTCATGCAGTTCAGCAAGTGCAATTGTTTATTTGTTATCATGTTGATTAAGTATTCTAGTCAAGTGGTTTTGTTTATTTTAAGACTAGACATCCACTGAAAGCAATTTGTCTACTTTTGATCATAGCCTACCCATATTCTCAAGGTCTAACATTCTAGGGAAGGCAATAATAAGCTGAAGAACCATAGTCCTTCCACACTTGATATAAAAGAAGGTAATAAAAAAATTGTGGAAAATCCCTAATGAAATTATATCAGTGTGATCAAACTAATAATTATTTATATAGAACAACACTTCAAACATAAAATATCTATACTTGTTTTTTTTTAACTAGGGGACTTGGGGTTGGGCTCATACTCAAGTCACACGGGGTTGATTCCAGTTCACTGTACTACTATACCCTTAGGCATACAACGTTGCCCCACGTGCGGCACACATGTCTCAGTCCAAGTTTAAACCTACAACATCACTAGGAGTACCTTAACAGTGCACCTTATGGCCAAGTAGCCTCTACCATTTTTCAATTTGAGATAGGTTTTAATCAGCTAATAGTGGTAAAAAGGAGGCATAAATAGAAAAGAGCATCTATGCATGTTTAGTAAACAAGAGCCACAAGGTGTCAATGTCCCCGACATTGTCACTTACTCTATTTATTTGAAGCTAAAAATTTTGTATATGTTTGAAGCTAGAAAATTTGTATATGCATTTATAAGTAGGCTTTGATCAGAATATTGACTTTAATTTTTATATTATATATATATATATATGTTGTTGTTATATATATATATATATATATATATATATATGTTGTTGTTATATATATATATATATATATATAATCTTAAATTTTGTTCATTATTTTTACAGCTTTTATTTTTATATTTAAAGTAATTGCTAGTTTAATAGTAATTTATAAAGGAATTTTGATGAATCATCCAAACTTAAATAAATAATGTTTTTTTCTTAGATTGTTTAGTTAGGTAAAAATGAAACTTATAGGCGTTATTATCTCAACTTTTCTTAGATGGAAGTAAATATGAAAAAAAACTAGATTGGAGGAGAGGTCAAACACTTGTATGCATCAGATTGTTTTGATGGTCATTAACAAACTGATGTTTTACGGGCCTTAACTAACTAAGAGAGGCGGATAAGTTCAAAAAGAAGATGCGTGCCCATACATTAACCATGTCGTCGATTATTACATCTATGTAAGCAACGCCGTCAACGAGGGCCCATTAGAACAAGGGACTGGAATACGATGACGACGACGAGCCCACCAACAAAAAATTACACACTTACTTCTGCTTGCTATCAATGCTAAAGGTTGAGATTGATCTGTACCCGAGTTTTTTTAATTTTTTAAGTAGATATTTAGAAAAATTGGATTCAAAGATTCCATTGTAACGTATCCCTTTGGAGAACTAAGATTAGATTATAACATATCCATAACCAGTTAATTGCCACTTTCAGGTTTGAATGGTAAAGTTTCGAGCAATTGCGAGAATAATCTATTAACTTGGCAACCAGATCCCGACACATTAAAATTCCTAGGCTTATTGTAAGACATTTAAGATCTCGGCACAACATTATCCCACGTTGAATGACTTTGTTGTATGGAAGGTTGTGTGGTTCATGATTATTGTTTCTTGTGGGTTCCAAAATTGGGACCGCCATTGGTGATGCCTGTTTCCATTGGGAAAATTTGCTTCATATAAAGGTTTCATATGAAAAGGACATGTAAGTGATTATGTTGACGGTATTTGATCCATGACAATAACATGATTTCAATAGTTTAAGATTTACCATATACAACTTCTTATTATCAATTATCATTTTGGGAATTTTATTCACCGAATATTATTTATTCCTTATTTATTCGTTCTCTTTTTTATCAACTGCTCTACATTCATCAGTTTCGTTCAACCTCACAACGCTGCTGAATGTATCGATTGTCATCTATTTTTTGTAGTGAACTTGAATCTGTCAAGGATGTGGGTCTTCTCTTTCCCCATGGTTATCTAAAGACAAGTACTATTGCTGACAATATAAGACAACACAAACCATTGAATCAAAATCCTGAACATATCTGTGTAATCTGAAAACATCTGCGAATAACAAAACGCTTTCCTATAACATAAAAAGAGTACTTAAACACTAGCATAATTAATGCATTAACTAACAAATAATACAAACACCAATGAATGGAACTAATACACCCACTCAACAAACATGCATTGCCGCATAAATATAAACAATAATACGGATGATGCAATCCCTTAACAAAGGATTAAAAGAGACAAAATATAAAAATAAAACAGTTCCAGACGCTCCTCTCAAACCTAGTCTAAAATAAAAAGGAGAGTAGTTCGGCTCCCATTAGAGATTACGCATGCGGAAAAACAGAAAAATAAGGCAAGTTGCAACCAAGTGCGGATATGTCCATCGAGAGATATCTGAAAAAAGATAAAACGCTAAAAGAGATCATTTAAATCTAATAATGGCAGAGAACAACACCTGGGTAATTAAACACGTACACATAGTCCATATTCGGATTTGGTAAATGCACGTATTTGAAGTTGCCAGGTCCTCCCATGAGGCCCACATGTCTTTGCTCTCAAATCCTTGGCCTCATGCATGAGGCACAACTGTCCTTACCTCCATTTACATTCCATTAAAATTAATAAATGAACAAAACAAATTTGGCTCCCTTCCCTTCTTTCCTGTTTTACATTTTAGACTGAAATTTTCTCTAGCAAGCTATCGATTCTCTTAAGAGTCCGCTTGAACTAGGATCCATTGTTTACGATTAATTTGAATCAGAGAGTTCTATTTTTTATTTTTCTTATCTAAATCGTTAAGGAAGTATTGGACAAGAATTTCCTGTTGGATTCTGTTGGTAGTTAGAGACCCTTCGATTGAATAGCCAACCCTATTTACTGTGATTCGGTTATAAACGTTTTTCCGTAGATATCGATGCTACTCCCCCTAGCCAGTGGAAAGCCGACCATATTTAATATTTCTGCAACTTTAGGTAAGTCAGGTTTTATCATCTAATCTTGGTAAGTCAGGATTTATCATTTAATCTTATCAGAAAGAAATTGAAAAAGCATAGTTCAACAAGAATTTCAAGTGATTTGAGAGAACAAATAACATACGCATTTACATATACTAACTAATTTTCATTTTTTTGTGGCCAATTGACTCCCCAGGACGCGATAAACGTGAGAAACCGGATGGGACTAGGAAGCAGAAGAAACAAGGCAGAAGCTAGGAAACAATCCTGGAGTTGGTTTGGCTACAATAGGTAGAGGTTGCAGGTCCCAATAATTCTCCATAGAAGGATGATATACTTGACAACGCAGGTATGTTTCACATGTTGCAATCCCAATCAGCCATAGAGGACCAGTTCCTCCTTATCGAGCTAATAATTGGCTTATTTTCATAACAACTTGTTGCATAGAAGATGGGACTGACAACCCTATCGATGCTCCTCCTGCCTTGCGCTGCTCTACAAGCCACTTTAACTCACCCACGCTAAGAATTATACCAGCCTTATTCAAACGAGCTTCCACCATTTGTTCTTTGTTTCCAAAACAGAACATAAAGCAGATATCTCTGTTACAATAGGAAGGATCTGAACAGAAAGCAGATATCTCTGTTACAATAGGAAGGATAGGAAGTTGCGTTGGGGTTTCACCTTTTTATAATATTCTCTGCACAAGTTTTTTATTACAGCTTCAGCCTCTTTCTCCCCTATGGGAACCAACCCCTAAACTTTGAAGTCGTAGCCGAGCAAGCCTGGTGCAGATGGCTAGCAGGGGTTGCCAAAACCGTAGCACCGACATGTAGAGAATCGTTTGGCCGTGAGGGCAGCGAGAATCTTCTGCTATGGCATGATTTAAGATGCTCGCCGCCTATGGGGTTAGCGTCTGCTGCATTGTTCTTGGGTTAGTGTCTGCTGCACTTTGCTTGGCCTTGGAGTTTCTGCGAGATGAAGGTTAAGCACAGTACATAACTCTAGCAGTGTATATGCCGACTGTGTAGTGTATATGCCTTGGTTGATGGGTTGATGTTGATGGCATGTCAGAGATGGCACCATCTCTCCACTACGACATCTGTACTCCATAAACAAGTGGCCACCAAACATTAAAAGCTCGTTGTACTCTATAATACAAGTGGCCACCAACATTAAAAACCTACACATGTAGACTTATACAAATGCGATGGATGGATTTCTCTTTCGTGTGCAGAATTGAGACACCAACTCATACGCATGAATGCATTTAAACCACCCATACCGACGTCATAGGAACCTGACTGACTGCATTTAAACTGCCCATACCGCCCATGACGTCAACACGCCGCCGGGCCTGAGGCACAAGAACCCAAACCCGACATCATGGTGGACGGATCCAATAAAAACAGAGATAAATCCTATTTAAAAAAAGCACCAAACTAAAAAAATTTACAGACTATGGCCACACCTTCATCCAGAAATTTGCAAACAACCCTCCCAACTAATGGCCCCGACCAAAAAATATATGTTGGGGACATAACAAGAAGAATCTAGATGGAAGAAGAATATGTTTTTTGGGTCGTTTTAATTCCTTTACGAGTGGTTCCCACTTCGTGGTTCCCACTTCAACTCTTGAACTGTCCAAATTGAACAAATGGCTTATGGTGACTTCACCACTGCATACTGGTGCAGCATTAAAGAAATTATGTACAAAAGTCTGAATAATAAATGCTATCCACCAAAATATATTAAGACAATTCTAGATAAATAATTGAATGCGATGAGTTTCACGGATAAGGGCAGAAAAATGAGTATCAGGTTTTAGATACTCTGATTCTCTCTTTTATTAATGGCAGACAGTGGCAGTTGAGAAGTAATTGAATGCAATGATTTCCATAGATATCTGCATAAATAATTGATAAGAGTAGAAAAATGAGAAGATAAATCCAGGCCAGGAGGGACCTCTGAAGATTGCAAACCGAGTGTTTGATCGGCAAAAACAGAATCTTCCGCCATGATCCTTCAGTTCTTGCTCTCGCTGTTGTGGGTGGGCGTCTGCAGTCTCTTCCGAAGGAGACGCTGGTCGACAGAGAGGATTTCAGTGAACCAGGGAGACGAAGAGGAGGAAGCGAAGAAGGTCCATAAATTGAGATACAGCGAGTATCAGCCGGAAGCCTATCCGAACGGTTACCAGACAGATGAGGTGGGATATGGCAAGCTCGGAGAACTAGGCGTGGCATTTGGTGGAGATCTGACGTGTCCATTCTTCCCTTCCTTTCTGAATCACAAGAAGCATAAGATTTGGTGATTAGATCCAGAGATTGACAGCATCATAAGATTCGGTGATTAGATCCATAGTCGGGACACCTTGCAGTTTAGCATTTAATGATGTTGTTGCTGTTGGGATTTTGAATGGTTAGTATTAAATATTTGTTATTTGGTTAATTATTATTATTGGAATATTTTCAAATAATTTTTAATTATAAATTTAAGTTAAAATTTGATTATTAATTATTTAAATGTATTTATTATTTATAAATATTTAGTTTTCATTTAAAACTTATAATCTAAATAAGTACAATAACTGCAAAGCAACTAGTCTCTGCTTTGGGACTATGTTTTTTTGTTTTATTGACCTATGAATATAATCAAATGTTTATAAAATAAAATAATAGAACAGAAACAAATTAACATACAAAATTTCTATAAACTTTTGCTAGACAATGTACATTTTTAGTTCAAAATTAACATAGTGAACGGAATAAAATGGATTTTAGTGATATGGTTGTTTCACAGCTATGCCATTCCGCCATAAAATATGCTAGTTGATCTTGTAAAAACCATGTGATGTGAAAAAGGATGTTTAATTAACTTTTTCGTGGAAGTTTATCATTTGACGTACTGATTTTTTTGTCATTTTTCGATCATATTTTTTTTATTTGTACTAATTTCTTTTCAACCTTAAGTGGAAGCCCGGCGAGTCCAGTTCACATGACGGGAAAGAGTACACAAGTATGAACACGCGTCATAAATTAAAACAATTTATAAATATTTAAAGCATTTAAATACAATTAGTCATTGTTAAGCATATTAATGAGTAGAAACTTGACTTTTTTTAGTTTTTTTTTATTTTTTTATTTTAATTTTAAAAAAATATTTGATTACCCTGCTTTGGTAGGGACTAATAACTTATATTTACAATTTTAACAATTTCTCTAAATTTTTAACATGATGCAAATTTTAATATATTTAGATTACTTTTTCAAAATTTTATTTAACTTTATACCTACTAGCAAGACATATTAATATTAATAGTATGGCTTATATACGTCGATCGACGTATATAGGTCACACATTTAAATGTAGTTGATATACGCCAATCGGCCTATATAAGCCATATTATTAATATTAATATGGCTTGCTAGTTAACAGTTGGCCTCCAAGGAGGAAGGATTATTCAATTTTAAGTATTAAAATAATTATTATATGAAATTATTATTATTATAAATATTAATATTATAGTTATAATTATAATTATAATTATTATAATTATTATATTATTGATTATCTATTATAATATTTAGTGTTTTATTTATTATTTAATTAATATTTATTATAGTATTTATTATTTAATTGTTAATTATAATAATAATTATTTTTATTATAATAACAATAAAATATTTCAATATTACAGTTAAACTTAAACTTATGTTATTATTATTTGTATAACAATTATTATTATGAGATAATAATTATTTAGTATTAATATATATTATTTACAATAATAATAATCAAACAATTATAAATAAGTAAATAAAAAATTGTTAGTATTTATTTTTTAAATAAAAATAAATAATTAATAAGCAATATTTCTTTTTATTTAATATTAAGGTTTTTTAAGATTATATACATTAATATTATATTATATTATAATATAATATTTATAATTCGATAAGAATATATATATTTGTGTTCGTAATGAATATTATAACATTAATTTGAGATATTATACTTGTTATTATTAAAAATGTAAATAATAACAACAATATAAATAGTATTTTTTTTTGACAAAAGCATTGGGAAGATTAATTAAGAGCCGGTGAAACAGCCACCGTGTGCTTGGGTACATAACTATCAGTATCTGAAACAACAGAATTCTTAGGCTTAGGCTGCCCAGAGGTTTCAGAATTAAGTAGCAAAATTACAGTGGACTGGAATGTAATACAAGAAATAGCAAAGAGAACATAGTAGAGATCAGAGCAAGGTCTAAGCGCCATTAAGCTTTTCCAGGATCTTCTGGACCGCTGCTTCCAGTGCAGCAATTATGTTCCCGAAATTCCCTTCAGTATTGGCCTGGTCTTTGAAATGGGTGTACACCACCTCTTCAAAATAGGAGACTTCTCCTTTGGAATCTTTGATTTCCTCCTTGATGCCCTGTAGATCCTTATTGAACTTTCGCCATTTCTGGAAATCCTCTGCATTGTGGGATTTCTGTCGGCCTTCATTCTCCTCAGACTTTGATTTAAGAATGTCGATTGAATTTTGCAGATCGACCAGTCTGTCCTCCATCGATTTGCCTCCTGAGGTTGAGCCCACCGACGCCATGTTGTATTTCGCAGACGGATCCTGATCTTCTTGGTTCTTCTACTCAATCTCTCGCTTCTATTTCTAGCACTGGCGCACTGGATATGTCTGTTCCCAGACGGCCTGAATATATAGGAGAAGAGGCGCTCTGGGTGGTCACGGGTCTTAGAGCCACCGTCCTGGAGTAGCAGTCTGAAGTGGAGAATAATCTCGATGGCAATCTTGACCATCTCGCTATTCGGATCCGCGAGCATCTTAGCAATCCAGCAGAAAATCGATGTCAGGATATTATTTGTCTTAAGGGATAGAGCAATAAGATTCTCTGTCATTAATCGACAAAATACTCCTGCCCAGGAGCACGGCTCTGTTGGCCTCTGCATCAGCCAGACCGTTGAGATCACGAGGAACATGATAAAAGCTAATTTTGGTGAATTTGGACATGATTAAAAATATTCTACGCAGGACCCGAGAAAGATTAAGCTGATGGGTTGGCTTATTCGAGTTCATGGCTTGAATAATAATCCTTGAATCTCCGAAAACGGTGAGCTCGGGAATGTCCTTATCAATGGCTTGCTTTAGCCCTTGCCAGAGGGCCAGTACTTCCGCATTATTGTTGGAGTCCGTCCCTATGCCCCAGGCAAAGGAAGTGAGGAATTCATTGTGAGGGTTGAGGAGGATTCCCCCCGCCCCAGCTTTTCCTGGGTTGCCCTTAGAGGCCCCATCAAAGAACAGGCAGTGCTCCTTTATTATCGATCTCCAATTATTGAACTCGGTTGCACTCATTCTAATTTCCCAGTTTTCGTGAGAGGTGGGTGAGATTGCATTGGGGTCATCTTTGAGATTGAATTTAGCTATCCAGCTTGCCTCAACAAGATTGAGACTTCTAGAGTTGGTGATAGTTCTGGAATCCACTGCTTCCCCCAACAAGGCCACGCAAGTGGTAGCTACCCTGGAACTTGAGGTTGCTTTATCTCTAAATAAGCGGCTATTTCGTTCCAGCCAGATCTTCCAGCATATAACTTTTGGGGTCCACATCATATAAATAGTATTATTAACATTAGGAAACATCATTAATATTAATGTTTCTAATATTAATAACTTGAATATTATTTTTAACATTAAGTTTTTTAATCGTTAACATTAATATTAATGAGGTTAGTATTAATGTTAATTATGTCAATATTAGTATTAATTATGTTAAAATTAGTATTAAATGGCTTATAAATTAACATTAATATTAATGAGGTTAATATTAATGTTAATTATGTCAATATTAGTATTAATTATGTTAAAATTAGTATCAAATGGCTTATAATTTATATATGATTGAATTTATAATATTATATGGCTTATAATATTGTATAGTCTATTGAATTTATTTGGTTTATAGGCTATGGTCTACTTTTTCAAGAATAAATGGCCATTTGATGATGGTTGTCTCTTTGTTGTGCATGTTTGATCAAGGTTGACTTTTGGTTGCGAATGTTTGATCATAGTTGACTATAGGTTGACCATGTTTTCACATATTTGCCTTATGGTTCTCTACGTTTATGCATGGTTGACTTTTGGTTCTCAAAGATTGCGTAAGTGTGACAATGGTTAACTTTTGCTTCTTTATGGTTGCACATGTTTGACTCTCATTGTCCATGGTTGAGCATGGTTCTCTATGGTTGCGCATATTTGACCATGATTGAATTTTGGTTTACATTGCTCTACCATGGTTGACTTTTGGTTTACAATGGTCGACCATTGTTCCTCATGTTTAACCATGGTTGGCTTCTGGTTGACTATGGTTCCATGTGTTCAACTTTTTGGTAGACTTTTTGTTCTGCGTGTTTGACCATGGTTGATTTTTAGGTTCCGCATGTTTGACCATGGTTGATTTTTAGGTTCCACATTTTTTACCATGGTTGAGTATTGTTGTACATGTTTGACATTAGTTAAACACATTCACCTATGGTTATGCATGTTTGACCATGGTTGACTATGAATATGCATGCTTGAACATGGTTGACTTTTGGTTATGCATGGTTGACCTTCATTGACCATGGTTGCGCATGTTTGAACATAGTTGACTATGGTTGCACATGTTTGACTTCTAGTTGCTCATGTTTTCCCATGGTTGACTTTTCGTTGACTATGGTTTCACATGTTTGCCCTCGGTTACATTTTATTGCACATGCTAAATCATGGTTGAGTATTGACAATGTATCTTTGACAATGGATGACCATGGTTACGCATGTTTGACTTTTGGTTCTCTATGGTTATGCAGGTGCTGATAATGTTTGCGCATTTTTTACTTTTTGTTCTTTTGGTTGGAAAGGTTTGACAATGGTTGACTTTTGGTTCTTTATTTTTGCACATGTTTGACCATGGTAGATTATGGTTTGGCATGGTCATCTATGGTTGAACATGGTTGACTTTCGTCGACAACAATGGTTGAATTTTGGTTGACCATGGTTGAATTTTTGTTGACAACCATTGAAAACTACGGTTGTGCATGTTTTACCATGGTTGAATTTTGGTTAACATGGTTGATCATGGTTATTAATATTAATATTGCTACCTTTGGTTGACAAAGTTATTACAGTTGACATTGGTTGATTATGGTTGACTTTTTGTTGAAATTCATGTTTGACCATGGTTGAATATTGTTTGACTATTGTTGAATATTGGTGAGTTTTTGTTGACCATGGTTGACTTCTAATTTACTTTGGTTAACTAAGGTTGACCATGTTTGACTTTAATTGATCAAGATTGACTTTTGATTGGATTTGGTTGATTATGGTTGACCATTAGTCAACCAAAGGTCAACCATCATCAAGGTTGTCTTTGGTCAACCATGGTTGACCATGACTGACTCTTCATTGACCATGGTTGAATTTAGTTTATCGTGGTTGACTTTGGTTGAATACGGTTCACTTTCCCTAATTTTGGTCAACCATGGTTGAATTTTAGTTGTCCACGACTTTGGTTGACTTTGGTTTACCACGGTTGACGTTGTTGACTTTTAGTTGACCATAGTTGACCATGGTTAACTTTGAATAACTATGGTTGAGCATGGTTGACTATGGTTGAGTTTGGCTAGCCATGGTTGACTTTTAATTAACTTTAGTTCACCGTGGTTGACTATGGTTAACCATGGTTTATGATGGTTGACCACAGAAGGCTTTGGTTGACCATGGTTAACTTTGGTTGATTTTAGGTGACTATGGTTGACTTTGGTGGACTTTGGTTTACCATGGTTGCATTTTGTTGACCATGGTTGACTTTTAGTTAACCTTTGTTGAATTTTGGTTAAGCATGGTTGAATTTGGTTGACCATGTTTGACTTTTGCATGACCATGGTTGACCATGGTTAACGTTGGTTGACTTTGATTGACCATTATTCACTTTGGTCAACCATGGACAACTAAATCCAACCATGGTCAACTATGGTTGTCCATGATTGCCTTCAGTTAACTTTAGTTTACCATGGATGACTTTGGTTGACCATGGTTGATTTTTGGTTGACCATGGTTAACTTTGGTTTTCCATGACTTTGCTTAACCATGAGTTTGGTTGACCATAGTTTTCACCATTGTTGACTATGCTTCACTATGGTTGAGAGCGGCTGACCATGATTGAGAGCAATTGGCCATGATTGACTTTGGCACACCATGGTTTACATTGTTTGACCATGGATGAGTTTCATTGACTTTGATCGACCATGGTTGACCATGGTTGGATTTCCCTGACCATGGTTTACTACAGTTGATTTTGTTGAATATGGGTGACGAAGGTTGACCATGGTTGATTATGATTGACTTTGGTTGAACATGTCTGACTTTGGTTTACTATGGTTGAATTTTGGTTGACCATGGTTAACTTTGATGGATGAATTTGGTTGACCATGGTTGACTTTGGTTTACCATGTTTCAATTTGGTTGACTATGGTTGACTTTGGTCAACGTGGTTGGCTTTGGTCAATGTGGTTGAGCATGGTTGACTTTGATAGCTCTTTGGTTGACCATGGTTGAATTTGGTTGACTCTTGGTTAACCATGGTTGACTTTGGTTTACCATGTTTCTCATTGGTTGACTATCGTTGACTTTGGTCAATGTTTAAAACTAAAATTAATAGAAAAAGTGAAAATTGCTATGATTTAAAATCACGTTTATTATAATGCTTATATAATTTTTTATATAACCATATATACTATATTTTTTCTAAACCATGTTACGTTATACACTTTGAATTGAAAATTGAAATCTCTGTATAATATTGTCAAATTAAATTATTCATTCTTAAAACATATTAGTGGATATAGGGGTTGAAATGTGACACTATACCTTATTATTATTTAAATGTTATATTGGATGTTTCAATGTAAATTTGAATTACTCTTACTATAATTTAAATTGATATCATTTAAATACATATATATACATTTTATATTATATGTTATAATCTTTTTAAATATATATATATACACATTTCCCATATGTTATAATTTCTTAAAATGTATACACACACATTTCTTATAATGTTTATATATAGTTTTTTTTTTTATATAAATCTATATACTATAATTTTTTTATTAAAATATTTACATAATTTTATTATATATTAATATATTATAATTTTTCTAAATTATATTATAATATTAACTTTGTATTAAAAATCAAAACTCCTTTTAAATATTGTCAAATATAAATCATGGTGTAACATCAGACCATTTTTAATATAATTTAAATGTTATATTAGGTATTTCAATGTAAAATTAAATTACTTTTATTATAATTTAAATAAATGATTTGAAAAAACATAATTTTAATTATATATATAAAGAAAGCATTTTTTATTTAATTATATAATTAATATATTTACTCAATTATATTTATTATTTATATAGTTTTATAATATTTACATAAGTAAAAATTTGATAATATTTTTTCCAAATCATGTTAAGGTATGCATGTTGAATTGAAAATTAAAATCCCTTTGTATTGTCAATTTAAATGATTCCTTCTTCAAACATATTAGTGAATATAGATAAATGTGACACTATACCTTACTATTATTTAAATGTTATATTAGATGTTTCAATATAAATTTGAATTACTCTCACTATAATTTAAATTGATATGATTTAAAAACACATACATATACATTTTATATTATATGCTATATTTTTTTTAAATATATATACACCCATTTCTCATATATTATAATTTTTTAAAATGTATATATACACATTTCTTATAATATATATATAATTTTTTTATATAAATCTATTTCCTATAATTTTTTTTATAATATTACATAATTGATTATATATTAATATATTATAATTTTTCTAAATTATATTATAATTTTTCCAAAGTTTAAGAGATTTTTAAAAATGTCAAACATCCACCTAAGATGAATTACAATTGGAGTTTGAATCAATGGCAAACATTATTTTGGGACAAATATAAATATCAAGAGGAATTTAAAACTTAAGAGAACCATTTTTTCGAGATACAGGAACTCATGTGGAGTTTTTTAATCCTTAGTGAGATCTATAATATATGATGACAATTCCCAAAAAACTGTAATACATAAACTGCTACCTGGAAAATGTAATTTATCAGCATTATGTATATACTGTCGTGGATTCATTTGGTGCATATACCATCTAACTGGGAATTACCTTGTACACGTCGTAATTTTTTACCATGTACACATAGTAATTTTTCCCATGTAGAAATGCAAATTCCGTATCTCTTTGCCTTTTTTATTCATGTTTATATTAAGTTATAAATTTATCTTAACTTAAATAAAGAAATCAAAACTTTTTTCACAAATATAAAGCAAATTCCTGGAGAATTTTCACTCATCAAGAACATCCAGATTCCGTTCCAATTCATAACAATACAAAAGAAAGTGTAACTTTCATAGTGGTTAAAAAATTAGGAACTTAGGAGAGGACGCGTGCTCGGAGGAGGACGCCGCTGAGACAACGCGTTAGGGCTTCTGCGACTGCAGCCGCCATGGCTGTGCCTGGGGGAGGGTCCCCCCTCCCTCCTCACCCATCTCTGCGGAAGAGGCATTCAGAAGGATCACCAACCCAAGTGGTAAGATTTCTGCGGCCAGTGAGATTCCGAAATTCATTAAAAAACTGGATGAAATCCCTGAAGTCGAGCTACCAGCAGAGAGAGCCATTAAAACTGCTTTAGCTCTCTCCTCTCGTGGACTAGTAGGACGGTTTATGGGCCTGTGGCCTTTGGCGAGAACTACTGATGACTGGATACAATGAAACTGGAGGCCCCATCTGAAACACAGTGTAACGTGCTACCCAGTGGGAAGAGGTTTTTACATCTTTGAATTCATCTCAAAATATGATAGAGATCTAATCTTCAGAAACGGACCCTATTTCATGGGGGCTCAAGGACTCTATCTCAACAGATGGACCCCGGATTTTGATCCAAGCATTGATGTTCCAAAGGAAGTGCCGGTCTGGGTACGTCTCCCAAACCTGCCTGCTCACTGCTGGAACCCTGATGCGCTGGAAAAAATTGGGAATCGCCTTGGTAGATACATAGATAAAGCGGATCCAAAGGGGCAATATTCATGTGCCCGAATCTGTGTGGAGGTTGATCTAGAAGCAGGTCTACCAGAAGCAATCAAGATTTTCATTGGCTCCTGGAGTCATTTTCAAAAACTGGACTATGAGCAACTGCCCTTCAAATGCAGGCTCTGCCATGAGCATGGTCATTTTCAAAGATCTTGCCCAAAATCCCAACCCCAGGAGGAGACGGAGGGTTGGCAAAAAGTCAAGAAAACAAAATCAGCAGCCAAGCCCCAAGAAAAAAGAACCATGATCCCGGGACAAATTCCAATGTCAAATGAACCCTCCAAAGCCAAAGAGACTGATTCGGGGGGAAAAGCAGCAGACCAGTTGAATAAGCCCACATCGAGCAAGGTAAATCATTCTCAGGACTCAGTTACAGAAATAATTGGGTTGGTTGATAATACAAAGAATAGCCATGAAGAAAATCTTGAAGTTGGAGAAATCCCACAGGAAGAAAAAGAGGGAAAGTCACCCCAAGACCAAATAGATAACCAACCCCAAGAATCCCCGAGAATCTCCTCTGACCCTAAGATTCCAAAGGATCTGGATCATGAGCCTACCTTTCTGGATTCTGAATCAGGGGGATGCACAGATGAAGCAGCTTCAGACACCAGCAGTTCACAAGCTACCCCTAATCAGCCCGCCAAAGCTCTAGGACGCAAATCAAAGAAAAAACACAGGGAAGAGAAAGCCCTTCAGGACATAAACAAAGGAGCCCAGCAAACAATTGACTCAATGATCACAAGATCAAAGCAAGGCCAGGGCCTCAAAGGGGCCCCCACCCCTAAGAAAGTCTAAATGCGATACGCCTCCTGGAACTGTAGAGGTCTAGGCTCCAAACCTAAACAAGAAGCTCTGACGGACATCATAAAAATCAATAAGCCTGACATCCTCTTAGTTCAGGAGACGAAATTGGAGGACACAAGCCTCCACCAAGCTGCATATAACTTCTGGAAAAAAGGACCGGGGAAATCCATCAGCTCTAGAGGAGCCTCGGGAGGAATCGCCACCTTCTGGGACGAGTCCAAGTTCAACCTCATTGACGACCACTGCAGCATGCATTGGATCTACACCAAGCTTCAGCATATTGACTCCGGAATACAAGTAAGTCTTTTCAATCTCTATGTTCCAAATCTAGCCTCTGACAAAGTTCAATGCTGGGAAACGCTGGAATCCTTCCTTTATCTGCATTCTCCAAACAACATCATTCTAGCAGGAGATCTCAATGTAACTCTGTCTGCTGATGAAAAGAAAGGAGGTTCCCCAATCAGAGACCAATCCAGAGAATGGGTGGAGGATCTTATCTTGGGATGGGATCTCATTGATATCAAGCCCTCGGTAGGGAAATTCACCTGGACTAACAAGAGGCTGGGGCCGGGTCACATAGCGGCTAGGCTTGACAGATTTCTGATCCATTCTGACTTCCTCCTGCTTGGTCTGTTAGCTACTTCCAAAATAATCCCAAACTGTATCTCTAATCACAAACCCATTCTTCTGGAACTCTCCACGGAATCAAACCTGGGCCCTATCCCTTTTCGTTTCAGCCCTCTCTGGTTACTCCAAGAAGACTTTCATCAAGTAGTCTCTAACTCCTGGTCAATCCCTATCCCTGGCTCTCCTTCCTTTTCCTGGGAACAGAAAATTAAAAGGCTGAAATCTGACCTTAAATCCTGGGCGAAGCGTATTACCTCCCCTACTTTTGGCAGAATTGATTCCCAAAAAGCCCTGGAAGACCATCAACTTTCCCTGGAAACAACCACCTTCACTCCTCAGATTCAAGCTACGGAGACAAAACTCCAAAAGCAATTCTACCAAGCTTGTAGAGTAGAAGAAGAATATTGGAGACAAAAATCAAGGAGCTTGTGGCTAGATAGTGGAGACAAAAATACCTCATATTTCCACAAACAAGCGGAGGCCAGAAAGAACTTCAAAGCTGTCACCGAGATCAACTATCAAGGCTCCCTGATCAACAACTTTAACGACATCAAAAAAGCTGCTTTCAATACTTTCAAAGAACTTTTTTCAGCTCCAATTGAAGACCCTCTAAATCCCCTTGATCACCCTTTTGATACCATCCCCACCCTGGTCCAGGACTCTGATAACATTCTTCTCACTGCCCCCATATCCATGAAGGAACTAAAATTAGCCCTCTTCCGAATGAAACCTGATAGTGCCCCAGGCCCGGATGGTTTCACTGCAAGATTCTATACCAATTGCTGGGACCTGTTAAAATTGGATCTGCTTAGAATGGTGAGGCATACACAAAAGACCAACAAGCTGGGGGGAAGCACTAATTCTGCCTTTCTTAATCTGATTCCAAAAGAAAAAGGGGCTAATCATTTCTCCAGATTCAGACCAATCTCTCTCTGCAATCTGAGCTACAAAATTGTAACCAAAATCATAGCAAATAGACTAAAAAAAGTGCTGCCAAGAATAATTCCGGAAAACCAAGGAGGGTTCATAAAAGGAAGACAGATTCAGGATAATATTTTGCTGGTTCAAGAGGCAATTCACTCAAGCCACCAGTCCAGAGAAGGAGGCATGGTGATTAAACTTGATTTAGCCAATGCCTTCGACAGAGTCAATCACGATTTCTTGTTCCTGGTTATGAAGAAACTTGGTTTCTCAGACCTTTTTGCAAATTGGATACAAGGATGCATAAGCTCACCCTGGATAGCTCCCCTGATCAATGGACGTCCCACTGAATTCTTCCAAGCCTCCCGGGGCCTTAGACAAGGTTTCCCTCTCTCCCCGCTACTCTACGCAATCCAAGCCTCGGTCCTAAGCTTCCAACTGATCAATGCATAGCAAAGGAACGTCCTCCCTGGTCTCCATATGGCAGCTAACGTGAATAAGATCAACCATGCACAGTTCGCTGATGATACCCTACTTCTGGGAACAACTAGTATCCAGTTTGCAAGGAGATTCAAACATGAGTTGGATATCTACAGACATGTCTCTGGCAGCAAGATCAACTTCCAAAAAAGCAAGATTTTGGTTGGAATTGTACGATCAGAGAGCTGGGCGCGATAGCTAGAACCTTAGGAATGGAAGCAGTCCATGATTGGGATTCCATCACCTACCTGGGTATCCCAATTGCTAAAGGTACTCCTAAAGCAAACCAATGGAATCCAATCCTGGACAAATTTAAAAATTGAATTCAAAACTGGGGATCAAACTGGCTAAACCAGGCAGGAAAGACAGTCCTCATAAAAGCATTCTTGATGAGCATCCCGATCTACCAAAACTCCATCCTCCTCGCCCCTTCTCTGATTATCCAGAAAATGGAAAGACTAATTAGGAAATTCCTTTGGGAAGGAGGTAAAGGAAACAGTCACAGGCTTCATCTGGTAGGATGGGATAAAATTCAAAAGCCTTACAAGGAAGGAGGTCTGCAATTCAGAAGTATGGCAAGACAGAATATGGCCATGGGAGCAAAAATACTCTGGAACCTAGTCTCAGGCCGTGAAACATGGAGCAAAAAAGTCATAAGGAAAAAATACTTCTCTGGCTCAAGATTAAATTGCCTTGATAAGCCACCTCAAAGAAAGAAAGGATCTCCAATCTTTACTCTCTGCAACAAGGTCCTAGAGCACTTCACAAGCCTTCTTTACTAGATCCCTGGCAACGGGAAAAAAATAAACCTCTGGGAGGAATCCATTATGGGAGACCAGCCCCTACGAAATGCTGCTGAAATTGGTAATCTGAAGGCCTGGATACAACACAGAAACAAAGATACACTCTGGGACATCTCCATCTGGGAGGAAGAAGGGAAAAAAAGCTGGAATGATTGGAATCTTGGCAAGGTCCCTGCGGATCTAATAGGGGAAGCCGAGATCCTGTTACAACTTCTTCAAGGTAAAGCCCCTCTCTCAGAGACCACCAAAGACAAAAGAGGATGGGGGCATGGATCCAGATTCTATACAGCAGCAGAAGGGTATAGATCTCTCCAAAATGTGCACCACGTCCCTCCTAATCCAGCTAAGTGGAACTTCATCTGGACCTCCCCCATCATCCCAAAAATAGACTTCTTTTGCTGGACGGTAGCACACAACAGAATATTAACTGGAGACACGTTAAAAAGACGTGGAATGGAAGGGCCTACAAGATGTCCCCTGTGTCTCACAGAAGAAGAAACTATGATTCATCTGCTGCTAAAGTGCTCTTTCTCAAAAGAGGTCTGGAAGCAGGTTCTCCTCCCATGCCATGGGAATCTTGACATGTATGGAAGCTTATCTGACCTCTTCTCCAATTGGATTAAAAACTCCCCATTTGAGCTTCATAAGAAAAACCGTCTTAAAACCATCTGGATGTGGATCCCTAAAGTAACTTGTTGGAAGATCTGGCTGGAGCGTAACAGACGTATCTTTAGAGATGAGGCAAGCTCCAGCTCCAGGGTAGCAGCCAAATGCGAGGCCTTGTTGGGGGAAGCAGCGGACTCTAGAGTGATTTCCAACATTAGAAGCCTTAGTCCTGTTGAGGCAAGATGGTTGGATAAATTCAAACTAAAAGATGCCCCTGAAGCTATCTCTCTTCTAACTCATGAAAACTGGGAAATAAGGATGAGCGATCCTAAATTTCAAAATTGGAGAACGTCGCTAAAGAAATATTGCCTCTTCTTTGATGGGGCCTCTAAGGGAAACCCTGGAAATGCTGGAGCGGGGGGAGTCCTCCTCAACAAAGACAATGAAACATTTCTCTCCTTTTCCTCGGGCTTAGGGACGGACACAAACAACAAGGCTGAAGCACTGGCCCTCTGGCAAGGGCTAAAGCAAGCCATCGACAACAATATCTCAGAAATCACAGTCTTCGGAGACTCACGGATCATAATTCAAGCTATGATCTTGAAGAAGTCACCTCCAAAGATTAATCTCTCTAGGATTCTGAGCAGAATCTTCATGATTGCCTCCAATTTCAGTAAAATCGAATATTATCATATCCTCCGTGATCAAAATGGACAAGCTGACACGGAGGCTAACAGGGCCGTGCTCCTGGGAAGGAGAATCTTATCTGTAAATGACAGAGAATCTGTATGTAATCTCCCCTAAGACAAAAAAAATCCTAAGAAGGAATATCTTCTGGTCTGCCGTGTTATTTGATTATCAGTCATGCTCAATGGTCAAGATTATCATCGAGCCGGATCTCCACAAAATCCTGACTCCCCCGGACGATGTCACGTGTCCTCAGGACTCTTCAGGTCGCCACCCCTCCCTATTAAACAGCCCGAATGGGAACCTCCGAGCATCCCAGTGCGCGAATGCTAGCATTTGCAGTAAGAAGAACAGAACAAGCCCGAGCTTCTCAACATGGCATCGGTGGGATCTACGTCTGGAGGCAAATCGGTGGAGGACAGGATGGATGAATTACAACAATCAATTGATCTCCTCAAAGCCAAATCAGAGGAGCAGGAAGGGCGTCTGCAATCCAACTCTGCAGCGGATCTTCAAAAATGGAAGAAGTTCAATAAAGATCTTCAAAACATCAAAGAGGATCTCAAAGACTCCAAGGGAGAAGTTACTTACTTTGAAGAAGTGGTCTACACCCATTTCAAGGACCTGGCAAATACCTCAGGGAACTATGGGAATAGAATTGCTGCCTTGGAAGCTGATGTCCAGAAGATTTTGGAGAATCTCAATCTCTCCTAAACTTTGCTCATATCTCCTCCTCGCTGTTTATGTAAACCTCAGTTCTTCTTTCTTTTCTGCAAGCTTGTCTTCTGTAATTTTGCTCTATAAATCTGGAATTTCTGGGCATCTCAAGTCCAAAAATTTTGTCAATCCAGATCGCGAAAACTATGTAACCAAGCACCTGGTGGCTGTTTCACCGGTTATCAATTAAATCTACCCTATGTTTCAGTCTAAAAAAAAAAAAAAATTAGGAACTTTAATAATGGTAGAACAATAGAAATCAGGGAATTGATTTAATTTCAAAACTTTAATAATGCTATAACTTTAATGATGATCGTGAAGGAAATGGACGTTGACAACTTATTGCCAACTATCCAGCCAACATTAAAGTGAAAATTACATTACAAAATGTACAAAGACGAATATATTTCGAATATATGAAAATCCCCAATAATCCTGTACTTCCCCTCATTCATGGCTTCTATAAAGCTGTAAACATAGGACAAAGCCCCCCTTCTCTTACACTCGCTACTTAGGGTTGCATGATTTCCATACGTTGTTGTTAGACCGTTGAGTCTTCAAATATGTTACAAAAATATAAAAAATTCAATGATTAAATGTCATCATGAAGAAAACCCAAGTTGAGTCTTAAACCGGTGGAGATAGCCATCCATAAACTATAACCATACCCATTCAAGGTGGGGGTAGCGTGTAATCAAATGCACCGAAGCATATCACATCCCATTAGTTCATAAACATTTTAATTAATCCTTACCCTAAACGATTCAGAAATGTATTCTACGAAACAATAAGAGCCTGGTTGGTAATCCTGTTTGTATGCCTGTGTATATAATAATGTAATAAATTAAAAGTGTACTGAAACGCTCACTCACACATACCCATCAAATGCGTTAAATCTGAGTTGCTTTTATGTTACAAAATAACAAATCTTTGAATTGATGTTAAATATTTTTAAATAACATAATTAATCTTCATTTCATTAAAAACATGCATATTTTTCACTGCATGTAAACCTAAATAAGCAACATTATTCCTCATTGCACAAATATTACAATTTATGAATAAGTTCAATTAACATCATATCTTCACTTCTTGAATTGAATTAAAATAAAACATATGACAGAAAGGGGATGAAGCTAGTAACGTCTTTATCGAACTGCTGCACCTCATGTGTCTTTGAAATCCTGCAGAGGTTATATAAAAAAAAAACTACCAACAAACAGATGCAGAAGTTATATAAAAAAATATCAAGAATTACTATTACCATATAAAAATTAATCAAACACCCGAAACATCAAGCGAAGGCGATGCACCTTCTGTAGATTCACTTAAAGCATATTTACTGTGTAACCTTATATATACACGCAGAAAATTGAACTGAAATTGCAATTACTTCAACCATGAATATATCAGATATATTCAAGGATCAACAAAAATATGCAGAGAATGACCTATATCCACTTCATTTTGTCACGTATTGATGAGGTCAATGACTGGGTATATAATGCAAACAATAATGGAGTTTATAAATATTATAGCTTTGCCAAGAAGCAAGAAACAGGTTTTCAAAGAATTATTTAATGCTCTCAACATATGTTAAGAGATCTTAAGCCATTAATGATGCATCTATAGCTATTGACAAATAAATTCAATTATTCCAATTGCCAGGCGTATTTATAAACATAAAAACGGATTTCAAATTTATTTATGTGCTTGCGATAAGGGAAACCAAGAAAGGGAGTTCGAATACATGCTTTCAGACCAGCTGGAGAAATACTCGGCCATTGAATTAACACGATTCACAAACATTTTTTTCTCTCTTGATAGATATCTCTGTGATGAACCTGCAATAATTAATTAATGCAAATACACGAGATATCAGAAATAATAGAACTCAAAATCACTTTTATATTGATCACGAGCCACTTCGAGGGGGCAACCTCCTTTGAGCAAGCTCAATATAATTAACTTCACGGTGCCTTCAATGACCTCAACACACACTTATATACTAAGTCTATGCCCAATACTATGAGTCAAAACCATGGGACATATAATACTACGGGACGACTTACAAAGCATATGCATCCAATACTATGGGTCAATACTATAGGCTAATATAAACTACGGATCAACAAATACTATGGGACGACTTACAAAGCATATGCGTCCAACAACAATATACTAACATAGTAAAGAGAAGGGTTGACATAGGTTCCTACCATCCCCTCTCCCTCAGAAAAAGCTTTGTCCTCAAAACTTTGGTTGGAGAAAGTGCTGCAGAATCTGAAGGAGTGGTTCCCCGGGTAGCATCCTTGAGTTGCATTTCGGGCCACTGACGCCTTTGGAGTGTCAAGGAGGATTGCTTGGAAGACTGTAGATAAAGAAGAACCCTGTCAGTTGTGTGGAAAATGCGCTCAGAACGGTGCTGATCGGCTTGTTGTTTCAGGCGAATTCTGGCCATGTGAAGATTGTCCTGCAGAATGAGAAGAATCTGATCGCGGTTTCGAAGAATCGAGTCAATTTCCTGAACTGGGGAGCTGCTAAGGGTGTATGGAAGAAGAAATGGCGATGGTTTTCCATAGAATGCTTCATATGGTGTCCTTTGAGATGTGGTATTGTACCACCAGAGCGCTGCTAGGAAATCCATAGAAATAGTTGGCCAAAGCTGTGTAGGGATGGGCAAGGGTTTGAGCAATCCCGAAAGGAGTGTCATTTCACCCTTGTTGACTTGGAAAGTATCATCGTCAGCCACCATCTGTTGAATTGTCATTTTTAGTCCCTGCCAAAAGAAGTTACATTGTTCCCGGTCATACATTTTGCAGAACCCAGAGTGCCCTGTTGATCAAGAAGCATGGAGTTCATAGAAGAGATGGCCCTGTTGAACATATTGCAACTAATTTGGAACAAGCAGAGAAAGAGCTGTAAGAGAAATTGGGTCATCAATTGTGCAAGAAGGAGCATCTTCCACCATATTGTCCTTACCCTTCTTGTAAGTGATCACATAGGGATAACCCATGAGTTGGATAACCCATTTCAGGTGTGTTGGGGAGGAGACCCATTGGTCTAGAAAATTTTCCAGACTCTGGAGATCAGTCTTGATGCAGAAATAATTCCCTAATAGGTATGGCTGGCACTTCTGTACTGCATGCAAAATAGCCATCATTTCCTGCTGAGAGGTAGATGTGGCTAAATTATTACCGGAAAGGTCTCTTGAAGGCAGCAAGCGCATTGGTTCAGCAAAGATACCTGCATATCTATCCAAGGAAGTAGTGGAGACTGTTGATGGGTGCATCTGAATGGAATTGAGCTGAGCGATGACACCATGTGAATTTTTCTTAAGGATTTTTTCCAGGCGATGTGAACTGATGATGTAGAGAGACCCTGGTTGTAAGCCCATAAATTTGTGTTGTGCCCCATTGACTTTAAACTACATCCAAAGTTCAGCAAAATCCCATAAGATGGGGCCAAGTGTGCGTAACCATTGAACGCCCAAAACCACATCACATCCGCCTAAGGAAAAGGCAAACATGTCAGAGCGTAGGTTATAATCTTCCATAGATATATGCACATTGTGACACTTCCCCTTGCAAGGTAAGGTGCCTCCATTGGAAACCATGACTTCAAAGTTGGAGCAAGGATGGACAAAACAATCAGGTTGTTTGGCAATTCGAGGGTCAATGAACTTATGAGTGCTACCAGAATCAATGAGTATGGTAAGAGGGAGCTTCTTGAAGTATTCCCTGACCCGCATTGTTTGTGGGGTGGTGACACCGGTTACAGCGTGGAGAGAGATCTCAGGTGGGTCATCTTGAGATGGGGTGTCAACAGGCGGGTGTTGAATGTTGACCTGATCATCTACTATATCTGTAGCTTCTTCACCAAGTTCTAGGGCAGGCGGAGAATCCACATCCAAGAGATAGAGCTTTTGTTGAACACATATATGTCCCTGAGTGAATTTCTCATCACATTTATAGCAAAGCCCTTTTTCTCGGCGTGCCTGCATTTCTATTTCAGACAAATGCTTGATAGGAGTTGGTTGAGGAGAAGGCGTGATGGGAGGTCATTGGGAACCCATATTTATGAAGGGAACAAAGGTGGATTTGGAGCGTTGTTGAGCTGCGATCTTGTCCTCGGCCAGCTTAGCCAACCCTAGGACTTCCATCATTGTGTTGGGACAAAAAATTTTGACCTCTGAGTGTATTTCATCCTTGAGACCACTGATAAAACAACTCCTGTAGAATTCATCAGACAATCCTTCTGTGTTATTGGCTAATTTCTCAAATTCTATCTGATACTCTCTCACTGTGCCAATTTGGTGAAGTTTAGTGAGTGCTCCTGTGAAATCATCAAAAGCACTAGGACCAAATCGTGGCAAAATGAGTTGGCAAAAATCTGTCCAGTTTGGCTCGGGATGAGCTTTGATGTACCAACGGTACCATTGAAGGGCTTCCTGTTCCAAATGAAAGGATGAAAGTGGAACTTTTTGGGCATCAGAAGTATTATGCAGACTGAAATATTGTTCTACTCAATATATCCATCCAGTCGAATCAGTACCATTGAAGTGAGGAAAATCAAGCTTTGGCCCACGAAAATTGCTGGAAGAAGAGAACCCGGTGGCTGCAAAAGATTCTAGCTATCTAGTATTGTTCATGGCTGAATGCTGAAGATGGAGGCTGAGAAATTTTTCATCCAGATCTTGGAGTTTTGTTTGGATGGCTGCAAGTGCTTCCTCCATGGTGTGTGCTCCTGCACGGGTGACAACCATAACCAGTTTTTTTTTTTTTAGGTGGAATGGGTAGAAAAACACAAACAGAAGCTGATTTAGTAAAGAAAAATTTGGATTGGGGAAACAATCTGATGGGTAATTGGGGTTTGACTAGATTTTGGACACTATCGAAAGGACAAGAAGGAAAAAAGGGGGATTTCAGAAGCAGGGTGATAGAATGAGAAAAATTTGCAGAGAGGGACAAAGAAGCAGAATGCAGAAAGGAACTCTGTGGTAAAATTTGAAGGTGATTGGGTGAAATCTGAGGAAGTTATGGCAAACCCTAAAAATAGACAAATGTGGGATTTCGGGCTTTGGGAAGGGGAATTGGGGATAGGGTCCTCAGGAATGAAAGATGCAGAATGGGATGACAGGGGTTCCCCGAAAATTTCAAGGGAAACAGAGTGAAAACAAGGGAGATATGGAGTTTCAAAAATGGATCGGCAACAGTGACGCGGAAGGGATCCGCAACAGATGGATCTGCAATGGCGCAGAAGGGATCGAAAACGGCTGGATCTGAAACGGCGACTGGATCTGGAACGACTTTTAGAATAGATCTGAAATGGCTGGATCTGGAGCGGAAGTGAATGGCAACAGTTCAACTGAAAATAGATATGGACCCCAGGTATGTACGGCTTCCTAACAGTTCAGGTGTTTCACTTGGCCACCAATGTTGTCTGACGGCTTGCGTATTGGGGCAGTATCCCTCACTCCACGGCTCAGGTAAAACTGATAATCGCTTTGCCACAAACGACAGCTCTTGGCTTACCTCACGGGTGGGAACTAGTCAATCAGGTAGGGGTCGTTGCCCTTTTCGCTGGCAGGTCCTCTCAATGGGCCAACTACTTTGGGGTTCCTATGGTACTCCTCACAATGAGTTTTAGGGCTTATGCCCAAGTACTTCCCACAGTTAAGTGGATAGATATTATTCCCAAATATGAAGCTGCAACAGATGCGAAAAAAAATTTGGCAGAAATTCCACCCAACGAGCCCAAGAAAGTGCTCTGATACCAGATGTGATGAACCTGCAATAATTAATTAATGCAAATACACGAGATATCAGAAATAATAGAACTCAGAATCACTTTTATATTGATCACGAGCCACTTCGAGGGGGCAACCTCCTTTGAGCAAGCTCAATATAATTAACTTCACGGTGCCTTCAATGACCTCAACACACACTTATATACTAGGTCTATGCCCAATACTATGAGTCAAAACCATGGGACATATAATACTACGGGACGACTTACAAAGCATATGCGTCCAATACTATGGGCTAATATAAACTACGGATCAACAAATACTACGGGACGACTTACAAAGCATATGCGTCCAACAACAATATACTAACATAGTAAAGAGAAGGGTTTACATAGGTTCCTAACAATCTCAACAGTAAACGTGGAAGTTGTTCTTGAGTTATACACTGCAATCTAAGCCAGTTGTGGCATGGAATTTTTGCGATTTAAAGTTGGTAGCCATGTTGTGGCGCTGAGGATGAGAACACATGGGATCTAAACTAAAGGAGCCCCAAATCATTAAGAGCATCTACTAAAATAAATGTCATATAACTGGTGGAATTGGCATGTGTCTCAAACAAAGTTGTGGTGAAATTGTGTAAACAGAGTGTTTATAAACGGGATGCGCCCTATCTCTCTCAGAGCATCAAGTAAACACATTTAGGGGTGCGGGGTGTTGGCCTGTTGATTGGCTTGTGCACATTTATAATTAATGATTTGTGTACCATTAGCCAGAATTTATCGGGATGCAATCAAAATAGATTGTGAATAAGGAAATCTATGCAATGTTAGGCAGGCAGCATAAACAACAATATACTGGCAACATTCTTTCACCAATAGTGATCTGAGATAAGGAGGGATCTGTCTATTCCATGCAGGTAGCATAGCAAGAATCAAGATGACTTTAAATCACATGGCCATATTAAGCTAATAAAATGGGTGAATGATCAGTCACGCCTGCAGTCTTCTAACATACATTTGACTTGCAACTTGCATTTTGCATGGCTGCAGTCTTATAACAAACATTACACAAATTATGAATACGTCATTAGGCGTTGCAGCTTACTTTTTGTTGCGCTCTTATTCAGTCTTATTCATAGCGTCAAACCAACGTTTTTATTACCATACCATTATCGTTGTTGTTTGATTACTTAATTAAATGCGGAGCAGACCTTGCCAATCTCGCCATCCATTCCTATCTTTACTCCGATTTTGCTCGTCTTCACCATCGATTGTGTGAAAGCCAAGTTAAAGCTGAAAAAACCTGAGACCCCAACCATTGACCCCATGCACAAATGAAGCGATCAACCCATATCAACATCACCATCACCAACCAAGCCTGTACATGGATAATAAGCAAGCGGATTTCAAGGTATAGCTACAATGGACAGATCCAGTTCCGAAAATGGTTGACTACCACAAGAGGATCGTCTCGTCCACATTGAAACCTAAACTAATAAAACTGTAATGTATCTCTTCCAACAGTCTGATTTTCTTATAAGAACTCTCAACATCAATTTCGCTTAGTAATTTCATGGGGAAGCGAGAAAGAAAAACAAATCAATTCCTCAGGTGAGATTTTTCATATATTTTTTCAGGAATTGAGAAATGCGAGAAAGAAAAAAAAATCTGTAAAGATGTAATTCTTTAATAATTTTTTCCCGCAAAGATTCCAAGCAATAAATATGAAGAGTAAAATGTGAGATGAACATGTCATGGTCGTCACCTGTGATAAATCCGTCCCGTTCTCTAGTGAGTCTGGTCTTTACAGTGCTAGTATGAAGAGAATTTGCAGTGACATCGGCCTTCATTTTCTGCATTTTAGACGGAGCCTGTGTTAAATGTTTCTGCTATGGAAATCTTTGATTTGAGTGTTTAAAGAAACGTAGGACAAGATTCGAAAGCCAATGTTGCGGGGCGAGGAAATGAAGAACCGAGGTGGGGGAAATTGAGGAATGCAAATCACTTCTGGATGCTTCAACGTGGCCTATAACGCCTGCACTAAAACAAGCGCACATCATTCTTTATCTTGGTTCATTTATCCTGGAGCTGAGTGGACGGAGCAGTGGATCAGTATGGTGGAGTGGAGTGCTACAGGTAACGGAGTGTGGCGGAGTGGAGCTGAGCAGATAATAAGAAATTCAATAAATTATTTTAAACCGTGTCATTTGGATTTAAAGTTGCATCCACGTTAACTTAACTCAGTATATCTTAATGGTTGATCTATACATCAAACGAAGCATATTCCGGGATCAGTAAAATCTAACCATTCATTATTTAAAAAATAAGAAATCAGCTACCCATCCCTCACCCCCAAAATTTAAAATAAAACGCCTATTGGCGTAATAACATGTTATAAAAATTAATAGATTTTTTTTCACTGGATTTAAAAAAGGAAATATTCTCCTTGCTCGGTTGGGTCGTGCAACACAAAGAAGGTTTCTTGAAAATGGGAAGATAGAATAAGATAGTTAAAAAAAAAGCTTGGTAAATTTTAAACTTCCCCTCGATCAACACTACAACTACTGGTGCTTATTAGTAATCCACCACATCCTCACATGGTGGATGATGATACTCCTCCAAAATATTACGTAGTTAGTGGGTGGGTTCATGACCACAATCTTGGTAAAAAAAAAACTCATAACTTTTATTTATATCAAAAAACAAAAGTTACATTTTGTATAGTCTATAATATTTCATATATCTTGAAAGTATCGATGAAAATCTTAGGTTATATAACTGAAATCTTAATTTATGTCACTTCTCAAGAAAAATAAAAGGGTAGATTCTAGAAAAATCGGTCGGCTAGACTTCATATAGAAAAATAGCAAAAGTGAAGGGGACTTAGATTCCCATATTTTCATTTATGCCCTGTAGCGTTGTGAATTAATGTGGTTCCCATAGATCATACTGATAACACCCAGTGATGGAGCCTTCAAAATCCTTTTGAACATTACATTGCCCATTTATGAGTTCCAAACCCAGTTTAGAGTGAGTATCTGCTTCTATGTTCCTTTCCCTATAGATGTGTTGAAAGGAGACCATTTCCATAGCAGTTTTTAAAACCTTTATCTCTGCTAAGATTGGAATTAAATCAAGATTATGACAAACCATTTTTTCATTTGACCAATCTATTATCAATTGAGAGTCTCCAAAAACTTGGAGAAATTTAATCTCTTCCTTTTTTACCAACTTTAGTAGAAGATTTAAAGTAGCGAGTTCAACGTAATTGTTTGTAATAGCTCCTAGTCCTGCTTGAAATTTGTATGAAGTCATCTTATCTATGAATAATAAACCTCTTGCACCAAATCTGTTTAGATTTGATGCCTCGTCAAAGTAGGACCAAGGCATCTCGCTGTTTATTGTTTCAACCTCCAGATTCGTGAATCCTTTTACTTTTTCCTCCTAAGCATAATAGGATAAGGTAGTTGCAGTTGTTCTAGCAGAGTACAAGGGACCAGTGTTTATGTCTTCAAAGATGGATAAGTTTCTAGCTATCCATATCTGCCAGAATGTTATAAGGGGCAGACTTTTGTAGCGATTGTTTTCAGGGTCTGATAACCAAATATTTAGACTATCCTATGCTGAAGTACCCCTCCATACAAGTCTGTTTTTTAAGAGGACCTCTATCTCTTTCCATACTTGTCTTAGGAATGGGCAGAACACTGTTAAATGCAGATTCGTTTCTTCTACAGATCTGCAAAGTGTATGTCTTCCTGGGCCTTCCCATCCGCGTCTCTGTAGTTGATCCCATGTGAGAGCTTTCTCGCTTAAGAGGAACCAGGTAATCAACTTTGTTTTTGGGGGGCATTTTAAATTCCATACAGGGTGCCACCACCACTTTATGTCTCTATACCCCATTTCTATCAAACTTTCATAACCTTTTTTGGGACTGTATTTTCCGTGTGAATCATAACTCTAGATCAACTGATCTGGATCGGAGTTTAGATGTATATGGTTAAATTTTAATAGGTTTATGTAGCCTATCCAAAGATCCACCTCTTCCCCTCTGAATCCTAAGGTCTTTGTTGAGGTCCAGACTTGTTCAAATGGGGTAGTCAACCTGGTATTTGCAAACTGGTGTAATGAGAAAAGTCCTTAAAATCTGAGTTGTTAGATCATAGTAACGGGAAGTGTACTATTTGGCCCACTTCAATACCAAGAATCTTCTGTATTCATAGTAAATATGTGTTTATATATTCAATATTAATCATTTTTTTTTCTATCATTTACTTATTAATTATAATTTTTTTTCTTAAATAAACTTTTATAATGAGATAAAATTATGAAAGTAATAATTATTTTCAAGATTAAAATAAATGTTTTAATTTTTATTAATCTTTCTTTTCAACATTATACTTGTTATGAGTTTTGAATCCAAGATATTTGTAAAAAGAACTTTTTAGATTATTAATCATCATATACAAAATTACAGTAAAATGTAGTTATTTAAGTTTATATCCATAATATGTTATGAAAAATTATAGATAATATGTGTTCATAGTAAATATGTGTTTATATATTCAATATTAATCATTATTTATTTTCAATGATTTAGTTATTAATTATAATTTGTTTTCTCTTAAATAAAATTATAGATAATATGTGTTCATAATAAATATGTGTTTATATATTCAATATTAATCATTATTTTATTTTCAATGATTTAGTCATTAATTATAATTTGTTTTTTCTTAAACAAAATTTTATAGTAAGACAAAATTATGAAAGTAATAATTATTTTCAAGACTAAAATAAATGTTTCAGTTTTCATTATTCTTTGTTTTCAACATTATACTTGTTATAAGTTTTAACTCCACAATATTTATAAAATAAACTTTTGGATTGTTAATCATCATATACAAAATTACGGTGAAAGGTAGTACCATTGCAAGCTACTTTTTCTAGACATGCTTTTAACTTGTCATTATAAATTAGTTTCTTTTATCATTTAACAAATAAGATAGATTTTGGGCCTCTTAATGTCACCCCATGGGAATATTATGAATTCATAAATAATAAAATGCATGTGTAGATGCATAAATAAAATCACAACATAAACAAACTCTATACACACACACACACACACACATCGATCATGGATATACATGCATAATTATCAAACGGTAGAAAAAAAAAAAAAAAAAAAATCAGTCAACGTTCAAATACAAAGAGAATATTTATATTTAAACAAATAAGATCCAAGCAACTAGTTGTGTAAGAACAATTTTCTACCCAACCATAGGCACTCTATCCGGAATATAATTTTTCTATTGAGAGGCCTCCCACAAGATGGAATATGTGGCCATCAATGTGAAGGAAGCACCTAAAGTATTCTATATCTCATCCCACAACCCATTATTCTCTAAATTCTTGGCCAAATGCTTATCCATAGATCTATAGGAATCCAAACTCAGCCATCATGATGCAGGAGCATCAAACGCAGAGCCAGCAATGTGGTTGTTTTGCGAACTTGAAAATCAAAGGAGAAAACTTACTTGAATATCTTATTGAATGAGAAATTATGTGGAATAGTATATATGTTAGTCTATGAGTTAAAGTAGGAATAAATGGCTATTCACAGCTCCTTGCGTGGAGGCTGGGCCATTACAGCTTTTAGGAGCAGTAGTTAAGTTTAGAAAGAATTTCTGAGTGTTGGGCAAGTGGAATATTACTAATGATAGCTCCAAAACAAATTTGTAACTCCCAGTCAGGGAGGAAACTGAAGAGATTTTCTAGCTGTCAGACAAAGAAAGAAAAAGAAGGAAGGAAATCGTAGCTCAGGAAGGAGAATCGACAATAGCCTATCATGAATAAAAGCATGAATTCGAAATTTGAGGGGGAGACCTCTGGAATCTTTTGTTTTGTATGAATAATTGGTGAATGGAATGGCGTTTTTTTCTTCCATATCTGAATTTATTGTAGGCTTCGAAAGATAGAACAACGTGGGTTCAATTTTCTATTTTTGGGTTCATTTCTCCTCTAGTTTTAGTCAATAGAGGGTTTTTACATATAATTTCATGGTTCAAAGCACCACTAGGGAGCATCCTAGCATTATTGAAGGGAACCCGAAATCACCAAACGCAGGAAGAAAAAAAAAAGCTATTGTTGGTGAAGTAATGAGCCATCGTCTTGGGAGACTGAGAAATACGGTTTCGATTACACCTGCAAATGACTCGAGGAAGTGACAGTGGGCAAGATTGAATTCGAGTCCCCTCATAATATACTTCTGCTGCAAATTTGGGAAGGAACTGTGAGTTTCACCCATTGTTCCAGGCGCAGAGCAAATAAACCCTCGATTGATGAATAGGTGAAGTTCCTCATTCCTGGCAGCGTTGGGAGCATGTTGGTTGAGGTTGGAGCCTACGGGCTTGAATCCATAGTGTATGCAGAAAAAAAAAAATTGATCTGTTGAGCCATGAGCAATGCAATATGGCTAGGGTTAAAAAAATCACTGGTTCGATACACCTAAGTCCAACCTCATGATAGCGTTGGGGATTTCACTACACGAATAGTTGAGTTTTGAGATAGCATTCAACTACAGTCTAAAATTTATTTGAGATTGAACCATAGTGACTCTTAGAAACTCACCTGGTGAGTGGCCCTCAGGGGTGACCTTCAGGGTCAGCACATTTTCGCCCATCAATTTTGGTATCAGAGCAAGTATGCTCTTTGGGAAAAGAAGTTAGAACAAGATTTGTTTTCTTTTGGAATGATGATGTTCAGAACTTAGGGCAAATCAGGTTTTAATTTCTAAAAAAGTAGAATAACCTATGAGGAGCTCTGTAGTGAGAAATTTGCAAGCAAAAAGGAGGACAACTCAATCAAAGTCTAAAGATACAGCATTGAAGAATCAATTGAAGAAGTGGTAAGTTTATTAGTCTTTCTATTGTGGTTATTCAATATGCAGAAGGTTACAGCTTGTTAATTGTGATATAGAAAGTAAGGAGACTCTCTATTAGAGAAGTTGTGGTGGTAGAACCCTGCACAGCAAAAGTGTTGTGTTGGAACAAAAAAAAGAACAATGTCCAGTTCTCAAGAGAAGGTGATTGCAAGAGGAAAGCCTAGAAAGAGCAAATAAAATGCTAAGAAGGTTCTAAGTGAAGAGAACCAGTGGTGCCAAAATATTGAACTTAGTAGAATTTTGATTAAGCACTTGTAGCAGGTGGAAAGACCTGCTACGGTAGAGGATTTAGTGCAACATGTGAAGAAGGAGAAGAAGATGACTATTGATAGTCATGTAAAGGGTTCAAAGGGAAGCCAGAAGGGAACGAAAGATGATGCCAGGGTCAATGACATAAATAAGAGGATGAGTGATGAGGAATTTGATAGAGAATTTAATGAGATTAAAGTACAACTGAATGTACTAATGGAGCTGCTACAAAAAGGTGAAGAAGACCATAGATATGGTTGGGTTCTTCAGAAAAGAAGAATCAAGTGGAGTCAATTATAGAGTAGGCTGAAATATGGAACAAGAGTTCAGCTAGAAGAAGAACTCAGAGGAGGTGAGTTGCAGCATAGGATGTGTGCTGAGGAAGAGGTTTACTTATGTGAACCTGAACAAGGGTCTATTCTTGGTGAAAGTAGTGATGAGGATGAAGACATGAGACTAGATACAGGTTTCATGGATCCTTGGAAGGATGAGAACCAGTTGAGAGAGCTAATGTTTGAGACCACAAAAGAGGCCTTGAAGCCTTATGATTTTGAAACTAACAATTGGTGTATGTATGCAGGTCTTATAGGCTCGAATTATGCTGGACAGTCACTTAGAGCTGTCACATAAGTAAAGGAGAAGATGGCTGGCTGTGGCTATGAAGATTGCTCAATTGTGAGGAAAGAAAGACAGTCTCTTGATACTATCATAAAGCCAAGAAAGGAGATGATTACTCATGTTCATATGAGGAACATAGAGAAGGACAACAGTCAGGTGAAGAGGGATGTTCAGTTGAAGGACATTCCAAATATAAGTCAGAAGAGGAATGACAAAGAGTTTGCTGAGATCAGAGAAAGATTCAGTAAACTAGAGAAGCTGATTCAAGAAGGTAATACAAATGAGTATTATGGATGGGTGATGAAGAGAAAGAGAGTGCAATGGTTTGCATTGCAACAGAGGCAGAGACTATAGTCATTAGTCTTGAGGAAGGATAGAGAGCTCAAGGAAGCTGAGCTTGAGTAAGGAATGATAAGGCAGAAAGAAGTCTGTTCATGTGAACATGAATCAGAAAGTTCTCTGGGGAAAACTGATGAAGTGGGTATACAATCCAAGAATACCATGATGAAATGTTCTGACAATAGAAATCAACTAAAAGAATTGATGGTGAGATCATCTGGAGAGATATTCGGATCTCATGATTTTAAAAATAATGTTTTGTATGTGAATGCAGGGTTTACTAAAGCAAGACAACTCTCTGGTGTTGTCACAGAAGAAGAGAAAGGAAAAACTCAGGTTTTGCAAGAGATGGAAGAAGGTTCATATAACCTTATGATGAAGGAGGAAGGGAAATTACTGAATATTGCTATGGGAGATTGTGAAAATGATGGGAAGTCATTGAGAACTGTTAATCTGGATGATGGTCAGGGTAAAGAAAAACTGTCAATAGTTGTTACAAAGGAGGAGGAAGGTTGCATGAGGACTGTGAATAAGTGGCCTCAAGTAGAGGAGATACACTCTTTAGGTGTCTGGTTGGTAGGTGATGAAACCAGTAGGGATTGGGAAGAATTTCCAGAGACAATTCCAAGTGAATTGGTAAGGTTGTGCAATGAAATGAAATTTCTGGAAATAAAATTAAATACTCAGAGAATACAAATTCAAGATGTCAAGTTAGAGTTAGGGGAAAATGATGGAATTGTTATGAAGGAAAATGACATAAGGGACGAGAAGGAGAAGATTGTCTTTGAAGACAATACTGAGGGAAGTGACAGAGTAATAAGCTCTAAAGAGGATGATAGACCTGGAAAAGAAATAGTCAAGAACTTTGAGATCTTGAGTAAAAAAAGCAAGGTGCTTATGTCTGGAGATTTGTATAATTCTGGCAAGAATTCGAGTGTAGATCCACTGGAGTCTAAAGTGAATGCAAAACAGAAAATTGATTTTAAAAATCCACCTAAAATAGGGAGAATTGAGGCTTTGAAGTCTTATAAAGAAGTTGAAGTTATGTTGTTGCAGTATAGTGAAGATAAACAGGGAATTGTTTTGAAAGGCAACCAGAGAAATGAAATTGTGGACTGGAAGCTGAAGTTTGAAATACTGTGTGATGGAAAAGGTGACTGATCTCAAGCAATACAATATTGTTGAGATAGAAAGTGAAAGTATAATGGAAGCAGAATGCTATGATTGGCATTATGGTGAAGAATGTGGAAGACATCACAAGAGAGCTAGGTTGCTGAAATATTTGTTGAAGGAATTTAAGTATGGGAGTGAATTTGAAGTTCAGGGACAACAAGTAATTGTTGCAAAGGAAGATGTTCACAAGGACATTAAGGATGAAAGAATGATAGAGGTAAGCAATCAGCAAATAAAAAATGAAAGAGTGAAGTTAGATGAGAAAATTGATGAGTTGTGGATAGTTATGCCAAGACATTCCGGGAGAATGTGTAATATGAAGAAAGAAGAAATGAATTATTTTAATTCATCAACTGAAGAAGAAGTGTTGGGTAAATGCAATAGCAGATTGCAGCATAAGGTGTGGAAGCCTGGCGAGTGAAATTAGAACTGAAATGTAATGGAAGTGAAGATAGTGGAAAGTTGCAATACAAAGTTTGAAAACCAGGTGATTAGGCCTTAGAGGCATATGACCTGGAGGTCATAATTTTTCTTACCTTAGGAGCCTGATGCAGGAGCATCAAATGCAGAGCTAGCAATGTGGTCATTTTGCGAACCTAAAAATCAAAGGAGAAAACTTACTTGAATATCTTATTGAATGAGAAATTATGTGGAATAGTATAGATGTTAGTCTGTGAGTTAAAGTAGGAATAAATGGCTATTCACAGCTCCCTGCGTGGAGGCTAGGCCATTACAGCTTTTAGGAGAAGTAGTTAAGTTTAGAAAGAATTTCTGAGTGTTGGGAAAGTGGAATCTTACTAATGATAGCTCCAAAAAAAATTTGTAACTCCCGGTCAGGGAGGAAACTTAAGAGATTTTCTAGCTGTCAAACAAAGAAAGAAAAAGAAGGAAGGAAACCGTAGCTCAGGAAGGAGAATTGGCAATAGCCTGTCATGAATAAAAGCATGAATTCGAAATTTGAGGGGGAGACCTCTGGAATCTTTTGTTTTGTATGAATAACTGGTGAATGGAATGGTGTTTTTTTCTTCCAGATTTGAATTTATTGCAGGCTTCAAAATATAGAACAACGTGGGTTCAATTTTCTATTTTTGGGTTCATTTCTCCTCTAGTTTTAGTCAATAGAGGGTTTTTACATATAATTTCATGGTTCAAAGCACCACTAGGGCGCATCCTAGCATTATTGAAGGGAATCCGAAATCACCAAACGCAGGAAGAAAAAAAAAGCCATCGCTGGTGAAGTAATGAGCCATTGTCTTGGGAGACTAAGAAATACGGTTTCGATTACACTTGCAAATGACTCAAGGAAGTGACAGTGGGCAAGATTGAATTCGAGTCCCCTCATAATATACTTCTGCTGCAAATTTGGGAAGGAACTGTGTGTTTCACCCATTGTTCCTGGCACAGAGCAAATAAACCCTCGATTGATTAATAGGTGAAGTTCCTCATTCCTGGTAGCGTTGGGAGCACGCTGGTCGAGGTTGGAGCCTACGGGCTTGACTCCATAGTGTATGCAGAAAACAAAATCGATTTGTTGATCCATGAGCAATGCGATATGGCTAGGGTTAAAAAAATCACTGGTTCGATACACTTGAGTCCAACCTCATGATAGCGTTGGGGATTTCACTACACGAATAGTTGAGTTTTGAGATAGCATTCAACTACAGTTTGAAATTTATTTGAGATTGAACCATAGTGACTCTTAGAAACTCTCTTGGTGAGTGGCCCTCAGGGGTGACCTTCAAGCTCAGCACATTTTCGCCCATCACATCACATCCATGACACTCCTTCCGACTTCCAAACAAAACACAAGGAATTTCCCTTCATTGATCCAAAGTTATCTCACAAAATCCAAACATTACAATTATTACTAGTGTGTGCAATAAGAGTCCAATCTATTGTATGTTGTTGGAGAACCTCCTATAGCATTAATTCATGGCTTCTCAAGCATTCTAGGGTAGAAAAACTCAATGGGTAAAGTTTCATAGCTTTCCCAACCTCTATGCTCATGTATAACCATCTATTTTTCCGTCAAATCTATAGCTATGTTTCCAAGTTTGAATTCTCAGTTATGCATAGTCTAATAATCGCTAATGATAATGGAATGAACAACAAAAATAATAATCATGCGTATTGTAAAAACTATTGTCCCAAAATATACATAATGAAAAAAATGGATGGTAGATTCCAAAAAGATGAGAGAATGGTGGAAAATACAACTTGCATATCTTCTAAACATAGAAGAGAGGACTCTTACAACAATCATAGAAGTATATTCATCCCATGCTTCCATAACTACATGAGAGGACTTTCCTCACCAACCTCATACATGTATTCAATGATTGGATTTAACAGTCAAAAGGATGCAATTGGCTCATTTAGGGGAAATGGTGGCAAATGGATGAGTTCTAAGGTTGAAATCTAGAAATAGAGGATTTAATATCCCATAGGACCCCTTTCCTCTTCCCCTCCAATGGAATCATAGTCCCCCTAGTGCTCTTTACACAACCATATTGGACCATTTAAGGGCATGTGCAAGCTAATGAGGGTCACCTTTGGCACATTAGATGCAATAGAAAACTGAAAAATCAGGAATCCCTCAACTTAATTGGTTTTTTTGAGATACTTACACAAGATATCTTGCATCGAGCAAAAAAGATGAAACGTGGGACATTTAGTCATGTTTCTGAATATATAAGTTTTAAGTATTGAAAATTTACATAACTATGTCAAATTTCATTTTTTCTAACAATTGCTTTTTTTTTTGGCAAATGATAAGGTATATGTTTTTGTGGGTGCAGCCTTTCAGTGCCTTAATGATGGTTTCGGGCTACAAAAATTGGTAGACATGTATAGAACCCATAGCACTGGTGTAGCACTATTTTTCCAAAATTAAATGTTTAATTTTTTTTTTTTTTAATTATGTAAGTGATCAAACCTCGAGAACGGTACATCAAATGTGGGTGCAGCCTTTGAAGGTATTAATGCAGTTATTTCGACTTGGATTTTTTATAGCATGTAGAGGTCGGTGTCTACTAGTGCAACATACAATTTTTTTTTAAAATGGTTGTGAAATGAAAAAGTTACAGGATAAACACTAACAATATGTTTTTTGACTTGAGTGATGACACAAGAAAATTAGGAAATAAATAGAAAATATCAATATTTTTTAAAAAAAATTACATATTTGGAATTTGCATAAAAAAAATATATCTATGCCTAAAATTTCGTCAATAATGGTCATGTATGTCATGCTGTAGAGACCGGTGAAAAACAGGCATATTGAGAAAAACGGTGGAAATGTCTAATTAGCTATGGTGGAACTATTTTTAGGCATTTGCACATGGAAATACTTTTTAGTATTTAAAATAATAGAAATAATTATATTAGGAGCAAAAATGGAATCCTAGGCTAGAGCTTTTAGCTAACACCACATGCACCCACAAAATAGGATTTAGACTGAGCATCTTAGAGACAAACTTGAGTAAATTTAGGAAAGTAGGTGCATTCTTCTAGAAAACTTGACACTTGGATTTGTGAGATAAATTACTTTTTGAATATTAAGAAATTGGGTATTTTGCATGAAGTGACATGTGTCGCATGGGATTTTCCTATATAAGGAAGGCATTGGGAATGGGTAAAGGACCCATGGTTTGGATTTGGATGGTTATCGTATGTTGGGCCTAGCCCAAGTAACGCATTTTTGACAAACAGTTTTGGAATTGAAAAGTTGAGCGTAGTTCAGTTGAATACATTTTGGCAAAGACAGTTTTGGAAGCTGCGAAGTTGAGTGCAGTGCAGCATCAAGAGGGTAAGGAATCCAGCGCTGCGAAGAGACAGTGTTGCGAAGAGCCTAATCTGTTGGGATCTGGCAAGGAAAAATGTTGGAAGGAAAATGTCACATATTCCGGTATGACCATCAGTGGTCTATTTTTGGTTAAGATACTCCATGATTACCAAGCAGACGGGTAAGGAGTAAGGTGGAAGGAAAGTGACTGGTCACACGCACAGAGGAAGCACGATGTGAACCGGCCGCACAAGGCCGTTAGAGAAGGAATGACAAGGTGAAAGCGACAGTCGGCATGCGGTCGACAGGGAAGAATGAAAGCGACGTGACCATGTGTGAGGATGGCCATGACGGAAGAGTAGCTATTAGAAGCCAGCAAGTCCAATTAAGGGAAAACCGCTACAGTTTTGGGAAACCTTAGGGTTTTTTCCTATGCATTGTAAAGACATGACCTACGGGCATGATCTATAAAAGGGCACAATTTTGTAAGGAAAAGGGTTGTTGATCTCTGTTACTTGGGTTAATATTCATTATAAAATCCTTTGAGTGTTGAATGCATTTGTAAAGGCTCTGCAGCTGAGTGTGCAGAGACCTACAGAGAGAGAAGAGAGTTTGCATCTGAGTGCGTAGACTAGAACTGTTGTACCCTTCCCCAGATAATATAACAACATTTCCTGTGGATGTAGCTCCCATCCTGGGGGTGAACCACGTTAAAGACCATGTTGTGTGATTGTTTATGCATTTGAATCTATATATTTACATACAATGATTGCTTAAGATCTCATTTATCAGTTTATATGTCATTATTTTTATATGTATTCGCCATAAAGAGTGAAGATGGGAATAATATGTTAAGTATTGCATATGTGGATGAATGTTAGATGCATAAGACTTTCTAAGGCATAATGAATGCATAAGTAGATTGGATTAATACTTAAGTAAGTGGAGCTCGCGCCGTGCGATTCAATTGAAGCCCAACACCGAAAGTGCGCAGTATATTGTGTGTTGTCATATTGCATAAGTTGTAAGATAAATAACCTGAGGAAATTGATGAATGGATAGGAAATTCTAAGTAAATTCACCGAAGTTGGTTAAATCCGAGCAGGAAGTGTAATTATCAGTTGTGCTATCCTGTCGTCGGAGAACCTTCCGAACCACGCAGTCCTTGGATGCGCGAGTTATGCAAGTGTCCTTGCTTGTAATAGTATTAGCCGCGCAAAAGGTGACTTTGCGCGATCCTCAGTCCGCAACGCGAGTCCCGCAGCATGCTGCTCGCCAGATCGGTTTACGCTTTCATCACCAGGATGTGGAAACCAGATTCCACAACCCCCCCATAACTTTGCCTCGGGTGAGACCTTTATAAAAAACCTCAAGACAGTTATGTAAGCCAACAAATGGTTTTGTTGTCGCAACAAGAATCGGTGATGAGTTGTCGCACTTGAAATAGTGATGTGCTCGGAAGAAAAGGTTATGTTGATTGCAGAAAATTGGCACCCAGACAAGAAAGAGATTTGGACCTGGTGTGACAAGATAGAAAAAGACTTCGCAAGGAAGGAAAATAGACATCCGCATCTCTCTGACATTGATTGGTTGAACAAATACCTGTGGAAATATATTCATGAAATTTTCTAGGCATCCTTTGGAAATGAGTTGCACAAGTGGTTGTCAAGGCTTGCAGAGCGAAAGAACTGTTTCCAGGAAGAAGTACCTACCAAGTGGACCCCGGAGCTCATTGCGAGGCTCAAAGCAATAAATAGCCCACTTTTGAGAGAAGTTGATTTTTGGGTTGATAGTATACGAGAAGGCTTCGTGACAGAGTTCGTTGTGGACACCTTCAAGTCCTACAGCGCATCCGAAGCAGATTTTTTCAAAGGTTTCAGAGGTAAGTACCTGAACAATTTGAGTTTATATATTAAAATTCTTTTAGTTGAGAAAGACATTTTAAGAATGCAGTAAAGTTTACAGAAATTTTTGAGTCTGTAATGGTCAATAGCATATATAGTGACTCTGATGAAGAAACACATAGTTTGAGAAGTGGAAAGAGATACAAGTTTAACACCGAGAAGAGTGGACTCTACATAGAAATTGAGCTCTAAGCACATCCTGATAGCCAGACCGCACCCCTATCAGCCACCTATCAACCTATTACTCCGCAGAATCTTCAAGTTGCAAGTACCGCACCTCCTATTTCTTAGAATCTGTCAGTCCAGAACCCTCCCATTGTTAATATTCCTAATCCTTAGAGCGTCAATACCAGTAACATTGCAGGAGTGAGTACTCAGACCATTCCGACTCAGAAAATCCCAATTCAGAACATTCCGCACAGTAACATCGCTAACACTGCTCAGAACACTACACGGAACCTTGTACCACCTAGGAGAAGGATGACCGACGATATTAAGCTACCAATATTTAAAGGAACGGGTCTAGAGGACCCTTAGAAACATTGGTTTCTATGTGAAGCCATATGGAGTGTCAAGCAAGTTCAGGATGATGTTGTGAAGCGAGCGCAGCTCGTCACTACATTTAGAGATAGAGCCTTGAATTGGTTCATGAAGTATTCTTAAGGACATCAGAGAACCTTAGTGGAGATTAAGGCTGCACTATTGAGTGAGTTCAAGAAACCAAAGTTAGAATCCCAATGTATACATAATTAAATGAAATTAAGCAAAAACATAATGAGACAGTTTGGGAATTTGACTAGAATTTTAAGACATTGTTGGACCAAGTAAGTTTTGTCATAGCACCGCAATAGCACCAAGAATGGTTTATAGCCGTGACGTTGCCCTATATCAGACTGTCGTTGATGTAGCAGAAAGTGGCTTCGCAGGCAGAAGCCTAGGATATCACAATGAAGTTGGAATCTTCACCTATAGGTGAGACTAGCACCGGAATGTCCTAGATCCAGACACAGTGAGCTACCTTGACATTACAGTTGCAGGACATGAAAAAGGGGAAAGAACAAAGACAAAAAGTATGGTGTACAGGATGCAAGGGAGAAGGGCACACCAGAGAGAATTGTCCTTTGTTTCAAGACTACCGTAATAGTGGAGCAACAAAACCACTGAATTAGAACCAAGCGCCATGGTGTGAAATCTATAGAACTAGAGGACATCTGCCAGAAGACTGCTACCTAATTCAGAAGTATGTGCGCACCCCTAATAATTTATACTGCAACTTCTGTAAGTCAATTGGACATCATGAATCAAACTGTAGAGCATATTAGCTCATGATGGAGAGAAAGCGAGATATAGACCATATGCAGGGTGGTGGAGTATATAGAGTCCAAGAAGAAACTCCGCAGAAACAAGATAATGCGCAGTACGATCAAGGCGCATATAGAGGCCTTGTAGGATTCCGTGGAAGAGGAAGAAATACTGGCCTTGGACAAGGAAGAGGAAGAGGCCAGATGATCTGTTATAACTGTGGCCAGCCATGTCACTTATCTAGATATTGTACCAATCCATGTACTACATGTAACTATTGTAAATCTTTTGACCATGTTATTGAAGACTGCTTAGTGTTAGCAGCAGAAATGCAGAAGAGAAAACAAGATGTACCTAACCTGAACATTCAGTTGATCGCAGCAAAGAGAAGGGCTGTGGATCCAAGTATTAATGTGGTGACGCGAAGTGGCACTGCAACAGGAAGGGATAGGCAAGCAGAAGCTTCGACTTCTGGAGACTTTGAAACTAAGCAAACCCCTGTTGAAACAATATGGATCAGAAAAGCTACTGGGAAGACACCTGCTTTCAACCTGGATAAAAACAAAGAAGTCTTTTAGGAAGCACAGGACATATTCAAAGAACAAGCACCTAGGTCACCAAGAATCCCGTTGTGAAGTGAAATACCGCACATGGAAGATATGCCAGCCGCGCATGACAAAACATGCCACGCAGCAGAGACAGGCACCTCTGTTGCGCAGTTCCTACGGAGCTGCATGAAATTATTGAAAAGCGCAGACGCTGTAGTGGAATTACAAAAATTGTTAAACCAGTATGAGCTACGTAGTGAGAAGGATACTGCTGAGAGCGCAGTTCATCACATCAAAATCCATAAAAGAACAGGCATAGAAATGAGGCTCACTGCGCAGATAGGAGATTATGAGATGGACGAGATCATCCTTGACCTAGGATCAGAGGTAAATGTCTTGACTAAGCATACATAGCAGCAAATGGGAAGATCAAAGTTGTTATGGTCACCCATATAGTTGAGGTTAGCAAATCAAATGAAAGTCATACCTTTTGGGAGACTATCCAATACTATTGTTGACATCGATGGAGTGTGAAGTCATGCAGACTTCGAGGTTATCGAAATTGTGGATGATAGCCAGCCATATACAACACTATTGGGTATAGATTGGTCTATGGATAACCTCTCCATCATAAACTTGAAAACAAAGAAAATGATCTTTGAAGGGTAGGACATAAGGGTCATCGTACCATTGGACCCTTCACAAGGAGAAAGATACAGTGATTTGATTCAGGAAGAATCCAGAGCACATGATCTTGATCGCATTTACAAGATGACTGCGAATCAGGATGACTGCATTAATCCTACTGCGAATGGATCACTTAGTTGGCGATGTGACAGTTCTTGCATCTCAGACTCTGACGCAGGACTGGAGAATTAGCAAAGCCGTATGCATGGAGTATCTGCAAGAAGATGCGCATAGATCACAAAGTCATTATGCTGGATTGGAACCGAGGTAAGTCCAATCCCCACCTATGATGGTTCGACTAATGTTTATTCATTTATTCAAGAATATACTGCATCAGTTACGACCGAACACCGCATACCAGCACTAGACATGGCACTGCATGAGACACCTGCCAGAGGGTGGGTTGCACATAAGCAGACTTTGACCACATGGTATCAGTGTAGGCATATGACGCAAATCAGATTCATGGAAAACACTGCGTTGACCATGGTAAAATACAATGGACAGACAAGTCCAAGGGATCATGTAGAGATTTGTTCGGAAGCATGGATAAATAGACGATAGACCGCATGGGTTCATCTATTTGTGCACACATTAGACTGGATTCCAGAGGATTGGTATACAGACATGGAGCTTTGTAGAGGAACCACAGATTGGGCTATGTTGACTGCAAACTTCTAGAGAACTTTTAGCTTCGAAGATGAAAGTCCGAGCATAAGTGAAGCTCTGCAAGTTATCAAGGAAAAAATATTTAGAGCCGAATGCCCAAGTATAAACGAGGCATTGGAGGAAATAAAAGAAAGGGTGTTTGAAGATGTAAAAGTACCAGTGAACCTACAGCAAGAATGGACAAGACAAATAGAACATGCCTTTGAATGCTATAACCTTGCTGAAAAAGAAGAACAAGAAGAAAGTGATGAGGAGGATCCATGCAACGTCAATATATCGGAGTCAGAGGGTGCGCATGATGTAGAGGGACTTCCACTTGAAATTCTAGACATGAGTGGACCTGTGAAGGCAAGAAAAGTAAACATTGTCACAAGTGAAGAGACGAAGTTCGCATCAATTGGATATTATTGGGATGATTCCACGGTTGCGGAGATTGCAAACCTTCTACATGAATATCAGGATTTATTTCCAACAAAGTTTACCGAAATGAAGGGTATTTTCGGTGACTTGGGGGTTATGAAGATACCTCTCAATCCAGGCGTGAAACCTGTTAAGCAGAGGCCCTATAGAATGAATCCTAGATATAAAGAAAGAGTCAAGGGAGAACTTGATAAGATGCTCGATGCGGGGATCATTGAGTCGGTTGAAGAATCAGAGTGGATAAGCCTAATGGTTATCCAAGACAAGAAGACTAAAGGTGAAATCAGGATCTGCGTAGATCTCAGGAAGCTGAGTGATGCTTCGTTGCATGACCCATTTCCTACTCCTTTTACAAATGAAGTGCTAGAAAATGTTGGAGGAAATGAGGCCTATTCATTTACTGATGGATTCTCTGGATGTCATCAGATAAGGATTGATCCAGCAGACAAACACAAGACAACTTTTGCTACTGAATGGGGCTTGTTTCAGTACACTGTTATGCCCTTTGGCTTGAAGAATGCACCTGCCATCTTTTCCAGAGTTGTTGTTGCAGCATTTAAAGACTTTATGCATAAATCTTTGGAAGCATATTTTGATGATTGGATTGTCTTTGGTTTTCTGAAAAACCACTGTGAAAACTTGAGAATGATCTTAGCTAAGTGCAAGAAACATCAAATTTCATTAAATTTAAAGAAGTGTGTTTTATGTGTGCCTTATGGTATTCTTCTAGGACACATTATGTGCAGACAAGGTTTGATGGTTGATCCTGTGAAGATCGCAGTGATTGTGAATTTTCCTGCACCAACCTCAGTGAAGCAGCTTTGCTCCATGTTGGGGCATATAGTTTATTACCGAAAATTCATCAAGGGTTATGCGCAGATAACCGCGCCGATGGAAAAACTGCGTAAGAAAGAAGCATAGTTTATATGGAATGCAGAATGTGAGCAGGGATTGGACACGCTAAAAGAGAAAATGGTAACTGCGCCAATCCTAGTTTTTCCAGATTGGGAGAAGTCATTCCATGTACATGTTGATGCTTCATTTATAGGCGTTGGGCATTGTGCTTGATCAACCATGTGAAGGGGGCATTGATCACCCCATTGCATTTTCGAGCAGAAAGCTCTCATCCACTGAAAAGAATCATACGACCACTGAAAGAGAAGGCTTATCTATGGTATACGTACTCCAAAAATTCAGGCACTATTTGTTGGGTGCGCACTTCTTCATGTACACTGACCATTCCGCTTTGAAGTACCTGGTCAATAAGCCAATGCTAGGGGGGAGAATCTACAGATGGTTGTTACTCTTCCAGGAGTATGACTTTGAAATTATAGTTAATCTAGGCAGATTGAACTTAGGACCTGACCATCTCTCAAGGATTGAGTAAGGTGAAGAACCTACCAATGTTGAAGACAATTCGCTTGATGCGCAGTTATTTGCTATATAGATCGCAGATGACTACTATAAAGACATTATCGATTTCTTGACTACTGGGTTGGAACCAATAGAGTTTACTACACAGTAGAAGAAGCAGTTGGTAGTAAGAGCAACAAAATTCACCATAATTGCGGGACAACTATACAAATTGGGACCAGATGAAGTACTGCGCAGATGCGTATTAGAGCACGAGAAGCCGTTCATTTTGACTGATGCACATTCAGGTGTATCGGGAGGCCACTACGCAGGAAGAGCCACTGCGTAAAAGATATTGCGAGCAGGGCTATGGTGGCCTACCATTCATAAATATGCAAAGGAATATTGCCAGAACTACGATGTCTATCAAAGGACTGGATAGCCGCCGCGAAGAGATGATATGCCCTTGAATCCGCAGTTGACACTTTAGGCATTTGAGAAATGGGCTATTGATTTTGTGGGACCCATTAGCCCACCGGGAAAAATGACTGGTGTGAGATACATTATCACTGCAAATGATCATCTCACCAGATGGGCAGACACAAAGCCAGTAAAGGACTGTAGCACAGTCACTGCCGCGCAGTTCATTTTTTAGAACATCCTTACCAGGTTTGGATGCCCAAAGATTTTGATGAGTGATCAAGGCACTCATTTTCTGAACATAACTATTGAGGCCCTGACTGAAAAGTTCCACATTCATCATCAGATGAGTACACCCTACCATCCACAAGCAAATGGAACTATTCCACATGTTAAAATTATTTTTTTATTATAAAAATAGATTTCTCATTTTTAAAATTTTTATTTTTTATTATAAAAATAGATTCAACTATTTTGATTAATAAAGAATATTTTTATAGTAAAAATAGATTTAGTCATGTTGATTAATAAGATTTTTAGTAGAGAGTTCATTGAATGTGGTTTAGGTGGTTAGGAAGAATGATTATTATTCTTCTTACCCAAATTCAATTCTATTACCCAAATTCAATTCTTAGAAGTGACATGACGCTCTTATTGAACCCCTATGTATTGACTATGTAACGATTAAGTGACTTATGTAAATCTAATCATACTTTGATTCTCCTAGATTCTCTCAAATAACAAGTATTGACTGAATATAACCCTTCCGTGAACCATAACCTTTAACAAGTTAAAAAAATGAATTTCACATTTTATGATACTATGACTTCTCTTTTGTTAATGGCAGACAGTGGGAGTGGAGAAATGATTGAATGCCATAGATATCTGCATAACTAAGTGAGTACAAGGGTAGAAAAATGAATAATGGACAAGGGTACAAAAATGAGTATCTACTTTCTCATTGACGAAGATAAAGACAAGGGTAGAAAAGTGACCAAATTCAATTCTTAGAAGTGACATGACGTTCTTATTGAACCCCTATGTATTGACTATGTAACGATTAAGTGAATTATGTAAATCTAATCATACTTTGATTCTCCTAGATTCTCTCAAATAACAAGTATTGACTGAATATAATCCTTCCGTGAACCATAACCTTTAACAAGTTAAAAAATTGAATTTCACATTTTATGATACTATGACTTCTCTTTTGTTAATGGCAGACAGTGGGAGTGGAGAAATGATTGAATGCGATAGATATCTGCATAACTAAGTGAGTACAAGGGTAGAAAATGAGTAATGGACAAGGGTACAAAAATGAGTATCTACTTTCCCATTGGCGAAGATAAAGAGAAGGGTAGAAAAGTGAGTATCTCCTTTTCCATTTGCGAAGATAAATCCAGGAGGGACCTGTTCTGAAGACTGCAAACCGAGTCTTTCATCGGCAAAAACAGAATCTTCCGCCATGATCCTCCTGTTCTTGCTCTCGCTCATGTGGGTGGGCGTCTGCATTCTCCTCCGTCACAGACGATTGCATGTAATTTCTTCTATGGATCCCGTCCGAGACGCCGTGGATCTGTCAAAGCTCACACTATATGTGGAGTTCCCTCTGCTCAGCAAGAAGGCTCTCGAATTCGCCCTTTTCAAGACGTTTGCCATCCCCTCCATATCGAATCTGCTGGCTGCGACTCGGCAGTTCTCGCCGGCAACCGTCCTCAAGCGTTACGACGACACCGATATTCTGATACAGGAATTCCTCGTCAATCACGTCGACAGCTCCCGGGGATCCATCGCACTCCGCCGCCTAAATTTCATTCACGGCCGTTACAACATCTCCAACCAAGATTTTCTTTACACGCTCTCCACCTTCATCTTGGAGCCCAAGCGATTTGCCTCCAAGTACCCTCGCTCGCTCACTCTCCTCTCCCATGCATTTCTTTAATTTGCAGAATAATGTGAACCACGGTTGCCTCTGTACTGTTTTTGTTTGCAGGTTCGGTTACCGGGATTGGACGGAAAAAGAAACGACGGCCAACTTCGTGGTGTGGCGCGACATCGGCATCCGTATGGGTATCCGAGACATTCCCGACACGGTGGAGGGAGTGGAGATCTTCAGCCGGCAATACGAAGCCGACAAAATGGTGTACTCCGATTCTAACAGGGAAATCGGCGATGCCACGTTGGATCTCTTGCTGTCCATTGTACCCGCCTGCCTCCGTCCCGCAGGCAGACGGATCATATATTGCTTGTTTGAGGAGAGGCTCATGGATGCCATGGGTTATCCACGTCAGCCGGACTGGCTTATCTGGATAGTGGAGGCTGTCCTGAAGGTCTGCGTAGGCAGTTTTACTAGATGGTTTCTCCCGCCGAGGCCGGTGAGCTGTTCGACAGATAGGATTTCAGTGAACCAGGGAGACGAAGAGGAGGAAGCGAAGAAGGTCCATAAATTGAGATACAGCGAGTATATGCCGGAAACCTATCCGAACGGTTACCGGATAGATGAAGTGGGCTATGGCAAGCTCGGAGAACTGGGCGTGGCATTTGGTGGAGATCTGACGTGTCCATTTCTCCCTTCCTTTTCGAATCACAAGAAGCATAAGATTTGGTGATTAGACAGCATCATAAGATTCGGTGATTAGATCCATAGTCGGGACACCTTGCAGTTTAGCATTTAAAAATGTTGTTGCCGTTGGGATTTTGAAGGGTTAGTATGAAATATTTGTTATTTGGTTAACTATTACTATTTTCAAATAATTTTTAATTATAAATTTAAGTTAAAATTTGATTATTAATTATTTAAATGTATTTATTATTTTTAAATATTTAGTTTTCATTTAAAATTTATAATGTAAACCAGCACAATAACTGCAAAGCAGCTAGTCTTTGCTTTGGGATTATGTTTTTTTTGTTTTATTGATCTACAAATATAATCACATGTTTATAAAATAAAATAATAGACCAGAAATAAATTAACATACAAATTTTCCATAAACTTTTGCTAGACAATGTATATTTTTAGTTCAAAATTAACATAGTGAAGGGAATAAAATGGATTTTAGTGATATGGTTGTTTCACGACTATGCCATTAGGCCCAGTTGCCTACCTTTACATGTCATTTTGATTTCATTACATATAATTTTAATATTAAAATGTAATTGTTTCTTTGGAAAATATGAACCTTTAAATTAAAATAATATATGCTAGTTGATCTTGTAAAAACCATGTGATGTCAAAATATTTTGCATTACCTATGGACGAGCAGCGAATAAAAATGGATGTTTAATTAATTTTTTCGTGGGAGTTTATCATTTGACGTACTGATTTTTTTTGTCATTTTTCGATCATATTTTTTTTATTTGTACTAATTTTTTGTCAACCTTAAGTGGAAGCCCGGACGTACTGATTTTTTTGTCATTTTTCGATCATATTTTTTTTATTTGTACTAATTTTTTGTCAACCTTAAGTGGAAGCCCGGCTAGTCCAGTGCACATGACGGGAAAGAGTACACAAGTATGAACACGGGTCATAAATTAAAATAATTTATAAATATTTAAAGCATTTAAATACAATTAGTCATTATTAAGCATATTAATGAGTAGAAACTTGATTTTTTTTAGTTTTTTTTTTTAATTTAAAATTTTAAAATTATTTTAATTTTTTGATATATATGACTCAAACCAGATAATATTTGTCAAATCATAAATTAAAATCAATAAAAATTAAGAAAAAAACAAGGACAGGGACTAATACCTTATATTTACAATTTTAACCATTCTTCTAAATTTTTAACATGATGCAAATTTTAATATATTTAGATTACTTTTTCAAAATTTTATTTAACTTTATACCTATAACATGTTATAAAAATTAATAGATTTTTTTTTCGCTGGATTTAAGAAAGGAAATATTCTCCTTGCTCGGTTGGGTCGTGCAACACAAAGAAGGTTTATTGAAAAATGGGAAGATAGAATAAGATAGTTAAAAAAAAAACTTGGTAAATTTTAAACTTCCCCTCGATCAACACTACAACTACCGGTGCTTATCAGTAATCCACCACGGCCTCACATGGTGGAGGATGATACTCCTCCAAAATATTACGTAGTTAGTGGGTGGGTTCATGACCACAATCTTGGTAAAAAAACAACTCATAACTTTTTTTTATATCAAAAAACAAAAGTTACATTTTGTATAGTCTATAATATTTCATTTTGTATAGTCTATAATATTTCATATATCTTGAAAGTATCGATGAAAATCTTAAGTCATATAATTGAAATCTTAATTTATGTCACTTCTCAAGAAAATTAAAAGGATAGATTCTAAAAAAATTGGTTGGCTAGACTTTCTATAGAAAAATAGTAAAAGTGAAGGGGACTCAGATTCCCATATTTTCAGTTATGCCCTGTAGCGCTGTGAATTAATGTCGTTCCCATAGATCATACTGATAACGCCCAGTGATGGAGCCTTCAAATTCCTTTTGAACATTACATTGTCCATTTATGAGTTCCAAACCCAGTTTAGAGTGAGTATCTACTTCTATGTTCCTTTCCCTATAGATGTGTTGAAAGGAAGCCATTTCCATATCAGTTTTTAAAACCTTTATCTCTGCTAAGATTGGAATTAAATCAAGATTATGACAAACCATTTTTTCATTTTCCCAATCTATTATCAATTGAGAGTCTCCAAAAACTTGGAGAAACTTAATCTCTTCCTTTTTTGCCAACTTTAGTAGAAGATTTAAAGCAGTGAGTTCAACGTAATTGTTTGTTATAGCTCCTAGTCCTGCCTGAAATTTGTATGAAGTCATCTTATCTATGAATAATAAACCTCTTGCACCAAATCTGTTTAGATTTGATGCCCCGTCAAAGTAGGACCAAGGCATCTCGTTGTTTATTGTTTCAACCTCCAGATTCGTGAATCCTTTTACTTTTTCCTCCTGAGCATAATAGGATAAGGTAGTTGCAGTTGTTCTAGTAGAGTACAAGGGACCAATGTTTATGTCTTCAAAGATGGATAAGTTTCTAGCTATCCATATCTTTCAGAATGTTATAAGGGGCAGACTTTTGTAGCGATTGTTTTTAGTGTCTGATAACCAAATATTTAAACTGTCCTATGTTGAAGTACCCCTCCATACAAGTCTGTGTTTTAAGAGGACCTCTAGCTCTTTCCATACTTGTCTTAGGAATGGGCAGAACATTGGTAAATGTAGATCCGTTTCTTCTGCAGATCCACAAAGTGTACATCTTCTTGGGCCTTCCCATCCGCATCTCTATAGTTGATCCCATGTGAGAGCTTTCTTGCTTAAGAGGAACCAGGTAGTCAACTTTGTTTTTGGGGGGCATTTTAAATTCCATATAGGGCGCCACCACCATTTTATGTCTCTATACCCCATTTCTATCAAACTTTCATAACCTTTTTTGGGACTGTATTTTCCGTGTGAACCATAACTCCAGATCAACTGATCTGGATCGGAGTTTAGATGTATATGGTTAAATTTTAATAGGTTTACGTAGCCTGCTTTTCCTGGCTTGAATGACTGAAACTCACACGCCTGCTATCTTTCTTCGACTGCTCCTTAACTTGTCGAACATGCACTGCTGCTCCCTCGAGACTTACTTTGTGACTTACTGCTATTCACAACCAGAACGATGAATCTTACGAGATAGCAAGGAATTCCAGACCCGGGCTAATGGGCGATACGGCTTAGACAAACCAGAAATACACAAATTCGAAACTGGGAATGGTACCCAGACTTTATATTAATTGCAGCGGAATAATTACAGAGCTTTCAGATTACAAATAGTTCTCAGACTTCTAATATTCCTCTGTCTTATGCACACAGGATCATTTATCTTTGGGTAAGGGCCGAAGCACCGAACCTACTCGAAGGCTTCTGGAAGCACTGCGCAGACAGATCAGAATGACACCTATCTTGGACACACAGGCTAAGATATTCTGATGCGATGTTATACCAGTGCTGGCAACTCGCAGAGCATACAATCTTGCCTAGACACCTATCAGACCTTGCAAGCTTCAACTACTGAAACACTTGCAGACTCAAATTCTAGACTCTCTAAGAATGCGAATGCCAAATAAAGAGGGCAGGCTCATATTTATAACATGGAGGAGCCTTGGATCCTTTGGGAGAATCCATCATAGGTCCCGTGAAATCGAATCAAATCGTCCTTAAAGATGGCTAGTTAGATTTGTGTCGGAGATGTGGGTCAAACCGCACCAGAAGTCAGGAAAGTGTCCTGAGTCTCCATGTGACAAATCATGATCGTGGCTCTTTACAAAGTGGAGATCACGGAAACTACTTATGATCGAGACGACAATACATAGTGGATATTTTTATTAAGGAATCCCACAGAAAACCTTTTATGACAGAAGTGACATTACACAGTGGAGATTTTGAAAGAGGAATCCCACGAAAAACCTTTCATGATGAGGACACTAGCAATTGTCATCAATCAAAAAACTGTAGGCAGTACGAGTCTGGGGCCATTCTATCATATCGTCGTATGGATGGCCATACCAACGCTGATAAGTGGGGTCCCACATTTTTGTATAGATGCTTCGGATGATGATGCGTTGCCCATTTCTGTTTTGTACTTGAATTTTGGTCTTCACAAGCCACTGGAATTTATTTGAAATAAAAGTATGTAGTAAATGAGTATTATCACACACATCACTTATATACATGTCTTCCACCTTGGAGCACGGCATACAGTACTGACTATGTTCATGCTGAATTATTGCAGGGTCCACTCCGCTTTTGCTGAGGCCGAAATCATTCCACCAACAATGAATCCAGTCAGGAATTTCATGGATCACATGGGCTCGCTGGAGGCCAAACTTGATTTTGGCAAAGTAATCATGGTCTCTATTGTCCTTTTTTAAGAAATCCCACCACATCTTCTGATAGCTGCCATAGTTGATATCCGTGAGGGGGAATCTTAAGGCACCATCATTTCCTGGCCAAGCTGCCAGACCACGCATTTGATTGATATAATAATATTGCTCAAGGACTTGTCCTAAAGCATATTCTGTACTGATAAGACACAAGTCTTGGAAATGTGTCTGGAGAGTATGGGAGGCATCTATTGCTTGTCGGAGTTGTCGGCCGTAAACCATGTTTGGGACGGTGGCTGTTGACGTTGGATACCGCCGATGCTCTGGGACCAAGGTTATTAATAGGTTGGGATGCTGCAGATTTTCATCCAATACCTCTATAGACCTAAGCTTCCAGGTTGGCTTCCATTGGCTAGCATAGTCACTCCATCTCATTTGTTCATCTAAATATCTGCATGTGTTGCTTCCTTCATGCCATTCTGTGATAATCACCATGCAACTTGGGGTCTGAATTCCATATTTTTCCTGCAAATGTTCTCTGGTTAAAAAATCAACAATACAATTCTGAGAACCTTTTATGTGTTTAATTTCAAACTCATACTGAGAAAACATTGCCTGCCATCTAGCAAACTTTGCTTTAGCAGTAGAGTTTCATATTGGATTTTCCAATACAAACTTCATTTCTTGGCTGTCTGTTCTTATTAATAACTTCTTATTCATTAGATGAATTTCAAATTTCTGAATTGCATTTAGACAAGCCTTTATTTCCTTATCAATAGTATGGTATTTTTTCTGTGCATCGTTCCAAGTTCCTGAAGTGAACCATACTATTTCTTCATCCTTGCCATTGCAGTCTTTCCTGCACTGCTTCAGTACTGCTCCCCAGCCTTCTTCTGAAGCATCAATCTCAAGGATCTTCATGAGATCTTCATCAATAACATGAAGGATAGGAAGAGTTCTCACTTTTGCTTTTATCCTTCGTACCGCTTCAGTGTGCTGTTTTGACCATGGAGGAGGGTTTGTTCCTAATCTTTTATTAAGCAACTTTCTATCTTGAGCACAATTTTCATAGTAGGCTGCAACATAGTTCTAGCATCCCAGAAATCTCTATAATTGTTTTTTATTTGTGATTACATCAGGGAATTTTTCTGCAAACTCAATGGCATGCTTCTGAACTTCTATCTTTCCATGTTTAATTCTCTGTCCCAAGAATTCAATATCAGTTTGGAACAATTTCATCTTCTTTTATGAAAGAACGAACCCATTCTTATGTACAACATGCAATAGTGTTCTGAGATTTTTATGTGTTCTTCAATGGACTTTGAAAATACTAAAATATCATCAATATATACCATCAACCAGTCCATGTATGGTTCCAGAACAGACTCCATAATTCTATGGAACTCTGAAGGGGCATTCTTCAGGCCAAATGGCATTACCTTCCATTCATATTGTCCATGAGGCACATTGAAGGCTGTTTTATACTAGTCTTCTGGTTTTATGCCAATCTGCCAAAAGCCAGACTTGAGATCAAACTTTGAAAATATTTTGGCTCCAGCTATCCATTTGATCAAATCAGATTTGTTTGGAATTGGGTACCGGATCCATTCCAAAGCATCATTCAGAGGTTTGTAGTTGATGACCATTCTAGGAACTCCTCGAACCTGCTTTGAATGTTTGTTGACATAGAATGCTGCACATGACCATGGACTTCTTGATCTTTGGATGAGTCCTTTGTTCAGCAAATCTTCAATTTCCTTTTTGCAGAGTTGTCTGTATTCTTTATTCATTGGGATGGCTCTGCTTCTACTAGGGTTTCCCTGGAACCCTTCTCTGTATTTTAGGTTTACCCAAAAATGTTTCCTATGCCAGAATGCATTAGGAGACGTGTGGAAAACCTTGTCAGCAAATTCTTTTCTTATTTCTTCAATTTTTTGCTGTACACGGGGATTCTTTAATTCTTCTTCTAGCCTGTATAGGTGCTCAACTTTCTTGATTGCTCTAATCTGGATCCCTTTTTCTTTTATTTTTTTCCTTACAATATTTACTTCTAGGGTCCATATTGAGTGAGTTTTTTCTTCAGATGACACTAGTGGAAGAAATATTTCTTTTCTTTTAACAGTAAAATGATAACCAATTTGGCCTCTACTATTATACTTGACACCATGAGGAATAGTAGTAGATAGAAAACTAGTTCCAATAATACATTCATGAGTAAAGTCATCTTCAACCAGTAGAAAGATACAATTTATATAAAAATTGCCAAGACATACCTTTCCAAAACTGGTTTTGTATTCGATTGCATTTCTTCCTCCAAATCCTTGAACTGGAGTTCGACAAGGTTTCCAATAATGAGGATTAACATACTTTCTTTTTAGGAAACACAGGTCTTGTTAACACCCAAAAAGTGCTCACCAGCTCATTTCCCTATTCACATGACCCATTTATCCACTTTTTCACCATCAGAGCCTCTGAAACCAACAAAAGGTCACCAAAAGACCTTAGTACACCCCTTTTTCCATTAAAAAAGATTATTTTTCCCAAAAAAGCATAAAAAACCCTAAAAAGGGTCCAAATTCCCAAAAATATTAAAAAGGGAATTAAAATATTATTTTTATTCAAAAAAGGAAAAAGGAGGGAAAAGTACCTAAACCATGTTGGTCAATACCATTTGGTTTCCACAAAACCACAAATGGTATTCCCCACCACCAAAACCTATAAAAAGGTGGTAGGGGCTCCTCATTTCACATCCATCCATTATCTCATCCTTATGCTGCTGAAATCTCCCCTGAGCATTTTAGCCATTGCAAACCACATTGGAGAAGAGACCATTGGAGATTGGAAGTTGCTCACCCTTGGAGCTATTCAACCTCACCATTAGAGGTATTGATTCCGCAAGCACTTGCTTGCCCCATCCTTTCAATACAAATTCTTTATTTTATATGTTCTTGTTCTTGATCTTAAATTATTTTTGTTATTTGCTTAATATCTTTGCTTAGATCCATGAATAGTCTTGTTTAATTAGTTTATTGTTATTTATTTTCATTGAAACTGCTGCTACTAGTTAGCAGGTGCCCATAGCACTAAGCCTGGTTGCAAAACCGGGCCAACAGGTTTGCTCCGGAGTCAATGAGTGCAAACACTTTGACTTCATCTTCATGTATTTTGATATGTAAGTTGACTACAGTTTGTTGATGTACAGCCACCATTAAATGCATATCTTCTTCAGACTGTTCAGGCTTTGACTGTGATGATCCTAGATGCTATTTCATTTCTTCAATCAAGAACCTGAGTTCTTTAACTTCCTGTACCAGCTTTAGATGCTCTTTATGAAGGGTGGCCAGGTCAATCTTTTGTGGCTCTTGCTGCATTTTAGCCAAGAGAGGATATACATTCTTTTCCATGCTCGGGAGATTAGCAGCTTTCCATGACCATTTGAATTTTTCTTCTCCTGAGCTTTCTTTCTCTGATTCTGTATCTTGGACATATTTTCCCCTAAATTTATGCTTTGGGCTTTGTACTCCTTTGCCCTTCTTTTCGTCCAAGAAAATCTTGTTAAAGCTATTTACCAAGTCATCCTTTTTACTGCCTTCTTTCATTTTGGCAATAGCTTTCTTTATCAACCCTTTAGGATCTTCTTCATCTTCATCATCGGTACCAGCCATGAAACAATTTGCTGCTTCTGAGTCGCTTGAGGAAGAGGAAGACTCTGTTCTAATATTTTGTTTAGTCCAAGCAGCAAACAACTTCTGTTTGTCTAATTACAAAGAACTATCTGAGTCATAAGTCACTTGCTCTTCTCGGCATTCAGTACATTTTCCACCACATTTGCAAGGATTATTGTACATCTGGTGGACATGCATGAGATCAGTATTTTCTGGTTCACTGCTTTCTGATTCAGTGATCTCATCTGTGTTCTCTTCATCTGAGGCTACTATATGCATCAAGTTGTGTCTTTTTGGAGGGGCTCTTCTAGGTATCCCTCTGAGATTATCATCAAAAGGTTCTACCTTGGGGAATACCTTTTCTTTGTTAGACCAGGTCCTTGTTCCTTTCTGCTTCCTCTGATAATCTTGATTTCGTTTGTAACATTCAGAAGTAGAGTGGCCTTCTTTGCCACAATAGAAGCATTTCATTTTTCTTTTCTCTGGCTCTTTTCTTGAGTTTGGAGGATGTTTTACCTTCCATCTGCTAGAAGACTTTCCTTTATATGTATTTTTTGTTTTATGGCCAGAGTGATGTTTGTGAGCTTTTTTTGGAGGCTCAATGCCAAACATCCGGCATACTTCCCTACCGCCACGGAAAGAGACTGAGTGGGAGAGGTCTTTATCTAGCATTTTATTTTCACAATATTGCAAGAAGATTTTTTCTGCGGCAACTCTGACCTGTCCCCATGTGTGGAGAGACAAATCTTCCTCAAATTTTTCTCGCAGGAGTTCCCGGAACCCTGAGGGTAAACCAACAAAATATTTTTCTTTGAAAACTCTTTCTTCTGCTCTATCAAACTCAATCTTATAGATTCTTCTGATCCATTGCTTATGATACCAGTGATACTGGGATACTGTCTTGATTCTGAGTTGCAACAGAATCTGTTTATGTTTTTCTGCAATGGTAGCACTATAGCCACAAAATTCTGCAATGATCGCGGCCAGGAGTGCACCAATGATATTTGGTTCACCATTTTTAGTGCTGTTCTGTATTTCCATTTTCTGAACATTTGGGAGATGGACATTCCACCAAACACCCAAATTTCCATTGAAGCCGGAGACAATAACATTTACTGCCTCTGCATGGTCGTGTCTTCCTGTAGACATATAAGCTTGAAAGCATATCATCATTTTATTGACCATATCTAATATTTCACCTTCATTCTTATCATCCAAATTCCATGAATAAAAATTCTTTGGGTTAAAAGATTCCTGGAAACCTGAATCTTCTTTGTGGAGATCTGGAGGCACAAATTTGCGCAGCTATTTATAATTCCAACTGGATTCTGCAGCCATGAGAATGAATTCTTTGCCAGAGGTCTTTGGAGTGAGGGGCGCAGAAGGTGTGATAAGTAGTGAACTAGAAAGAGATAATTCACCAGGACGGTTAAGCTTAGATGAATCAATTTTTGGCTTAGCAATTTCTGCTTGGATCTTGCCAACTGTTTTGGCAGTGTAATTAACTTTCTCTGCTATGTAGGAAAAGGCTTCTCCTACATTTTTGTCTAAGTCGGATATGGAACCTGTCAAATCATCCTTTAAAGAATCATTTGCCGTTCTGACTTCTTGAGCAGAGACTGGGATATGTTCAACAGTATTCAATCGAATATGCTGAACTTCATCATGAATTTTTCTGCAAGTATATTGCAGAGAATCAACCTGTGTAGCTCTTGGCATTCTATTTTGTATTTCTATGTTTTGGATGGCCAATCCTTTTAATGCCAAGTTTGACCAATTTGCTTGTTCGCCTTTATCATTATTTAGAAGGATGGGAGCTGCAGGTGCTGATCCTTCTTCATATTCAAGCTTAATTGGCCTGAAGGGTGGAAAGTTTACTTCTGTGTAGATTTCTTCACCCTGGAGACTTTTCCATAGATGGCCGCTCTGAGTCTTTTCTCCTTTGGACTCAGGCTTCTTGTCCTCAGCCTTTGCAGAGGACTGCATCATTGCCAGTGTCTGTTTGAATTCCTTCCGCCATTCATAGAAGGAAATCCATTCATTTCTTAGATCCATCTCAAAGTGCCATCTTTCAGACATCTTTCTCCTTTCTCCTGGGGGCAATGTTTGTTTCCAGAATCCTTCAGCTTCTGGATGAGTGTAGATATCCCAATAAAACAGATTTTTCATGATCTTATCTTTAGGATCAAAAGGAGCATGGCTGAACTTTATTATCTCAAATATTTCTTTCTAGGCCAAGGAGGGTTCTTTGATGTCTTTCCTAGTACAAGGCTTCATTCTGGATGGCGGGAGTGCCATTCTTTATTGGATCTTATGTTCTCTAGCCTGAAGTCTGTATTGCTCACCTTTTTCCATTTCTTGAGCAGGTAGGTCTAGCAATTTTTTGGTTTGGCTGGAGAGTGGGCAGAATCCTAGACCAGATTTATCCATGTGGGGTTTCTGGACAGACAAAATGCGATCTAACTGGGATGTGGCATCAGAAATTTCATCCTTGTGGATCTCAGTGATACCTGTAGATGCTTTTTTGAAATTTTCTTCCCACCAGCTAGAGGGAGATGATGCCATCATGAATTTTGATTCATGTGGATATTGACTTAGAGGAGAAGGTTCACATTCAGGATTTGGACATGGATATTTGTGTGAACTTTCTTTATCTTTTGGTTGTTTGGGAGGGACTAGGTCCTGACATTCAGGACAAACAACAGAAAAGGGAATATTTACAAAAACTTCTTTATGTAAGTAGGCTCATCTTAAGAAAGGTTCTTTTACAAAGGAGGTCCTGCTTATAGCATGTTCAGAAGAAGTTGTTCGGAAAGAATTATTAGAGTGTGGAGATTGAAAAGAGGTAGATCTGGGTAGAAGATTCCCAATGAGAAAAGTCCCTGAAATCTGAGTTGTTGGATCATAGTAATGGGAAGTGTACTATTTGCACCACTTAAATACCTAGAATCTTCTGTACTCATAGTAAATATGTGTTTATATATTCAATATTAAGCATTTTTTTTTTTCAATCATTTACTTATTAATTATAATTTTTTTTCTTAAATAAACTTTTATAGTGAGATAAAATTCTGAAAGTAATAGTTATTTTCAAAATTAAAATAAATGTTTTCAGTTTTATTAATCTTTCTTTTCAACATTATATTATGAGTTTTGAATCCAAGATATTTGTAAAAGGAACTTTTTAGATTATTAATCATCATATACAAAATTACAGTCAAATGTAGTTATTTAAGTTTATACCCATAATATGTTATGAAAAATTGTAGATAATATGTGTTCATAGTAAATATGTGTTTATATATTCAATATCAATCATTATTTCTTTTCAATGATTTAGTCATTAATTATAATTTGTTTTTTCTTAAACAAAATTATAGATAATATGTGTTCATAATAAATATGTGTTTATATGTTCAATATTAATCATTATTTTATTTCCAATGATTTAATCATTAATTATAATTTGTTTTTTCTTAAACAAAATTTTATAGTAAGACAAAATTATGAAAGTAATAATTATTTTCAAGACTAAAATAAATGTTTCAGTTTTCATTATTCTTTGTTTTCAACATTATACTTCTTATGAGTTTTAACTCCACAATATTTATAAAAAAAACTTTTGGACTATTAATCATCATATACAAAATTACGGTGAAAGGTAGTACCATTGCAAAGTACTTTTTCTAGACATGCTTGTAACTTGTCATTATAAATTAGTTTCTTTTATCATTTAATAAACAAGTCAAATTAGCAGCAAAGCTGCTTATACATGCTTTTTAGAAATTATTTAATGTAATAGTTTAAACATGCATAGCTTAAAAACAATAGAGACGAAGTTCGCATAAAAACAATAGAGACGAAGTTCGCATACAAGGGAGATCGTCTTAAAAAAATTATTTTATGTTTTTAAAATAATAACCATCACTAACATAATGTTTAGAAAAACCATACTATATTATTAATGATCGAACTAACATTGTCAATTTTATGATGTATACTTAATAACGTTCAACCTATATTTTCTATTAACTTCAACCTCGTTGTTTTTCAAAATAAAAATTTATATTAAAGAAATGTTATATTAATCAGGGGAATTAACATTGTCAATTTTATAATTTATACTTTTGACATAATGTTTAGAAAAAACATACTATTAATGATGGAACTAACATTCTCATTTTTTTTAGATATTTAACTTTAATTTCGATGTTTTTCAAAATAAAAATTTATATTAAAAAAATGTTATATGAATGAGGTAGCTAACATTGTAAATTTTATAATTTATACTTTTTAACATAATGTTTAGAAAAGACATACTATTAATGATGGAACTAACATTTTCAATTTTATGATGGAACTAACATTTTCAATTTTATGATGTATACTTAATAAAGTTGAACCTATTTTCTATTTTTTATGTTTAATTTCAACATCAAAAGGGAATTAACATTGTCAATTTTATAATTTATATTTTTTGACATAATGTTTAGAAAAAACATATTATTAATGATGGAACTAACATTCTCATTTTTTTTAGATATTTAAGTTTAATTTCCATGTTTTTCAAAATAAAAATTTATATTAAAAAAATGTTATATGAATGAGGTAGCTAACATTGTAAATTTTCTAATTTATACTTTTTGACATAATGTTTAGAAAAGACATACTATTAAGGATGGAACTAACATTTTCAATTTTATGATGGAACTAACATTTTCAATTTTATGATATATACTTAATAAAGTTGAACCTATTTTCTATTTTTTATGTTTAATTTCAACATCAAAGTTTTCCAAAATAAAATTATGTATTAAAAAAAATGTTATATTAATGAGAAAATTAATATTGTTAATTTTATAATTTATACTTTATAATATTCAATTTTTTAGCTTTTCATTTTTCTACACATTTAATTTCAATTTTCATATTATACAAAGTAAAAGAATTGTATTGAAAAAATGATATTTGAAATAGGAAGGTATTATAAATTTCTAAGTTAAAAACTTTATTTATAATTTTTTTCACTTTTTAGTCTAAAATATTTTTATTAACTTCTTGTTATGACCTAACTACTCAAATTATCACAAAGAATAAGAATACACACTGTGTACTTAATTTTATAATTTATACTTTATAACATTCAATCTTCTTAGCTTTCCATTTTTCTACACATTTAACTTCAATCTTGATGTTATACAAAGTAAAAATCTTGTATTGAAAAATGCTATTTGAAATAGGAAAGCATTATAAATTTCTAAACTAAAAACTTTATTTATGTTTTTTTTTACTTTTTAGTTTAAAATATGTTTAACTTCTTGTTATGATCCAAACACTTAAATTATCATATAAGAGACAAGAATACACACTATGTACTTAGATATCTAAGAGAGATGAGTTATGAAACAAATGTTTAAAGAATAGGAGAACCTCTTCCAAATACTATAAGACATTCATACATCCAATTCACACGTTCCCTTTAATCATGGCTACATGTTTTATATATACACATATTTCAGCTCATTTCACATGTGGCTATTTCAGCTCATTTCACATGTGGCCCCTTTGTTAGGCCAACCCTATTTCCTATAAATTTACATACATTTACCCCTATATATTCCCACCCTTGGGATCATATCATATACATTTACTCCCATATATGCCCCCCTTGGTCATATCATAGTACCATCTTTTAAAAATATTTTTCCTCAAAGCTTTGTAGTTAATGGCTTTACATGTGATGAAACCAAGTAATACAATTTCATTTTATCCCTACTTTATTGTTTCCATGGATGATGATCCATCCATCCAAATTCGATTATGTTTTGTCTTAATCCTTGATAGTTAGTTCATAATTTTCTCTCCTTTAATTCCACCCGTTGTTGTTGTGGCTTTTCCAATATCTTGTCGAAATTTTTTTTGTGATGCACTACTCCATAACTATTGTTGATTATTCTATTTTCTTCCTTGGTAATACCCATGTAGATTTTCCTACCTTTTTAGAAAACTTTCTTAGTAATAAAAGTATCACCATAAGTACCAATTTATTTATAGGTAATTTTAACTAAAACTACAAATAAAGAAATACAATTTATTCTTTAAAAAAGAAAAAAAAATTATATATGTGTGTTTTTTCTTTCTTTATAAAAACCATAATCAAAGCTTCACCACACCATATAATTGTGTTGTGAATAATAGTATTCTTCTCCTTCAAAAATCATTCAACGTATATAGATAATTTAAATACATATAATCAAGTCTTTCCTTTTTCTTTTCTTTTTTTAAATACATATAAATGTCAATTATAAATTTCATCTACATTATACTACATAATTTTAAAGACATTATTAAAATGAATTACATATACATATTATAAAGAGATCAGTATCAAATCTATTTTATATTTACATTTTTAATACATTTTCTAATTATATCATGAGTCTAATTAGCCTAGCCAACTTTAAATCAAAACTCAACCTAGCATCAATAGCATTGTTTCTCTTTTCTTCTTCTTTTTCTTTTTTTGGAGGGTTCTTGATGGTTTTCTTTGATATGAACAATGTATGTATCTATATGTATTAATTATCTTTCATATTTATACTAATATGTGTATGTGTGTTGTGCAAATGATGTTAATAAAATATGTAAGCATGGTATTGTTTCTCTTTTCTTCTTCTTTTTTTGGGTGGGTTGTTGATGGTTTTCTTTTATGTGAATAGTGTATGTATCTATATGTATTAATTATCTTTCATATTTATACTAATATGTGTATGTGTGTTGCATATGATGTTAATAAAATATGTATGTATGCACAAGGAAATGTACTAATAGCATCCACTGCATTCTTAGGGTTTAGGGTTCAAATAAGCATGTTTTAATAATGAATTAAATTAGAATTGTATTTTGGTAATGTGTGTTTTTGGCTCATTAGTAGTTAATAGTTATTTCCTTATTGATACTACTACTTGCATAATTGCATAATATTAACTCATTATTGGTATTCTATTTTCAAAAAAATTATATCGTTATGGAAATTGCATCCAATCATTTCTATTATTATTATTGCTTTATAGTTTATTGTCATCAATTGAAAAAGAATTTTAATTATTTTTATTTTTATTTTGTTTATAGGTACTGTCTCTAAGGATAACTCATCGTAGAGTACTCTAAACAAAGGAAATCGAGGATGTTTCCATGATAAGAGACTGTATGTGATCTGCAGGGTTGTAAAAGATAACTCACACGGCATCAGTCACATACCCATCCATCATCCTAACAACCAAAGGGGGGTATTTACGAATTTTGGGCCTCTTAATGTCACCCCATGGGAATATTATGAATTCATAAATAATAAAATGCGTGTGTAGATGCATAAATAAAATCACAACATAAACAAACTCTACACACACACACACACACACACACACACCAATCATGGATATACATGCATAATTATCAGACGGTAGAAAAAAAAAAAAAAAAAAAAATCAATCCGTGTTCAAATACAAAGAGAATATTTATATTTAAACAAAGAAGATCCAAGCAACTAGTTGTGTAAGAACAATTTTCTACCCAACCATAGGCACTCTATCCGGAATATAATTTTTCTGTTGAGAGGCCTCCCACAAGATGGACTATGTGGCCATCAAGGTGAAGGAAACACCTAGAGTATTCTATATCTCATCCCACAACCCATTATTCTCTAAATTCTTGGCCAAATGCTCATCCATAGATCTATAGGAATCCCACTCATCCATCACATCCATGACACTCCTTCCGACTTCCAAACAAAACACAAGGAATTTCCCTTCATTGATCCAAAGTTATCTCACAAAATCCAACCATTACAATTATTACCAGTGTGTGCAGTAAGAGTCCAATCTATTGTATGTTGTTGGAGAACCTCCTATAACATTAATTCATGGCTTCTCAAGCATTCTAGTGTAGAAAAACTCAGTGGGTAAAGTTTCATAGCTTTCCCAACCTCTATGCTCATGTACAACCATCTATTTTTCCGTCAAATCTATAGCTATGTTTCCAAGTTTGAATTCTCAGTTATGCATAGTCTAATAATTGGTAATGATAATGGAATGAACAAAAAAAAAAAATTATGTGTAATGTAAAAACTATTGTCCCAAAATATACATAATGAAAAAAATGGATGGTAGATTCCAAAAAGATGAGAGAATGGTGGAAAATACAACTTGCATAACTTCTAAACATAGAAGAGAGGACTCTTACAACAATCATAGAAGTATATTCATCCCATGCTTCCATAACTAAATGAGAGGACTTTCCTCACCAACCTCATACATGTATTCAATGATTGGATTTAACAGTCAAAAGGATTTAATTGGCTCATTTAGGGGAAATGGTGGCAAATGGATGAGTTCTAAGGTTGAAATCTGGAAATAGAGGATTTAATATCCCATAGGACCCCTTTCCTCTTCCCCTCTAATGGAATCATAGTCCCCCTAGTGCTATTTACACAACCATATTGGACCATTTAAGAGCATGTGCAAGCTAATGAGGGCCACTTTTGGCACGTTAGATGCAATAGAAAACTGAAAAATCAGGAATCCCTCAACTTAATTGGCTTTTTTGAGATACTTACACAAGATATCTTGCATCGAGTAAAAAAGATGAAACGTGGGACATTTAGTCACGTTTCCGAATATATAAGTTTTAAGTATTGAAAATTTACATAACTATGTCAAATTTCATTTTTTCTAATAGTCGCTTTTTATTTTTTTGGCAAATGATAAGGTATATGTTTTTGTGGCTGCAGCCTTTCAGTGCCTTAATGACGATTTCGGGCTACAAAAATTGGTAGACATGTATAGAACCCATAGCACTGCTGTAGCACTATTTTTCCAAAATTAAATGTTTAATTTTTATTTTTTTTTTTAATTATGTAAGTGATCAAACCTCAAGAACGGTACGTCAAATGTGGGTGCAGCCTTTGAAGGTATTAATGCAGTTATTTTGACTTGGATTTTTTATAGCATGTAGAGGTCGGTGTCTACTAGTGCAACATACAATTTTTTTTAAAAAATGGTTGTGAAATGAAAAAGTTACTGAATAAACACTAACAATATGTTTTTTGAGTTAAAGGAGTGATGACACAAGAAAATTAGGAAATCAATAGAAAATCTCAATATTTTTTTTAAAAAATTACATATTTGGAATATGCATAAAAAATTCTATCTATGCCTAGTATTTCGTCAATAATGGTCATGTATGTCATGCGAGCGGTGAAAAACAGGCATATTGAGAAAAATGGTGGAAATGTCTAATTAGCTATGGTTCAGTAAATTCCATACCACAGTGTTGTTGCTGCAACATCCCCCCCAAAATTTTTTGTAGATATTGGGGCCCCTCCTTTTTACTTCTTTTATAAAGTTACGTAGGAGTTAAACTTTCCTTAGAAGTTCTGTCATACTTAGTTTTTATAGGAGAAACCTTTGTTTTTCAGTTTATTGATCTTTTTCTTCTAAGGAAAAACTCAAGCTTTTCACCTGCAACGGCAGAAGAACTCAAGCTTTTCACCCGCAACGGCGAAAGAACTCATAAAGTTAGGCCGCAACGAGCGCCTCTTAAAGAATTTTGACTTTGTGCTTTCGGGCAAGTTTACCAAGTCCATCTGAAACTTCGGCCGAACTCGATGAGTCTCCCCGTAGTAGCAAACCAACTCAAGAAGTTATGCCACAACGACGGAGCAACTCGCAATCGTTGGCCGCAACAGGCGAGGATCCCTTTTGAAGTCCCTAAGCCCGCGATCATCGAACCAATCTGAAAAGTATCCCGCAAATGGCGGACAAACTTGTAGAAGTCTCCCACAATGGCAAACGCCTTATCCAACATCACAACGAGACCCTCGAATTCGGGTAAAACTTTCGAATTCCGGCCGTAACAGTGGGTAAACTCCAAAACTCTCACCGCAGCATCAGGTGAGTTTATTTGTTTCCTCCCATTTTCAGCGGTTACGCTTCAATGCCAAACGTGCCGAGGTGACCACGCCGTATGCATTTTTAAACGTCGTTTTTAATAGCTCCACCAACCTATTAATTACTCCTGAGTGTCAACCCTTATATAAGGTTTTGGGGGTTTTGTTTGTTTTATTGAACTTTTTGATCGGAGAACGTCGTTCTGAAGCTGTCGGATTGCTCCAGCTCAGCTCACCCACTACATAGTCAACCTCTGCGGGACCAACAATCTTTTCTAGGTAGGTGGCTCTACCACTGCTTTTTTTTACTGACGAGTGCGTCAAACTCCTCCGAGTTATAGTATTCTCCTGCATGGCTGATAAACATTCTTCGATAGCGTTTTTGCGTCCATTCCCAAGCTCATAGCGGTAGGTCTTTTCCGATATTTTCCCTGATCCCTTGAACCCATGAGTTTCAAACCCCCTTGGCGGTTTCATCCGTCGCACCACTCGCGTTTTGTCTAAGGAAATCCGGGGTAAGAAGAAAACCCAGTTAACTTTCCCATAATCATTTGTCCTAGGTGGGGAAGTGTAGCTATGCTAGAACAGAATCTTCGATTTCAGCTTCGTTTCTCAGTATTATCTATCACTGTTCTAATCCTGTGTTTTAATTTTCCTACGTCTTGCTCTATATTCTGCGCTATTTTGGAAATCTTATGTTTATTCATGCGTGGTTGCTTCACAAGATCAAGCTAAAATGCCGAAAGGTAGCAGAAAGAAAGCTAGGATGGCTAAGCCCGAGCCCGAGCCCAAACCCGCGGAACCAAGATTTGAAACTTTGTTTGAAGACACCAAGTCCACCACAGGTGTCCCCAATGAAGTCAAATGGGAAGATATCTATCGTATGCTCAGAGACGAAGACATCCCAGGAGCGCTCTTGGAGGAAGAACACATCTATCAAAATATCAAACTCTCTGGTATATCCAAAGCTTATACACGCCCTGAGCTATTTCCTTGCTCAGAAGTGATTGGGTGGATCCTAGAGCATGCAAAACCGGAAACAAGAGTGGTGCATGATAGCAAAGGAGAGTCGTTCGCCTCATTCCATCCAGCCTATATTGCAGCTGCTTACAAATTACCGTGTTCTCAACAACCACTGAATGATGAATGGCTGGGGCAGATGGACAATTTTGAAATGGCTAAAAAGATGTTAATCGTAGGAAAGCAGCTAAGAAGAAGAGATAGTGAGGAATATGAAGTTCAAAATCTGAGGGTTCCTTTTCGGATGATCGCCCTTATGATGAGCAGAATTTTCGGCATGCCCGATGGAACTGTCTACAGGATACAATGGACACCCATCATTCATTATGTGGCATTTAAGGGCACTGTCTTTGATTGGGAAACTATCCTCTTAGATAGTTTGTCATCTCCCATGGCCACAACCAAGGAAGGACTGGCTATAAAGAAGTTATAATTCTTCATGTCCTCATATCTTGTTGATTGCATTCTGGCAAAGCTCCCGTTCCCAAAGCTAGGATGCGTTTGGGACTAGTCCAACACCCCGGTCTATACTGCCTATAAAATACCGTGGGCTCAGAATTACAGGATGCATTACAAACTCATCTGTGAGGATTTCATCATACCTCTGTATGAGAAAATGTTTAGCGAAGAACCCAATTGCTTATCCAAGAATGCCATGGCAATGCTGGAAAATTATGGCGACTTCTACTTTTCTGAAGATGGTACTTATATCAGAATGTATGGAGGCTCCAAGCCACCATATATCTTGCCCATATACACTACTGATTATATAGTTTTGAAAGAAGCAGTTAGGCAAGTTTTTCTTGATGGAGTCGGAGGATTTTTGAATAAATTTAAAAAGGCTTCCTTCCCTTCTCTTCCATTCTATGTGGGAGCCTATAAGTTCTCAGGGGTTGCATTTGTTGAGGAATTCATTCAAGAGTTAAAAGGTTTTCATTTCAGGGAAGCAATATTTCATAGAAATGACAGACGAAACAAAGTTGGAGAGCACTGTAAAGAATTGTACGCCCACTTTGATTATGCCCATTATTACGATGAGGATGCAGAAGTATATAGGGGAATCAACAACATGACTGAGTTGCAAATTTTCCGCCGCAAAGGTGGAGCAAGATCTAGCTCTACCACTGTCCAAAGTGCCTAAGAAGCCAAGTCATAGAAAGAAAAGGAAGTAGCGAAAGCTCTTACTAAAGAAGAGCAGAGGCTAAAGGAGGAAGCAGATAGAACTCAGAAAGAAATTTCTGACAAGTTGCGGAAGGAGCAAGAACAAGCCCTTAAGCTTCAGGAGGAAGAAACTCCTAGGTTGCAAGAAGAAGAAGCCCAAAGGCTTCAGGATCAAGAGTTAGAAGAGGCGAGATTGCAGCAAGCTTCCAGAGAGCATGAAGAGAGGGAGGTAGTTGAAAATCGGCTAAAGGCTGAAGAAGAAGAAAGACGGCGCAGGGCCGAATAAGAAAACAAGGCAAATGAATATGCACGAGCTGGTGGTTCTAATACACAGGACATGGACATAGGTTCATCCCAATTGGTACAGACCCCGCCCACTAAAGAGAATGTCCCATAGAAAATCTCCCGCTGGTCCCTTTGACCCCATCAAAGGATCATATTGTGTCCCAGTGGAACAGATTTGTATATAACAGGGATAGGAAATCTATTGTTTTGAAGTCAGAGACAAGGTTAAAGAGACTTTTTGAGTCGGACATTGTTACCCATCGTGATACTATTGTTATGCAAAACACGAAGCATGCTCCTGTGGCTATGGCATCTACTGTTGTAGCAGCAGCCAAAGCAAGTGAGGACAATGTAATCAACATAGTAAATAAGTTCGAGTCAACCCAGAAAAGGGCTCGTATGCTACAACACACCGTGGCCAATGAGCAGTCTTATATGGAGCTTGTAGTAAAGAAACATGATCACCTCCTGTCCGATCATAATATCAACACCTAAAGGAGAAAAAGGAACACCTGGCAGTTCAAATGATGGTACTTGAAGCAGAGAAGAATGACTCTGAAGCCAAAGTTGTCCACTTAGAGGAAGATAAGAAGTTGTTGGTTGAGTAGCTAGAACAAGCAAACATCAGAGCAATGGATATGACTCCGTTTCACGAGCAATCCTATGATGTACTCAAGCAGATGCATGAGAAGCAAGAACTGCTTATCGAAGAAGTTTGCAGGCTAAATGCCATGCTAGATAGAATGAAGGAAATCAACTCTGAAGCTGTCGGGATAAAGAACAAGTATACATGGGTAAAAGCTAATATTTTAAGCCAGATGGAGTGGAGAGAAGGGAAGGTGGATTTCCCCAAGCACCTCTAATTCAAACCTATGGTTGATTTTAAGGAAGATGTAGCCTTCATGGAATTTTGTAGGAACTGTGATGCTAAGCTAATTGCTGTGATCCAGGTTACAATGGGAAACTGTAATAGCCTTTATCAAAAGATTCAAGAAGTGCATGTAAAGTGCAAGGTTGTATTTCCCCACACCCTTGATGAATTTCCAAGTAAAGAGCAGTGCCTCTCCGATTTAAAAGACGAGCTGAACATTCAATTGGAATATGTGAGAAGAATCGATGTGTTAACCACAGAGGACCTCCATCAATGCATCGTGTTGCCTTCAGTACACACTCAAATGCTCCATGAAATCTGCCAGAAAGCAATAATAGAAATGCAAGACATCGAGGCAGAGCTCGACAAGCATGTAACTTCAAAGAAGATCTTGTTCCCTTCGCCTGCTAATGTTGTCATAAGAGACACTAGTATTTGGTTCAACTATATTGAAGAAGAAGATAGGAAGGCAACAACAGTAGCACTAATCGATAGAGGCACATCATCTATAGCAGAGGCACCAGCAGAGACAGAAGCGCCCTCCGAAATGGCTGCTCCAGCGGCAGCAGAGGCACCGCCCCAGAACTAGCTCGATATCCATGATGCATCGAATTTTTTCCTTCCCTGTCATCAAATCATAAAGTCAAAGGGACAGCTGTCCTCTTTTGTTTTTGTTATGTAAAGGTACCACGAATCACCTCATTTTTGTAGAAAGCATTTAAAGAAAAAATTAAAAGAATTAAAGAGAGAGACATGTGGCAGCCCTAGAGGCATTTTGTAAACTTATGAATAGTTAGTCAGTGAAGAGTACAAAGGAATTTTGGCAGGTGAAGGACAGTTTCTAGCTTGTGCGTGAACTATTTCTCTACATGTATAAGGAATTCAATTTTACCTAATGAAATCCTGGGAGACTACATTTTTGCCTGAATGATGTGTTGGATGTTTGCTGGATTACTCTTGTGTTATTCACACACTACTGTGAGATATTTCTATACTGTTGTGAATTACTTTTCTGTAATGAATGATTCTTCTATTTTCTGTGCAAAGATATCTCAAATGAGTAATGGAATGTATTAATTGAATTAAAGCTATCTTTAATATCTTTTGTATTCTGATGTAGATGCATCTTCATGATTGAATAGCTATCTGTCTGATCTTTAGATGTTTCTTTCAGTTTATTACTCATCTTTACAGTTTGCTCCTTGCAAGGATAGATTAAATTTGCTTTCACAGTTTTAGATTAATTTAGATTAGCTACCTGCATTTAGCTTAGGGCACTTGCATCTCATCTTTAAAAATAAAATAACTAAACGGTGGATCGGGCCGCAACCGGTGCAAGAGTAAGAATCTTTAAATATTACGGTAGCCGAAACCGTTAACCGAACGGATTCCCTACATCAAACGGTGGACGATCTAATTGGGACTGTCTTCCGGGGAGAATCCCTTGCTGATTGATGCTACGATTTTCGAGGCATCAACAGGTTTTGGCGCTAGAAGGAGGTCCACCAGTGTATGGCTGATACATGAGACTCTTCTTTAAGAGGAGATCCATCTAGAAACCCGCTTAAAATAGCAATCCCAGACAATTCAGATGTGGAAGTGACAAATCAAGAAAATCCCAATTCTGAATTTGAAAATCAAGAAACACTGTATGCTATACCTTTTGAGGAAGTAGCAAACCTGAGAAGGCATACCCGTGCTTACGTTAAACAGCTTGGCGGTTTAAATGCGATTCCATTTCTTCCTAGAAGAAGAGCTCCAAGAAGGGAAAGACAATATACACGTGATTCTATTTTGGTCCAGAACTTTGAAGAATTAGTAAGTTTATCCTTGGAAGAAATCACAGAACCTCTTGGAGAAATTGAACTTGAAAACCTTCAAGATCTTGAGGAACCTTACACTCCAAAGAATTCTCCACCTCACAATCCACACGATACTCCACCTAATTCCCCACGGGGAAATATGGCTCTACCTGCATGGAGAGCAAGAGGAGCATTAAATTTAGTTGGACCCTTTCATAATCTTCCTAAGAATCCTGAGAAATTTTTTCCTAAGTATGACCCTGGAAAAGGTATCTCTGCTGAGGATCACCTTAAGAGATTTTATTTAGCTTTGAGCCTTCTAAATGTACAACACGAAGATGTAGTCAGTAGACTCTTTCCATATACTTTTGAGCCTAAGGTATCATCCTGGTACTTTAGTTTACAAGCTATCTCAATATCAAATTGGGAAGAATTTGAGAAATGTTTTTTAAAGAAATATGGGAATCAGAAGACAATAGCTACACTCATGAAATAATTGATATCCATGAGAATGGAGAAGAAAGAAAAGGTTTAAGAATTTAACCAAATATTCACTACACTGTTAAATAATTTTAATGACGCAAATAAACCCACAGAAGAATCTTTAGTTGAATATTATACAACAGCGCTCGATTCCCCCATAGCAATGTTTGTTAAAAGAACTAAGAAAACTACCTTAATAGAAAATTTTGAAGAAGCTAGGAAGGTCGAGTAAGAAGCAGACAACATTGCCAAACACGCTCTTGACATAGAATCAAAGCCAGCAACTACTAAGAAAACCCTGTTGTTAACAAGAAACAAAGAAGAGCCATCGGCAGACATGGAAAATGTAGTCAAAATGATGCAAAAGCTGTCAAATAAAATTGTAGACCTTGAAAAGGATAGTGCGGCTAGTACATCCAGGAAGCCTTTTAAGCCTTTCTACAAGAAAAGAGAAGAAAATGATCAGTTGCATCCGCCTATGAACAACTCTCCTATTTTAAATTTAAATGTAGGAATGGAACATTTCTGCACTTTTCATCAGGAACCACACTCTAAAAAAAGATGTCCACAATGGATAAATTCAATGAGCTTAGTGATGAACCAAATGCTGGACTCACAAATTCTGAATCAAGACAATCCTTTGGAAGAGCAGACTCCCGAACCAGAAGACCCCGCCCTAGACACCACTATGGTCTTATGGGACTGGGTACCTTTAATTGAGTTGATGGAAGATGACCTCGAATAAAGTCAAGTTTCAACAGTCAATATCATTACCCGTAGTAAAGGTTCTATCAATGATCTAAGCTCAACCATGACCAAACCTAAAGCCTCCAAAGAATTACCTAAAAGACACATCACGGTTATTCCTCCACAACCTAAATCTAACCACACACCTACCAAACAACCAAACATGGAGACAACAACTCAACAACCTAAGAACACTTCAAGTAGGACAGATAATCAACCAAAAGTGTTACAAGAGTGTGATATGGGATATGATATAATCAAAGACATGAATAAAGTAAAAGCAAACGTGTCTATATTCGATATGTGTAGTTTGCCTCAACAAAGAAAGAAGTTGTTACAAGCTCTTGAATCTCAATCGAGCGCTTCGTTAGCAGACACTCAAGAAGATCCTGAAATAAATGAAGCTAGTATTGGCGGGAAATCTAAATCCCAAACATTACCTTTTATGTTGACCTTTGAAATCTTCAATCACAACGTGCATAATTGTTTAGTAGATTATGGGGCTTCCTCGAATGTAATGCCTATGTCTATTTGTAGAAAGATCAATGGGCAGCCAATTCCATCTCCAGCACAGATTATTCAGCTGGATAGAACTGTTGTTAAAGTAATTGGGGAAATGAAAGATGTGCTTATTAGATTGTCTGTTGATTCTAAAGTGTGTCAGTTCATAGATATAATGGTAGTTGATATTTCGGAAGCTTATGGTTTGATCTTGAGTAGGGACTAGTCTACAAAGCTAGATGGTTATTTTGCAACAGATTGGTCTCACTTATGGTTACCATACCAAAATAGGCAAAATCAGATTAAAGTACTACGAGAACCACACATGAAGAAGAATGTGACTCAGCTAGAAGAAAAAAATGAAGCTGTAGCTTTTTCATCTCCAGTCTTGGGAAATTGTTTCTTGGAAATTGAAATGAGTAATTATCAATTCGAAAGATTTTTCCATGAATCAGATGAACAGTCTGATATCCTTCAATTCTCTCGAACTGATGATATTGACTGTAATATAGTTAGCTTAATTGTTGATTTAGAGGATAAATATACTAACTTAGTTAGATCAAAGAATGTTTTTTGGGTATTATATTTTGATGGTTCCAAGACCTCGAAAGGGTTTAGAGCTGGATGTGTGTTAGTTGATCCTGAAAACAACAAATATTTATTATCATGTAGATTAGAGTTTGATTGTACAAACAATACTGTTGAATACGAAGCTTTGGTCTATGGATTAAAGAAAGCCATCGGTTTAAAGGTTAAATACCTCAAAGTCTTTGGTGATTCGGAGATAGTTTTCAGACAGGTAAGAGACACGATCCATTGTCTTTCACCACATCTGAAAGGATATCAATCTAAGGTATGGGATCTGATTACAAACTTTGAAGCTTTTAATATAAAATCTGTTCCCAGATTACAGAATGTTGCTGCTGACTTATTAGCTACCTCTGCTTCTAGGTTAGTGCCTACTAATAATAAATGTTCTATTGAATTGGTTTTCAGGCCTTCTGTTCCAGATAATATAACAAATTTCAGGGTGTTCGATGATGACAACTAAATCATTAATTTCCTTACCAATGAAAACATGTTTCAAGAAGATGTTATAGATGAAGAAAAACATGATGCTGATCTGCAAGATAAGGACGTAGTCAAAGGAAATTTCATTCCTAAAGGAGTGACATCACTTGAAAGTTTGTTCGATCTGCAAAGAAAGTTCAAGAGACCAGCAAATGTGAAAACTCATAGTTCTACTATGCAGCATGAATTGATAAATCTAGGTACAGAAGCCGAGCCAAAATATGTCAATCTTGGTAAATGCTATTCGCCGGGTGAAAGAAGCAAATTCATCAAACGTTTTCGTCAATATAAATATGTGTTCGCTTGGACATATGAAGATCTTAAAACGTATGACACTCGTATCATTCAGCATGTTATACCAATGAAATCAGGTGTTAAACCTTTTCAGCAGTAGCTAAGAAGGATGCACCCTACTCTCGAGCCTTTAATTCATAAGGAATTAAAGAATTTATTAGACGCTAAGATCATATTTAAAGTCCAGCATTCGGAATGGGTCGCTAATTTAGTTTCCGTAAGGAAGAATTCTAGAGAAATAAGACTATGTGTAGACTTCAGAAACCTAAACAAAGCATCTGATAAAGATAATTACCCTGTTCCTTCAATGGAACAAATTTTGCAGATGGTATCAGGAGAAGAAATGTTTTCTTTACTAGATGGTTTCTCCAGTTACAATCAAGTGTTGGTAGCAGAAGGAGATCGTCTTAAGACTACTTTCCGCACCAAGTGGGGAACATTTGGATACTGAAGAATTCCTTTCAGCTTGATAAACGTAGGAGCGACTTTCCAGCGAGCAATGGACATTGCTTTTCGAGGATTAGGCGGTCATTGTGTTGTAGTTTATCTGGATGATGTAACGGTATTTTCAAAAAAAAAAAAGACCATGTTTTCCATTTAAAACAGATTTTTGACTGATGCAGGAAATATGGCATTTCTCTAAACCCTAAGAAAAGTGTCTTTGTTGTTCTTGAAGGCAAACTTTTGGGCCACATTATCTCGAAGAAGGGAATTTCGATAGTTAAGAGAGAGTGCAAGTTATCAATAAAATTCCCATGCCTCATAATAAAAAATCTATGCAATCATTTATGGGCACAATCAATTTTGTTTGAAGATTTGTCCCTAATTTCGCTCAGACCGTCAAACCTTTGCAGCAAATGGTCAAGCAAAGCGTGCAGTTCAAGTGGACAAATTTAGAGAAGGACGCATTTAAGGATATCAAAGCAGCCATAGCTAATGCACCCTCTCTAATAAGTCCAGATTTTGACAAAGATTTTATTTTGTATACCTTTGCTTCAGATGGTTCCCTCGCAGTCGTGCTTACACAAAAGGTAGAAGCAGGAGATGAATACCCAATTTCTTTCATGAGCACTAGTCTGCAAGGCACCGAACTAAACTACCCTGTTGTTGAAAAACAAGCATATGCAGTATTCAAAGCGGTAAAGCAGTTCAGGCCATATATTCTTAAGAACCGAATTAAAGTCATAGTTCCCCATCCAGCTGTCAGATCTCTTTTCGTCCGGAAGGAATTAGGAGAAAGAAGAGGGAATTGGGTCACAACTCTTCAAGAATATGATTTAGAATTTAAACCAGCTACAATCATTAAAGGTCAGGGCCTATGTAAATTGCTCACTGAACATCCAGTTGATGAAGAGCAGAGTTGGGAAAATGAAGCTGAACTAAACATGGCTGAGGTATGCCCTATTTTTGCAGCTCCTGAATCCTGGTATAGAGATCTAGTACACTATTTACAACACGGATACTTACCAGAGCACTGGGGTTCTAAGCAAAGAAGGGCACTTCATTTGAAGTCAGCAACGTACCAAATTATTGATGGCATACTTTTTAGAAAAAATTATGATGGCATCTTTCTCAGATGTTTAGAGAAAGAAGATGCAAATAAGGTGGTCAAAGAACTACACGATGGCCCCGCTAGAGGACATTATTCCAGAGATACAACAGCTCACAAAATACTAAGGGCTGGATATTACTGGCCTACTCTGTTTAAAGATGCTCATACCTATGCACGGAACTGTGATGTATGCCAAAGAAGTGCTGGAAAATTACCCAAAGCAGCAGGACCATTGCAGCCCGTGATTATCTCAGAGCCTTTTGAACAATGGGGCATAGATGTCATTGGAGAAATAAAACCAAATTCTTCTCTGCTGCATCGGTATATCCTGACGGCCACGGACTATTTTACAAGATGGACAGAGGCTGTCCCATTGCGCAAAATCAACAAGGATGCAGTTATCAATTTCTTAAAGGAAAATATCATAACCAGGTTTGGGGTTCCAATTTCCCTAGTCTTTGATAATGCAACTTATTTTTCGTCTTTTAAGATAAATGAATTTGTTTATGAGAGAGGAATTAAGTTACACTATTCAGCCAATTATTATCCTCAAGGAAACGGATTAGCTGAATCTTCAAACAAAAACCTCATTCGGGTTCTTAAGAAAACCGTGATTGAAAATCAGAGGAGCTGGCACATAGATCTCCCAAATGATTTATGGGAAGATAGGGTTACTCCAAAACACGCTTTAGGGGTTTCCCCATATACCCTTGTCTATGGTAAAGAAGCCATCCTCCCTCCCAACATCTTACTCCCATCTTTGCAATTGGCCCAAGCCTCCCAAGGTTCCAGTAGCCAACTTTTACAATCCAGAATTAACACCTTGTTGAAACTTGAAGAATCCTAAGAGAAAGCTAAAGACCGATTCCACCAACACCAAAACATAGTCAAGAGGTGGTTCGATAAGAGAAAATATGGAAAAAGAAGTTTTGAAGTAGGTGACCTAGTTCTGAAATGGGACCATTCCCATGAAGGTAAAGGAATGCATACAAAATTTCAGCATTTATGGGTAGGCCCTTACCAAATTTCTGAAAAGCTTGGCCCAAATACCTACAAACTGAAAGATTTACAAGGAGAGGAGGTAACCTTGCCTCTAAATGGCCTTGCTTTGAAACAGTACTTCTCATAGTCCTGTGAAGTCTCCTTTGTACATAAAATTTTGTTTTCATTTTGTCTTTTATCTTTTCTTTGAAGTCAGTTTTTTTGTTTTCTACACTCAGATGTTTTCTTTTATCCTTCAATAAAATCCAGCTCAGTTGTTGGTAAGGCAGAAGATAGATCTTCGGGCTAAACTCAATCCTGAAAGCGTGAAAACCACTTGCAAAGAATTGTTTTGGTGACTTTGTCTTCAATGATTGATTTTCAGGAATATTAGAGATCCTTTCGTTGATTGGTAAAAGCAACCCTGTTTTAATAACTAAGATTCAACGTTTCTTTCGTACTATCTTGGGGCCCCATTCACTTTAACATAATTATCTGCCTCAAGGATTTCGCTATAATCAAACCCATGGAAAGGAAGCATGTCTTATAGATATATGACATTTAAAATGATCCCATGCTACAAACGAAAACCAAAAGGCTTATTTTAGAGAGTTGATTTCCAGAAATTCTCGCCTCAATCAAAGCACGGCAGAGAGATACTAAGCATTTTCAGTCAATAAAGTTGTCCAAATAAATCAGCTCAACAAGGTTCTTCTCTGTCTGTGAGGCATGATAATCAAACAAACTTATCACTCACACAAAAGTACATTATGGATTGAAGAACCAGAGAAATCAAATATGCAAGTTGAAGAAACTCATCTCTAGAAGACTCAAATGACAAAAGTCGACAAGAAATATCCAAAAGGGTATAAATAGCATGGGAATGAGGAACAAACAAATATGACTGTAAGATATTGTTACGATCCTGTGGAGTCTTTTTAAGTTGATCTCCAAAAAGAAGAATTCTAAAATGAACCCCATACTCCGGCCCTGAGACAGTCGAAAAGAAGTATGATTCTAAGTTATCCTCTCCCAAAATGACCATGATGATGAGAGTGATCACAATATTCACGAAAGATGAACTATGGAGACATTTTATCACTCATGTAAATCAGCAGTTTGTAATTTTTCTACCCCAAAGGAGAGTGTTTTTTCAGAGATATATATTCACCAGAGAATCGCCAATTGTTGTTGCTGCAACATAGCCCCCAAAATTTTTTGTAGATATTGGGGCCCCTCCCTTTTACTTCTTTTATAAAGTTACTTAGGAGTTAAACTTTCCTTAGAAGTTCTGTCATACTTAGTTTTTATAGGAGAAACCTTTCTTTTTCAGTTTATTGATCTCTTTCTTCTAAGGAAGAACTCAAGCTTTTCACCCGCAATGGCGGAAGAACTCAAGCTTTTCACCCGTAACGGTGGAAGAACTCATAATGTTCGGCCACAACGAGCGCCTCTTAAAGAATTTTGACTTTGTGCTTTTGGGCAAGTTTACCAAGTCCATCTGAAACTTCGGTCGAACTCGGCGAGTCTCCCCGCAGCAGCGGACCAGCTCAAGAAGTTATGTCGCAACGGTGGAGCAACTCGCAATCTTTGGCCGCAACGGGCGAGGATCCCTTTTGAAGTCCCTAACCCCGTGATCATCGTACCAATCCGACAAGTATCACGCAAATGGCAGACAAACTTGTACAAGTCTCCCGCAATGGCGGACTCCTTATCCAACGTCACAATGAGACCCTTGAATTCGGGTAAAACTTGCAAATTCCGGTTGCAACAGTGGCTAAACTCCAAAACTCTTGCCGCAGCGTCGGGTGAGTTTATTTGTTTCCTCCCATTTTCGGTGGTTACACTTCAATGCCAAACATGCCGAGGTGACCCCGCCGAACGCATTTTTAAACGTCGTTTTTAAGAGCTCCACCAACCTATTAATTACTCCCGTGTGTCAACCCTTATATAAGGTTTTGGGGGATTTGTTTGTTTTATTGAAATTTTTGATCGGAGAACGGCATTCTAAAGCTGTCGGACTGCTCCAGCTCAGTTCACCCACTGCATAGTCAACCTCTTTGGGACCAACAATATTTTCCAGGTAGGTGGCTCTACCACTGTTTTGTTTTTAATGATGAGTGCGTCAAACTCCTCCGGGTTATAGTATTCTCCTGTATGGCTGATAGATGTTCTTCGATAGCATTTTTGCGGCCATTCCCAAGCTCATAGCAATAGGTCTTTTCCGATATTTTCTCTGATCCCTTGAACCCATGAGTTTCAAACCCCCTGGGCGGTTTCATCCGTCGCACCACTCGCGTTTTGTCTAAGGAAATCCGGGGTAAGAAGAAAACCTAGTTGACTTTCCCATAATCATTTGTCCTGGGTGGGGAAGTGTAGCTATGCTAGAACAGAATCTTCGTTTTCAGCTTCGTTTCTCAGTATTATCTATCACTGTTCTAATCCTTTGTTTTAATTTTCCTACGTCTTGCTCTATATTCTACTCTATTTTGGCAATCTTATGTTTATTCATGCATGGTTGCCTGACAGGATCAAGCTAAAATGCCGAAAGGTAGCATAAAGAAAGCTAGGATGGCTGAGCCCGAGCCCGCGGAACCAAGATTTGAAACTTTGTTTGAAGACACCAAGTCCACCACAGGTGTCCCCCTGAAGTCAAATGGGGAGATATCTATCATATGCTTAGAGACCAAGACATCCCAGGAGCAATCCTGCAGGAAGAACACATCTATCAAAATATGAAACTCTCCGGTATATCCAAAGCTTCCACACGCCTTGAGCTCTTTCCTTGCTCAAAAGTGATTGGGTGGATCCTAGAGCATGCAAACCCGGAAACAAGAGTGGTGCATGATATCCAAGGAGAGTCGTTCGCCTCGTTCCATCCAGCCTATATTGCAGCGGCTTAAAAATTACTTCGTTCTTAGCAACCACTAAATGATGAATGGCTGGGGCAGATGGACAATTTTGAAATGGCTAAAAAGCTCTTAATCGTGGGAAAGCATCTAAGAAGAAGAGATAGTGAGGAATATGAAGTTCAAAATCTAAGGGCTCCTTTTCGGATGATCGCCCTTATGTTGAGCAGAATTTTCGGCATGCCCAATGGAACTGTCTATAGGATACAATGGGAACCCATCATTCATTATGTGGCATTTAAGGGGACTATCTTTGATTGGGAAACTATCCTCTCAGATAGTTTGTCATCCGCCGTGGCCACAGCCAAGGAAGGACTGGCTATAAAAAAGTTAGAATTCTTCATGTCTTCATATCTTGTTGATTGCATTCTGGCAAAGCTTCCGTTCCCAAATCTAGGATGTGTTTGGGACCAGTCCAACACCCCGGTCTATACCGCCTATAAAATACCGTGGGCTCAAAATTATAAGATGCATTACAAACTCATCTGTGAGGAGTTCATCATACCTCTGTATGAGCAAATTTTTAGCGAAGAACCCAATTGCTTATCAGAGAATGCCATGGCAATGCTGGAAAATTATGGCGACTTCTACTTTTCCGAAGATGGTACTTATATTAGAATGTATGGAGGCTCCAAGCCACCATATATCTTGCCCAGATACGCTACTCATTATATAGTTTTGAAAGAAGCAGTTAGGAAAGTTTTTCTTGATGGAGTCGGAGGATTTTTGAATAAATTGAAAAAGGCTTCCTTCCCTTCTCTGCCATTCTGTGTGGGATCCTATAAGTTCTTAGGGGTTGCATTTGCTGAGGAATTCATTCAAGAGTTAAAAGTTTTTCATTTCGGGGAAGCAATATTTCATAGAAATGACAGATTAAACAAAGTTGCAGAGCACTATAAAGAATTGTACGCCCACTTTGATTATGCCCACTATTACGATGAGGATGAAGAAGTATATAGGGGAATCAACAACATGACTAAGTTGCAAATCTATCACTGCAAAGGTGGAGCAAGCTCTAGCTCTACCACTGTCCAAAGTGCTCAAGAAGCCAAGTCACAGAAAGAAAAGGAAGTAGCGGAAGCTCTTGCTAAAGAAGAGCAGAGGCTAAAGGAGGAAGCAGATAGAACTCAGAAAGAAATTGCTGACAAGTTGCAGAAGGAGCAAGAACAAGCCCTTAAGCTTCAGGAGGCAAAAAATCTTAGGCTGCAAGAAGAAGAAGCCCAAAAGCTTCGGGATCAAGAGTTAGAAGAGGCGGGATTGCAGCAAGCTGCCAGAGATAAGGAAGAGAGGGAGGCAGTTAAAAATGGGCTAAAGGCTGAAGAAGAAGAAAGACAACACAGGGCCGAAGAATAAAACAAGGCAAATGAAGATGCACGAGCTAGTGGTTCTAATACATAGGACATGGACATAGGTTCATCCCAATTGGTACAGATCCCGCTCGCTGAAGAGAATGTCCCCATAGAAAATCTCCCACTAATCCCTTTCACCCCATCAAAGGATCATACTGTGTCCCAGTGGAACAAATTTGTATATAATAGGGATAGGAAATCTATTGTTTTGAAGTCAGAGACAAGGTTAAAGAGACTTTTTGAGTCGGACATTGTTACCCATCGTGAAACTATTGTTATGCAAAACACGAACCATGCTCCTGTGGCTATGGAATATGTTGTTGTAGCAACATCCAAAGCAAGCGAGGACAATGTAATCAGCATAGTAAATAAGTTCGAGTCAACCAAGAAAATGGCTCGTATGCTACAACACACCGTGGCCAATGAGCAGTCTTATAGGGAGCTCGTAGTAAAGAACACCTGGCAGTTCAGATGATGGTACTTGAAGCAGAGAAGAACGACTCTGAAGCCAAAGTTGTCCAGTTAGAGGAAGATAAGAAGTTGTTGGTTGAGCAGCTAGAACAAGCAAACAACAGAGCAATGGATATGACTTCGTTTCACAAGCAATCCTATGATGTACTCAAACAGATGCATGAGAAGCAATAACTGCTTACCGAAGAATTTTGCAGGCTAAAGGACATGCTAGACAGAATGAAGGAAATCAACTCTGAATCTGTAAGGCTAAAGAAAAAGTATACACGGGTAAAAGCTAATATTTTAATCCAGATGGAGTGGAGAGAAGGGAAGGTGGATTTCCCCAAGCACCTCCCGTTCAAACCTATGGTTGATTTTAAGGAAGATGTAACCTTCATGGAATTTTGTAGGAACTGTGGCGCTAAGCTAATTGCTGTGATCTAGGTTACAATGGGAAAGTGTAATAGCCTTTATCAAAAGATTCAAGAAGTGCATGTAAAGTGCAAGGTTGTATTTCCCCACACCCTTGATGAATTTCCATGTAAAGAGTAGCGCCTCTCCGATTTAAAAGATGAGCTGAACATTCAATTGGAATATGTGAGAAGAATCGATGTGTTAACCATAGAGGACCTCCATCAATGCATTGTGCTACCTTCAGTACATGCTAAAATGCTCCACGAAATCCGCCAAACAGCAATAACATAAATGCAAGACATCGAGGCAGAGCTCGACAAGCATGTAACTTCAAAGAAGATCTTGCTCCCTTCACCTGCCAATGTTGTCATAAGACACACTGGTATTTGTTTTAGCTACATTGAAGAAGAAGATAGGAAGGCAACAGCAGCAACACTAATCGATAGAGGCACATCATCTACAGCAGAGGCACCAGCAGAGACAGAAGCGCCTTCCGAAATGGTTGCTCCAGCTGCAGCAGAGGCACCGCCCCAGAACTAGCTCGATAGCCATGATGCATTGAATTTTTTCCTTCCCTATCATCGAATCATAAAGTCAAAGGGACAACTGTCCTCTTTTGTTTTTGTTATGTAAAGGTTCCACGAATCACCTCATTTTTGTAGAAAGCGTTTAAAGAAAAAATTAAAAGAATTAAAGAGGGAGACACGTGGCATCCCTAGAGGAATTTTGTAAACATATGAATAGTTAGTCAGTGAATAGTACAAAGGACTTTTGGCAGGTGAAGGACAGTTTCTAGCTTGTGCGTGAACTATTTCTCTGCATGTATAAGGAATTCAATTTTACCTAATTAAAACCTGGGAGACTACATTTTTGCCTGAATGATGTGTTGCATGTTTGCTGGATTACTCTTGTGTTATTCACACACTACTGTGAGATCTTTCTTTACTGTTGTGAATTACTTCTCTGTAATGAATGATTCTTCTATTTTCTGTGCAAATATATCTCTCTCAAATGAGTAATGGAATGTATTAACTGAATTAAAGCTATCTTTAATGTCTTTTGTATTCTGCTGTAGATGCATCTTCATGATTGAATAGCTATCTTTCTGATCTTTAGATGTTTCTTTCAGTTTATTACTCATCTTTACAGTTTGCTCCTTGCAAGGATAGATTAAATTTGCTTTCACAGTTTTAGATTAATTTAGATTAGCTACCTACATTTAGCTTAGGGCACTCGCATCTCATCTTTAAAAATAAAATAACTAAATGGTGGATCGGGCCATAACCGATGCAAGAGTAAGAATCTTTAAATCTTACGGTAGCCGGAACTGTTAACCGGACAGATTCCCTACATCAAACGGTGGACGATCTAATTGGGACTGTCTACCGGGGAGAATCCCTTGCTGATTGATGCTACGATTTTCGAGGCATCGACACACAGGTTTGGTAAGTCCGAACCAACCACATAGGACTATGGTTGACACATGGGCGTGGGAGGAGTGGGTGATTAGGTTCTCAAGAACGTGCACGTGTTATATTTAAATTCAAATAACACGCGTGCATTATAGTTAAATTCAAATATTTTGGTTGGTGCGCTTAATGTTAGACGAAACGCGAGCACGTTTCTTCTATAAAAAACGCGCGCGTGTTTTATATATACATAATGTGCGCACGTAAATTAACTTTGAAAATTTATTTTTTTAAGTGTTGGATGGAGATAAAGGGGGTGAGAGAGAGAAGAGACATACAAGAGGGGGGCATGATGATGAAGATGGTGATGATGATGATGACGATGATGAAGATG